>JAWWNH010000159.1:135000-647893 GCA_034641385.1 Darevskia mixta | reverse complement strand
TTACAACATGACAATATTTACATAATCCGCAACATACCAATAAATAGAACACATCCGAAAGTACACAACCAAATGGAAAACTATTTCCACATAAATAATAAAATCTAAAACTAGGAATACCGCATTAATATCAACCACAATTAAAAATGACATAGATTAAAAAAATAAAAGCAATTAAACAAAAACAAACCAAACACAAAACACAAAACTATATCTTTTGGTATTGGTCAAAAACATTTCTTTTCAGCCCCACCGAGATTTGAACCCAGGCCTTTGCAGCCTGGAACACGAAGCATTACACTGCAGAAGGCTCCCCCCAGCTCAGAAAACTGCAGAGGTGGAGGGCATCTGTGAAAACCCAACGAAAAACTGTACAGCACCTAGCACGGTGCATTGCAATTACTGCCATGGGCATTCGTACAAACGATTAAGGCTACTGCCTGAGGCAGGCCAGGCCTCGTCTGATGTCCTTAGCAGCCCTAAAGGTTTTGCAACGGTGCAATCATGTCAGTTTTTCATTTTTCAAGCTGGACGTTCCCCCCCTTCCTTTAGTCTCGTCTCTCCCCCCCCCCCCCCGTGATCCTCCGAAACCCACTCCAACATGCCAACACGAGGCGTCCAGAACCGGACACGGCAACTCCAGACGGCTAGCCCCGCTCCCGTTAAAGTGTGGAGAAAGTGGGATTACATTAGCTGGAATCGTGGAATCGTGTTAGGCTTTTTAGCTGCTGCATCACGCCGATGGCTCAGGTTAGGATCCTAAAAATTGCACTACAAGTTGTCGTTTAATGGTGAATTCCGGATGTAAAAGGTTTGGATTCTCGTAAAAGACGCAGGAGGAAACGATTAACAACAGGACCCACAAAGGGGAGGAAGGGAAGTCCAGGAGATTCTTTAGACTAGGGACTAGGGACCACATAACACTGGTCCTGAGAGATCTACATTGGCTCCCAGGACGTTTCCGAGCACAATTCAAAGTGTTGGTGCTGACCTTGAAAGCCCTAAACGGCCTCGTACCTACGGGACCGCCTCTCCTGGTATGCCTCGTAGAGGACCTTCAGGTCCACAAATAACAACATTTTGGAGGTCCCGAGCCACAAAGTTGTTAGACTGGTTTCAACCAGGGCCAGGGCCTTTTCAGTACTGGCCCCAACTTGGTGGAACACTCTGTCACAAGAGACTAGGGCCCTGCGGGATTTGACATCTTTCCGCAGGGCCTGCAAGACAGAGCTGTTCCGCCTGGCCTTCGGGTTGGACTCAGTCTGATGTTTCCTCCCCTTATGGTTTTGATTATGGGCGATAAATGAAGCAGCTTTTAAAATTTTAAACTGTATTTTAATCTGTATTTTAATTAACGTTTTTTCATTAACCCACCACGCCACCTGGGTCCCTAGAATGTCACAAGGGGGGAGGGGTACAGCGCGGGTGGCGCTGTGGGTTAAACCACAGAGCCTAGGGCTTGTCGATTAGAAGGTCGGCGGTTCGAATCCCCGCGACGGGGTGAGCTCCCGTTGCTCGGTCCCTGCTCCTGCCAACCTAGCAGTTCGAAAGTACGTCAAAGTGCAAGTAGATAAATAGGTACCGCTCCGGCGGGAAGGTAAACGGCGTTTCCATGCGCTGCTCTGGTTCGCCAGAAGCGGCTTAGTCCTGCTGGCCACATGACCCGGAAGCTGTACACCAGCTCCCTCGGCCAGTAAAGCGAGATGAGCGCCACAACCCCAGAGTCGGACACGACTGGACCTAACGGTCAGGGGTCCCTTTATCCTTTACCTTTACCCAAGGGTTACGCAAGTTGAACATTAGGTCACTTTATCAGAAACCTTTCCCAACACCTTTCAGAACACCTGACTTGCTAAACTGCCTCTGTGGATGTCTCTTGTTGCCCCCTTGGTCACTCCCTGGGTGGGGGGCCGTGTCTGTGCTCTCACGCTTGGGGAATGATGGTGGGATGCCCTGTTCCTGCTGTCTATGTTACTTCCTGTTTCTTGGTTCATGGAGGCAGGTAGAGCCCAAATTCACCTTTCTTTAAGGGTTAAAATGGCATTGGAATGAGGAGAGTCGGTTAAAATGTGGATTTTCTACGAATTTATAAAGCTAGGTTTCTTGCCTGCGCTGTCAAGCCGAAAGGATACATTCAGGCATAATATTTGTAACATTGTGACACGACTGGACCTAATGGTCAGGGGTCCCTTTACCTTTTAGGGACCCAGGTGGCGCTGTGGGTTAAACCACAGAGCCTAGGGCTTGCTGATCAGAAGGTCGGCGGTTCGAATCCCTGCGACGTGGTGAGCTCCCGTTGCTTGGTCCCTGCTCCTGACAACCTAGCAGTTCAAAAGCACGTCAAAGTGCAAGTAGATCAATAGGTACCGCTCTGGCGGGAAGGTAAACGGCGTTTCCGTGCGCTGCTCTGGTTCGCCAGAAGCGGCTTTGTCATGCTGGCCACATGACCTGGAAGCTATATGCCGACTCCCTCAGCCAATAAACGAGATGAGCGCCGCAACCCCAGAGTCGGACACGACTGGACCTAATGGTCAGGGGTCCCTTTACCTTTACTAACAACTTTAAAGATGTGTGTTCCCCCCCTTGTCATTTCCGTAACAACTATAATAATAATAATATAATTCATATCTGAAGAAGTGTGCATGCACACGAAAGCTCATACCAAGAACAAACTTAGTTGGTCTCTAAGGTGCTACTGGAAGGAATTTTTTTAATATAATTCCCATCAGACAGCAGGAATGTGTTGGGCTACAACTCCTAGCGGGAATTTTCTGGGGACTACAACTCTCATCAGCCCCCAGCCCTGAGGTCCCTGGGCAGGCTGCGACAATTAAAATGCAGCAATGATAGTGAAACACAATAGTGCCCAATACAAAAAAAGTTCAAAACCAGCCATAAAAACAAGGTGACTCCTCAAAACATTCACCTCAAGTGTCTCTGAGGGTGGCGGAATGGCCAAGAGGGCCCCCTCTGCAGATCTCAGCACCTTGTTCGCGCAGTGGCCAACCAGATGCCCATTGTAGGAAGCCTGCAAGCAGGATTCGAACACAGGACCAACACTGTTCCCCTCCAGTGTTTTCCAGCAACTGGGATCCAGAAGCATCGTTGTCTCCGACCATGGAGGCAGAGTAGAGCCATTAGAATTTGTCTAAAGGTAAAGGGACCGCTGACCATTAGGTCCAGTTGCGGACGACTCTGGGGTTGCGGCGCTCATCTCGCTTTACTGGCCGAGGGAGCCAGCGTACAGCTTCCGGGTCATGCGGCCAGCATGACTGAGCCGCTTCTGGCGAACCAGAGCAGCGCACGGAAACGCCGTTTACCTTCCCGCCAGAGCGGTACCTATTGATCTACTTGCACTGGCATGCTTTCGAACTGCTAGGTGGGCAGGAGCAGGGACCGAGCAACGGGAGCTCACCCCGTCGCGGGGATTCGAACCGCCGACCTACTGATCGGCAAGCCCAAGAGGCTCAGTGGTTTAGACCACAGCGCCACCCGTGTCCCTTAGAATTTGTTAGAATTTGTCTAACCCTCTTCTCAAGCCATCCAAGCCTGTGGCCTCCTGTGGCGGAGAGTTCCACGGTTTAACTCTGCGCTGGCTTCCTTTTATCTGCCCTGAATCTTCCCAGGAGATTTGGGCTGCGAGAAATTCCCCTTTAGAAGAGGTCCCTCGGTCCTCTGCCTTGATAAAAATAAAATGTTGAGGTTTAACACACACACACCAACCCCCCCCCCCAAAATTCAACAGAGGCGTGATTTTTTGCACAAAACAAAACACACATTTGAGACACGCACGGAGCAGGCATGAGGATGCATCTTAGGACATCTCTATTCCGAACAGATCTCTCCCCCCCCCCCACTTTCTTGGCCTCCTTCAAGCTCAGAAAATCACTCTTTTTGTTCCTCTGCCGCTCTCCCTCCCCTCCCCCCGCCTTTTGACAGGCCTTGGAAATAATTCAGGAGCCATTACAGAGCGAAAGGGGTATATTCTGGGTGCCAGCATCTGGGATATGACAACGCGGGCGAAAGACTCTTAAGCAAATTATACTTAGGGAAGAAAAATGGGCCCCTTTTAACGAGACGCAGCGAGAGATTTCCCGTTCCATCAACGTCGGGGAGATCTGAGCATTTTAATTCGACTGTTTGCCTTAAGAAATAGAGAAAGAAATCTCAGATCTCCCCAGAGCAAGATGGAAAGGAGGAGAAGGGTCTGGGGTTGAGTTTTAGGGGGTTTGGTGCCTGCATTTGCTTTTTTTCAGGGTGCAAAATCAGGCTTGTTCCAAAATAAATAAATCACAATTTATTTGGAGTTTAGGGCAAAGGGGGGTGCAGGATTCTTGGGTTCCCTGGAGGGAAGTGCAATGTATTTATTTTTTTTAGTGGGGGCAGACAGTTGGATTTTGCCTCCCACGGTCATTTAGTGTCGTCCCCCCCCCCCCGCTCTATTTCCCACAGGCAAACGGCCCATCGCAGTGATGAATCAGTCTAGTTGTATATGAATGTAATCTTTTTAAGTGGTGAGATGTCCACAGAGTTGGCCCAGCAAAGGATGAGCTGCAAATTTCCAGCAAAACACCCTCTCCCTTCCCCATCCATGACTCTGGTTTTTTCTCTCGCCTGCGGTTGATAGTGCCTCCAGGGGGGCTGGCGATTCTCCCTCCAACCCCCCCCCAAAAAAAGATAATTAGCAAAGCAACTCAAACAGACAGCTCCTTATTCATCATCTTCTGCAGCCTGTCATCTCCAGGTCTCCTGACCGGTGTGACATACCCATTTCACACACGGGGACAACCGAGGCCGGGAAAGAATAACAGAGCTGTGGAGTTCAAAGGGACCCCTGAGGGTCATCCGGTCTGACCCCCCCCAGCCGTGCAGCAACCACAGCGAAAGAATCTCTAGCAGCCGACCAACTTCTGTTGAAAAATGGAGTCCACCAGCTTCCATCGAGCCGAGCATCCTGTTCTCAAAGTGGAAAACCAGATCCACCCCCCCAAAAAAGAAGCCCATATTCAGGACCCAATAACAATGGCCATTGATAGCTTTCTCCCCCCCCCAAATGAATTTGTCCAATCCTCTTTTAAAACCATCCAAGCTGGTGGCCATTGCTTTATCTTGTGGCAGGGAGTTCCGCAGTATAACTCTGTGCTGCGTGAAGTCTCATCTGCCCTGAAATCTCCCATCCTTCAGCTTCATTGGGCGGCCCTGAGTTCCAGTACGGCGAGAGAGGGATAAAAACTTTTCCTCTCTGTTTTCTCCTCGCCAGGTATCATTTTATATGCCTTTCGTGCGTTTTTTAGCTAAAGCAAAGAGTTCCGGACGCCGTCACCTTTCCTCTGGGGGGAATTCCTCCATCCTCTGCATCACTCGCGGTGCCCTTTTCTAAATCTTTTCCAACTCTGCAATATCTTTTTTTTTTTAGCGCTAGAACTGTACTCCAAGTACAGTCGGACTGTAAATTTGCAAAAAAGGCAGCGTGACGTTTGCTGTTTCTCTTCCCGATTCGTTTTCGAAAAGGAGTCTGTGTGATAGGTCCTGTGGTAGGACTGGAACTCAGAACTTCAGAAGAGCCCAGCTGCTAGATCAGGCCAACCAGATGCACCGCAGAATTGCGGCGTTGGCAGCGACCCCCAAGGGTCATCTAGTCCAACCCCCTGCGATGCAGGACTTGGGGGAAGTCCGCAAGCGGAACTCTCTCCACTTGGATCCCTCAACGACCGACGCGTTCAGGGCCGCAACATGAGAAACTAGCGACAACCTCTGGTGATGTCCCAGGGCAGGCCCTGGCGGTGTCAACCAGCGCTACGCGTTGAGCATTAACTTCCGTTGCCGAGAGTGTGCCATTCAACTCCTTCCCACCGCCGAGCCCCGGAGATGGAGGTTAATGGGGAGGACACCCCAGAGTGAGTCGACGCTATCATTTCCAACCTGGGCTGAAGCTTGCAAGACGCACCCCAGTCTGCTGAATAATAACGTTGTGGGATTTGGGGGGGGGTCAGTCTGGTTGATGCCCCAGGGTCCTGCACCCAGCAAAGGTTAGAACCCAAGAGGGCATTCTATTGCTGAACTAGCCAGACAATATTCTTTGTAAGACAATGGCCTTAGTAGCTGCAATGTTTGAAACTCAGATATATGAGCCGGCCGCCAAATATATCTGCCTTTTCCCCCTTTACAAGGAAATTTATTATTGCTGTTGTTTGTTTCATTTGTTTACTGCTTTATATTTTCAAGAAAACATCTCAAAGTGGTTTAAAGGTAAAGGGACCCCTGACCATTAGGTCCAGGCGTGACCGACTCTGGGGTTGCGGCGCTCATCTCGCTTTATTGGCAGAGGGAGCCGGCATACAGCTTCCGGGTCATGTGGCCAGCAGGACTAAGCCGCTTCTGGCGAACCAGAGCAGCGCACGGAAACGCCGTTTACCTTCCCGCCGGAGTGGTACCTATTTATCTCCTTGCACTTTGACGTGCTTTCGAACTGCTAGGTTGGCAGGAGCAGGGACCGAGCAACGGGAGCTCACTCCGTCATGGGGATTCGAACCGCCGACCTTCCGATCGGCAAGCCCTAGGCTCTGGGGTTTAACCCACAATGCCACCCATGTCCCTCTTTGTAAACCAAAGTGGTTTACAACACATTAAAACATCAACTAAAACAAATTCGAGCTTCAAGGGAAATATTTCAGATCCTTCTCCATTCTGCTTTCCCCATATTGATTCACCTACTTAATTTATAGAGCTGCCCCATAGCAGAAGGACTCTAGGGGCGTCAGGGTGGTGTAGTGGCTGGACTAGGACCTGGGGAGATCAGGGTTCAAATCAGGAAGGTCACTGGGTGATCTGAGGCCAGTCACAGCCCCTTCGCCCACCTCACAGGGTTGTTGGAGAGGCCAGCGAAATGGAGATGTCCGTCGCCTGGCAACCAGAGATCTCCACGTGGTCACCACGGGAACCGCGCCAATCGCATGATGGGCTTGGGGGGATTTCAAACACCACCCCCTGCATTTACCCCCATCGCCGAGAGTGTGCCATTCAACTCCTTCCCACTATGGAGCTCTGGAGACGGAGGTTAATGGGGAGGACGCCCCCAGAGATGCTATCATTTCCAACCTGGGCCGAAGCTTGCAAGATGCACCACCCCCCCAGTCGGCTGAACAATAGTGTTGTTGGTTTGAGGCGGGGGTCAGTCTGGATGATGCCCCGGGTCCCTCTCGATTCTCGGGGTCCTCCTGTACCCAGCAAAAGTTAGAATCCAAGAGAGGATTCAATCATTGAACTAGTTCACTCCGGTGCTCTCCTCAGCACCCCAAAAGAGCCGCAAATAAGTGAGGGGGCCCCACCTGGCCTCTCTCCCAGCCCCGTCTCCTAGTGCTTAGGTCAGAGAGCAATAGCCTGAGTTTTGGGTGCGAGAGAAGCCAGAAACCAGGCTGGGAGCTGGAGACACAGAGACCTGCTTGCTCCGTGCTGGACCCCAAACTGCGAATAACGGAGAGGCGAGATTTTTGGGGGGTGTAAATGCCACGAACCCCTACACTTTAGGCTCAGGTTGTATATATGTGCCGATGTACAAGCCGTATAACCTAAGGACACCACGGTCTCCGTTGACCTTCGTCCCGAGGAAAACCGAACCCCAGGGAAGTCGGGATTCGCGCTGCGTGGAAGAATGATAGTGGTAAAAAAATTAAAGGTAATCTCGTGGCCCCTTCTGGGTGAACCCCCAGCCGTGGGGTGTCTGCTTGGCAACCCTTTTCCAATGCCGCCAACATTGTGGGTGCAGAATTCGCCCACCCAGGCGTTTCCTGCCTGTCTCTCTCTCTCACCTCTTCTCTCCTTCCTTCCCCTCCCTTGTCACACTCCCTCTCTCTCCCTCTGCATCTGCAGAGAGAGGGAGGAGTAATCTACAAGGTTACACAGGCGGGCGGGCGGGAGAAATCCCCAGGCAGTTTGGGGGGAGGCAGAAAAGGGAATCTGTTGAGAGAAGAAGGGGATCCCCTGGGAAAAGCAAAAGGGGTGGGGGGTCTGAGATTTGGCCTGGGATAGGGGGCTGGTATTGTGACGGGCTGCAAAATCAGGGTGCGGAGGAAAGCTTAGCAGCCCGGGTGTGTGTGTGTGCGTGCGTCATGGGTTCGGGGTTGGGAGGGACCCCCAAAGGTCATCCAGCCCAACCCACTGCAATGCAGGAAGTACAGCCGGAGAATCCCCGGCAGACGGCTGTCGGGTTTCTGCACAAAAGAGGGGCTGTGGGGACCCTCCATCGCAGAATCCTAGAATTGTAGAGTTGGGAGGGACCCCCCAAAGGTCATCCAGCCCACCCCCTGCAATGCAGGGAAATGCCACGGAAAGGGAGCTAGCGGGGTTTTGGCGGAGAGGCGTGATTGGCACCCGGGAGAGTGGTTTCTTGGGGGGCCAGCAAGGCGGAACCGGGAGGGGGGGGCGTTGCAGACGGACGCATCAAACAGGCTGTGATTTGGGGGGAGCAGGGCCTGTCGTCCAAAGGTAACCAGGATCTAAAATCGAGGGGTTCAGAAAGGTTTGTGGGGGGGCACAGATCCAGTGAGCAGGGTGGGATCAGAGAGGCCCATGAGGACTAGAATATTGGGCGATCTGGGAGCGCGGCTATCACATTCAGTATACTAAGGGAAGAGATGGGGTGTGATTATAGAGATTTTGGGGGGGGACGACGACCCTGAGCCCCACATCCAGGACGTCGCAGTGGGGGCAGAGATCTTTCCCAATCAGGACTGAGGACGGAAATATATGCCGTGCAGTAGAAAGGAAGAGAGAAACCAGGGGAATAAATTTATCCGGATAATTATTCCCTTCCGCTCTTCCTAGAAGCAGACGGTTCTTAAATACACAGACGTGGGGGTCGCCTCTCTCTCTCCCCCCACTAACAGCTTTGCAAGCTCCCTTCCTCCCATAATGTATGCAGATATATTTAAATGGATTTAATTTATTATAATAGCCCTGGCTGCCTGTGCAGCTCGGCCTGGAGAGAGAGATGTGGTTGGATGAAGAAATAAGGGGTTGAGATGTGGTTCCCGTGGCCTTTTTCGGGGATGGGGGGGGAGTTTGTTGCTAAGGCGAGAGGGAGGCAGGAGAGAGATCTGGCCTGACCTTGTGGGGAGGGCAGTGGGGGGGGTGTGCCCCCCCTGGAAAGACAAAGAGGGAAGCCTTTCGCAATGGGGCAGGGCGGCTCAACCTCGTGGACCACGCCTAAGCAACAGACTTGGCATCCTCCGCCGAGAGAGAGGCATCCATCATGTTTATATCCCAATCTCCGAGTAAGTTCCCAAATAAAAACCCGGCGCCGTCGAGAGCTCCGGCGAGGGAGCGCCATGGCACTTCCCTCCAAACCTCCATAAATATATTTATTCCTGGCAATAAAAACCCGCGTCCCTTTTTTTAGACGCCTCGAAACGGATCGCTTTCCCCGAGGAGGAAGCCGGAAAGTGCCCGCGAGGTGGAAACGGATACCCTCTCGGGGAGGCCTCGGGCCTGGAAGGTGGTTCCCCCAGCCTGACCGCAGAGCCGGGGGGGGGGGGAACCGCAGGTAGGGGAGGGGCTCCTCTTTCCCACCCCACCCCAGACGGCTGCGGTACGGGCACCCGCCCTGCTCTTGACGTTCCGGATCGGGGGCTTGGTGGCGTTTCCTCGAGCGCTTCCACCCTCTCGAAGGCCTGAGGTTTTCCCCCCCCAGAAGCTTCCCTTGCCCGACATGGGGCCGGCTCACCTGTTGGGCAATGGAAAACGGGGGACATTTGTCCCTCGCTCAGTTGAGTGGTTCATTTGCGGCCGCGGTTGGAAGAGTCGGCCCTGGAGGGCGGCAGAACCGGTTGTGGTGGAGAAGAGAGAAGAGCTGTGAGAGGCACCCTCCAAGATCTGAAGTGCTGTCCCCATGGAAGGTGGAGGGAGATGGTTTCCTACTGTTCCGGCCTCGGTCCAGTATCCCTGAGGGAGCGTCTCCACCCCCATCGTTCAGGCCCGGACACGGAGGTCCAGCTCCGAGGGCCTTCTGGCGGTTCCCTCCCTACAAGAAGTGAGGTTGCAGGGAACCAGGCAGAGGGCCTTCTCGGTGGTGGCACCCTCCCATCAGATGTCAAGGAAACAAACAACTATCTGACTTTTAGAAGACATCTGAAGGCAGCCCTGTTTGGGGAAATTTTGAATGTCCGATGTTTTATCACATTTTTTAATATTTTGTTGGAAGCTGCCCAGAGTGGCTGGGGAAACCCAGTCAGATGCGGGGTATTAATAATAATAATAATAATAATAATAATAATAATAATAATAATGTTATTATTATTTATTATAGAAGTCTATACAAAAGTGCCTGGAATGGAGAAAGAAGGCAGAAACATGTTTTTCCTCCCGTAACTTGTGGACGCCCAACGAAGCTGAACGATGGGAGATTCAGGACAGGACTTTTTCCACGCAGTTAATCTGCGGAACTCCCCTGCCACAGGAGGCAGAGATGGCCACCGACGAGAATGACCTATCTGACTTTTAGAAGGCATCTGAAGGCAGCCCTGTTTAATGATGTTTTATCATGTTTTTAATATTCTGTTGGAAGCCGCCCAGAGTGGCTGAGGATACCCAGCCAGATGGGCGGGTATAAATAATAAATTTATTATTATTATTATTATTATTATTATTATTATTATTATTATTATTTTCCGGAGGGGAGGACCCAAATTATAAGGGGTTCAAATGACAAGAAAGGGGATTCGAAATGAACACGGTGGTGGCAGTGGAAGATGGCACAGTCTCCTTCAGTGGAGGCTTTGAAGCAGAGGGCGGCCATCTGTCAGGGGGTTCTCGAGCTGCAGCTCCAGCATCGGAGGGGGCTGGACTGGATGACCTTTGGGGGTCCCTTCCAGGAGACAGTGGCGGTGGGTGGGTTGAGAAGGGCAGAACCAAGAAATTGTGCCCCCCAAGGAAGAGCAGAAGAAGGGAGAACCCAGCTGGGCTCCCCATGAACACCATATATGCAGAAGGCCGCTGGTGGTTGGCGAATGCTTGTTGAATCCTAGAATTGTACAGTTAGCAGGGACCCCTGGCGGTCATCCATCCCAACCCCCTGTATTCAGGAATCGCAGCAAAACGAATCCCAGGCAGAAAAAAAAGCCCCAGTTTCTGTTGAACTCTTGGCCTGCTTAGTAATGTTCACACTGACCGGCAGCAAAGACTCTCCAGGGTTTCAGGCAGGGCGTCTCTCCCAGCCCTACCTGGAGAGATGACCACTAGGCATGATGACCACTAGATGACCACTAGGCAGCTGTCCTCCCCACCACCACCACCACCACCACTGAGCCACGGACGATCGCTTCGGTGATGACCCCGTCAACCCCAGACAGCGGAAACAAAATCGGATACCCGCGTGTTGAAGGAACCCGGGTCGGATCCAGTCGTGGCCATACCGACGCGGGGACGCCAAAGTCTCTGCCCCAGGGAGCTTACAAAGCGCAGGAATGAGGGAAGGGAGAAGGCGGCTTCAAAGCAGCCGCTCTCCATTTCAGGTTTTTTGGGGGCTCAGTTTTAGGTTGCTATGGGGTGGGGGTTTTTTTTGGAGGGGGTGTAATATGCAGGGAGAAAAGCGGGGTGTTGGGGGCTGAGGGTGGCAGAGGGAGTCTGTGGGGCTGAGTTTTTGGCCCGCTCCCACGGCCAGCGTTGTTCTGCCAGCTGCAAGGACACCACAGGGTAATGAGGTGCAGGCCGGGAGCCAAGAAATCCGCCGGAGAGGAAGGGAGGGCAGGCCAGGCGAGGCAAGCAGAGAGATGTTCTGGATCCCAGCTTGAAGCCGGCACGTGCTGCAGGGAGATGCGGATAGAGAGGGCCGGGAATTTATTATTGCAAGGATCACACGGGGAAGCCCAGCATCCTGCCTCCAACAGTGGGCAGCCCAAGCAACCCAACAGTGGGCTCCCTGCCCACTCTGCCTTGCAGCCGCGGAGACCCCGCAGGTAGACTGCCTCTTGACATGGGGGTGCAACGGAGCGCTCTCCTCTGGGTATTTGTGTGAGTGCCTGGGGGCCGTTGGAGGATGGATGTCGGCTAACAGATTGAGGTTGAATCCTGACAAGACAGAAGTACTGTTTTTGGGGGACAGGGTGCGAGCGGGTGTGGAGGATTCCCTGGTCCTGAATGGGGTAACTGTGCCCCTGAAGGACCAGGTGCGTAGCCTGGGAGTCATTTTGGACTCACAGCTGTCCATGGAGGCGCAGGTTAATTCTGTGTCCAGGGCAGCTGTCTACCAGCTCCATCTGGTACGCAGGCTGAGACCCTCTCTGCCCGCAGACTGTCTCGCCAGAGTGGTGCATGCTCTGGTTATCTCCCGCTTGGACTACTGCAATATGATCTACCTGGGGCTACCTTTGAAGGCGGCCCGGAAACTACAATTAATCTAGAATGCGGCAGCTAGACTGGTGACTGGGAGCGGCCACCGAAACCACATAACACTGGTCTTGAAAGACCTACATTGGCTCCCAGTACATTTCCGAGCACAATTCAAAGTGTTGGTGCTGACCTTTAAAGCCCTAAACGGCCTCGGTCCTGTATACCTGAAGGAGCGTCTCCACCCGGGGGCCAGATCCAGCCCAATCGCCTTCTAAATCTGGCCCACAGACGGTCCGGGAATCAGCGTGTTTTTACATGAGTAGAATGTGTCCTTTTATTTTGTTAAGGAAAAATCTAGCTGCGAGCCTCGCACCTAGATTTTTCCGTAACAATTTAAAATGCATCTCCGGGTTATTTGTGGGGCATAGGAATTCGTTCATTTCCCTCCCAAAAAATATAGTCCGGCCCCCCACAAGGTCTGAGGGATGGTGGACCGGCCCCCTGCTGAAAAAGTTTGCTGACCCCTGGTTCTATTCTGCATCTTGTCACTGATGCAATAAGAGTGCATTAGTGCTGGGTTTATACCGCATTTACGCTGGGCTGTCCGCACATCGCTCCGCTTTAGTAATCGCCCCGTGATTCCCCAGCCAACGCTATCGGCGTTCTTGCCCTGCAGCAAAAAACACAGCGCTATATCCCCAAATGAACCGGAACGTGTGCAGTTTGAAAAGTTGGAGGGCCTGCACTGATTGGATATGAATCGTAGAAGGGCAGAGTTTGGAGGGTACCCCAAGAGTCATCTAGTCCACCCCCTGCAATGCAGGGATTCGTGTCCACGCAAAAGGTTTTTCCAGGTGCAAATACCGTATTTTTCGCTCCATAAGACACACTTTTTTCCTCCTAAAAAGTAAGGGGAAATGTCTGTGCGTCTTATGGAGCGAATGTGTGGTCCCTGGAGCTGAACTGCCCAGGGGCAAAAGCAGATCGTGCTTTTTTAAAAAAAAGAGAGAGAAGGGGGTGTTGAAAGGAAGCCCCCTGAGCAGCTGCTCAGCAAAGGATCGGGGAGAGAGATAAGGGAGAGAGATTCCAGCCCCGCCCCCTTGCAGAGGGAGGCTGTTTCCCCAGCGACATGTGACTGGCTGATTAGATTATCTGTCTGGAAACTGTAGAAGTGGCTCCCTCTCCTGAAGCTGCAGAACTGTGAGTTGAACCCCATAAAACAGGGTTTTTTCCCTTTGCAAAGTAAGCTCAACAACTTTGAGCTGATCCTCAAAAAATGGGGCTTTTCTCCTTTGCAAAAGAAGCTGCAGAAATTTGAGCTGATCCACGAAAAATGGGGCTTTTCTCCTTTGCAAAAGAAGCTACAGAAATTTGAGCTGATCCTCAAAAAAATGGGGCTTTTCCCCTCTAAAAACTAGGTGCGTCCTATGGTCAGGGGCGCCTTATAGAGCAAAAAATACGGTAGTTTTGAAAGGAGGATCACAAATAATTGCCCCAGTCCCGCTTTGAGCACAAACCACCATGAATGCAGAGCTAAAATTATGTCCAAACGTGGCTTTAATCTACTTAAATACGATTCCTGCATTGCTGGGAGTGAGGCTAGGCGATTCTACAATTGTAATGTATAATTTCTCTAAAGTCTCAAGAATCCAGAGTACATTTTGTTCCGGCGCGCTCAATATGGAACAGAAATGACATTTTCACAGGCGCAGAGAAAATATACACTGGATAGGAGTTGGAGCCAGGATATTGCAAATGTGTGAAAGGGTTTTGCACAGGGAAATTGTGACCGCTCTCAAGGAAGGAAGGAAGGAAGGAAGGAAGGAAGGAAGGAAGGGAGGGCTGTCTGTTCATCTGAACAAAGAAGAGTCCTGCTGGATCAGGCCAACGGCCCATCTGGTCCAGCGTCCTGTTCTCACAGCGGCCAACCGGTGGGAAAACCCGCGAGCAGGATTCGAACCCGCAACCAACCCCTCTCCCCTCCTGCGGTTTCCAGCATCGCTACCTCCGACCGTGGAGGCAGGGGATAGCCATCCAACTGTAGCCCTCTGTGCGTTTGCCCGACCCTCTTTTAAAGCCGTCGCAAGTTGCTTCATGAGGCGGGGAGTTCCACGGCTTAACTATGCTCCCCACCCCTGGTTTCAATAGAAAGTCCAATAAAGTTGGGCCTCTAAGTTCTTTAACGAGAGAGGCCCAAACACCACCCTCTGCTCCTGGCACTCAAGAGGCGCCGCCAGATCAGGTAACATTGCAAATTCGGCCCACCCTGATTGAAGAAGGGGACCCAGGTGTCCTGGAGCCTGACTCCTGTGCTCTTTCCTTCAGGGCTATGATTCTGCATCTTAATACCAGTTGCTGAGCATCACAGGTGGACAGAGTGCTCTGTTGCATTCCTGTCCTGCTCTCGGACTTCCCACTGAGGCATCTGGTCGGCCTCTGTGAGACCAGGATGCGGGCCAGATGGGCGGCCGGCCTGATCTCGCAAAAGGATCTTCCGATCCTCTTATGCCCCCGTTTCCCTTTGAGTGGGCGAGAAACAGGCTCAAGAGGGAAGTTCGGGTAAGGAGGAGATTCTGCGTCCCGGACGGAGGTCGGGCCCTGAATTCGAATCCTGAACGGGAGAAAGACCGTGCGCTTCAGGGCCCAGCGGGGGCAGGTCCACACAGAGAGCCAGGGTGGGGTAGCTGACCTGGGAGAGACCAGGGTTCGAATCCCTACTCAGCCATGAAGCTCACTGGTCGCCTTGCGCCAGTCGCAGTCTCTCAGCCTAACCGACCTCACAGGGTCGTTGTGAAGATCAAATGGGGAAGGGGGGAAACTCTGCTTGCCACCTCGATCTCCTTGGAGGAAAGGCAGGATATAGATGTAATATTAATAATAATAATAATAGTTTTAAAGAACATACAACACATATTTCAAACACATCCCTTAAGCAAACCAGGATAGCTCATGTGCTTTAAATGTGCATCGGGTGCTGTGAATTCGCCTTGGTTCGTACCCTAAGATGAACTGGGAGGCAGCGGTAGTGTAGTGGTTAGAGCAGGGGTAGGCAACCTAAGGCCCGTGGGCCAGATACGGCCCAATTGCCTTCTCAATCCGGCCCACGGATGATCCGGGAATCAGCATGTTTTTACATGAGTAGAATGTGTGCTTTTATTTAAAATGCATCTCTGGGTTATTTGTGGGGCATAGGAATTCGTTCATATATTTTTTTCAAATATATTCCGGCCCCCCACAAGGTCTGAGGGACGGTGGACCGGCCCACGGCTGAAAAAGGTTGCTGACCCCTGGGTTAGAGCGTCGGCCTAAGACCTGGGAGAGAGAGCAGGGTTCAGATCCCCACTCAGCCACGAAGCTCCCTCGGTATGGCCTTGGGGGCCAGCCACGGCCTTCTCTCAGCCTATCCTACCTCGCAGGGTTGTTGTGGGATGAAGGGAAAAGCCAGTTACGCCACCTTGGGCTCCCCGGATGAGAAAAAGGTGGGATATAAATGCAAAACGATAGATTAGATAGCATTATAGGTTCTCTACCTCCCAACCAAATGCACAGCCTCGATTTAACGGGATTCGAACCCGGCACCCTTGGCTCTCTTTCCTCGTTGGAGCTGCTGCAGAAAAAATACCTCTCCTCCCTGCAGCCTTCTTCCTCCCCACACGCTTGCAAGATTTAGCAAATTAAAATAAGGACACGCTTGTAACACCCCGGTTGTCACACTCGAGAACCGCCGCCTGATCTCCTCCCACTCGAAGACATATTACTCATCGGCGGAGGTCTTACTCCACTTCCGCTCCCATTTACACGGCGGCAGCCTGTCCCTGAGCCGTTTTATGCGCCGAACACGCCCATGTGGGCTGCCAAAGGCGCATCGGAAAATACAGAAGGGTCCGGCAGAATATTTGAGATGCCCGTAAAGTGGGGAACTGCAGAAGGCAGTGCACTGCAAAGTAACTTTCCTTTCACAGAATCATAGAACCCTACAGGTCGGAAGGGGACCTGGAGGTCTTCTAGTCTGACCCCAGCAATGCAGTTATCGCTGACGGGTGGCCACCCAAACTCTGTCTAACGAGAGAGTCCACCACCTTCCGAGGGAGTCCGTTCCACGGCTCTGACGCTCCGGAAATTCATGGCTAATGTTTAGCCGCAATCTCTTTCCCCGCAATTTGAACCCGGCACCCACACGCGCTACAGAGCAAACCACGCTGCCTCGTCCCGAGGACTTTCTGCATGCTGAGCGGATGAGCGACAGCCCAAGATCCTAGACCAGGGGTCAGCAACCTTTTTCAGCCGTGGGCCGGTCCACTGTCCCTCAGACCATGTGGTGGGTTGGAATATATTTTTGGGGAAAATATGAACAAATTCCTATTCCCCACAAATAACCCAGAGATGCATTTTAAATAAAAGGTCATGTAAAAACACCAGGTGGGTCCCACAAATAACCCAGAGATGCATCCTATATAATAAAGTGCCTGTGTCCGTGCGTACTTTCCGTGTGTCAGTGGAATTCGCAACTGCGCATGCGCTCCACTGATACACAGATTGGAGCGCAGAGAGGAGAGGAGCCTGATTGGTTGGAGCGCAGCGCGAGCGAAGCGCTTGCGCTTCGCGAGCCTCAGAACCTCTCCGCTTCATTCGCCGCCGCCACCGCTCCTACCGCCGCCTCCTCCTGCTCCGGGGCCAGAAGCCGCAATGGCGGGCGCTCCCTGCGCGCTGCTGCTTCTCCCCCTCCCTTCTTTCTCCCCGCCTCAGCTGCCCGTGGCAGCGGCAACAGGCGGCTCCGCCATGGTGGTGGCTTGGCCGGCTGAGGCGGGGAGAAGGGAGGGAGGGGGACAACTGCATATTGCGCCTCGGGTCCCCGCCGCCGCCGCTAGCGCCCATTATTAATGGGCTGAATTCAACTAGTTTTAAATAAAAGGATACATTCTACTCATGTAAAAACACGCTGATTCCCGGACCGTCCGCGGGCCGGATCGAGAAGTCGATTGGGCTGGATCTGGCCCCCAGGCCTTAGGTTGCCCACCCCTGTCCTAGACCTCATGGTTGCTTATCAATGGGTGTTTTCAAAAGGACCTAATGTCGAGTCGGAGGTGAAGTCTTTCCTCAGCTTTGCCTGGAGACAGGGTCGGCATTTGAACCTGGGACCTTCTGCGCATGCAAAGCAGATGCTCGGAGCTTCAGCCCTCCACCTGCAGAGAAGATTGAGATTCCTGAGGAAGTGCAATGCGCCCCCCCCAAGGCATTCCCCCAAGGCAAAAAGATGAGGTCAAAACAGGGACACAGGTTAGCAGCCAGCGGTTTTCTTGAGTTTCTGAGCTCATCCCAGAATGTGCCGCTTTCCCTGTTCCCTCCCTTCCACGTCTCGCTATGGCATGCAAGATATTGGAAAGAGAAATACATACCCACTAGAGAAGAATGGGCTTTGTAAAGTATGTGGATATTTGGAATTAGCTAAATTGACAGAAAGGGACCCAGGTGGCGCTGTGGGTTAAACCACAGAACCTAGGGCTTGCTGATCAGAAAGTCGGCGGTTCGAATCCCTGCGACGGGGTGAGCTCCCGTTGATCGGTCCCTGCTCCTGCCCACCTAGCAGTTCGAAAGCACGTCAAAGTGCAAGTAGATAAATAGGTACCGCTCCTGCGGGAAGGTAAACGGCGTTTCCGTGCGCTGCTCTGGTTCGCCAGAAGTGGCTTAGTCATGCTGCCTACATGACCCGGAAGCTGTACGCCGGCTCCCTCGGCCAGTAAAGCGAGATGAGCGCCGCAACCCCAGAGTCGTCCGTGACTGGACCTAATGGTCAGGGGTCCCTTTACCTTTAAATTGACAGATAAAATAAGACACAAACCCCACAAAGCCTCATGGAAAAAGAACGGGAATGCTTGAAGAACGAGTATTTTAAAAAACAAGGGCTAAAATCGAATATCTGGTTGAGTTCAGAATGAACTGAATTCGCGAAGAGCTAAAAGTCTGTAAGACGATCTGTTCTGAATTAAATTTAGGGGAAATGTAAGAAAGGAAAATAAAACAAAACGGACGGATGAATGAGATTGAAATGAAGTGCTGTATGGCAGGGGGAAGTCTTTTATTTTATTTTCATATTCTTTTCTCTCTTTCTCTCTTTCTCTCTCTCTCTCCCCCCCCCTTTATTATTACTATTATGATTATTTTGTTCCTATATTTAGGCTTTGACTACATGTTTCTAAATAGTTGAAAATGGAAATAAGAAAAGAATATAAGTTATAACAACAAATAATATTTAAAGATGTGAAGAAATTACTAAAGATGATGGACAATGAAACGCAGCTGGGGGGACGTGAGGAAGTCGCCCCAACATGATTAGGAAAGGATGAAAGGAAAAATGTGATCTATGTTGTGTTAGTGTGTATAATAGTTATGTACTGTGTTGTTTTTGTTTTTAATGTATGTTTATTTGAGTTTGTTAAAAAATGCAAATAAATATCTTTTAAAAAAATATATAAATAGTTGAAAATGGAATGTTTTAATTTTGTTGTGAAATTGTTAAATACGAATAAAGGTTATAAAATAAAATAAAAAGTGGTGGAGACACACAAAGTCTCCTGTCCTTTTTCCTTCCTTCCTTCTTTCTTTCTTTCTTTCTTTCTTTCTTTCTTTCTTTCTTTCTTTCTTTCTTTCTTTCTCTCTCTCTCTCTTTCTCTCTCTCTTTCTCTCTCTCCCTCCCTCCCTCCCTCCCTCTCTCTTCTCTCTCTCTCTCTCTCTCTCTCTCTCTCTCTCTCCTCCTGTTTATTCCGAAAATAAAATCCCTGCACCAAATGAAGTTGGCATATGAAGCCCTTTTGAAGGAAAAGGTCACCAATCTGCTTTAAATTCTTTAATTGCAATGCTTCCGCAGCCGGCCTTTTTTTCCTTGCTTTCCTTTTTTTTTTTTAGGAAACACCGTGGAATGTTTACTATTCCTTTATTGTAAATGGAGCAAAAAAAAAAAAAAATTCCTTCCAGTAGCACCTTAGAGACCAACTACCGGTAAGTTTGTTCTTGGTATGAGCTTTCGTGTGCATGCACACTTCTCGGAGCCTCACGCTGTCTACTCAGAAGTAAGCAACCACTGTATCCAATGGAGTTTACTCCCAGGTAACTGGGTAAAGACTGAACAGCCTTTCACAGCAATCCTAAGCGTTTTTACTCAGAAGTAAGCACCGCTGAGTTCAATAGGATTTACTCTCCGGTACGTTCCTGACCATTCTCACAGTTTCTATTATTATTTCTTCTTCTTCTTATTATTACTATTATTATTATTATTACTATTATTACTATTATTATTATTCCCTTGACTTTTCCCTGAAAGGGAATCAAGGCAGCTTACAGCTAAACTTTTATTTCTTTCCACTTATCTGCGAGAGGTGTTCTACGCGATTCCTTCCCTCGCACATTTTTTCCCCCTTCACAACAATCCTGCGAGGCGGAGAGGTTGTCATTGGCTCAAGGTGACCGGTCTTAATGTGTATTTGATGTCTCTGTGTGCTGGAGATCAAATGTGGGAGACTCTGTGTGATAGATGGGATGTCCCTATTCTCTATGGAGAAATGTTGGGAGGCGATGGGACTTTTCGTAATATGGCACCCTGTCCGAGGCCAAGACTTCGGCGCCCTGAGCAGGGGAACCGCCAGCACCACTCTGAATCTGGTGCCGAGTGCGAATTCTGAAGCCCAGCCTCTTCTGCAGGTTCAGGAAGGGGCAGAGGCAGTATTACATATAATCACGCCCACCCAAAAACACACATTTATCATAGAATCTTGAGAGTTGCAAGGGACCCTCCGGGGTCATCTAGTCTGACCCCCTCCAATGCAGGAATCCCAGCCGAAGCCTCCATGACATATGGCCATCCAACCTCTGCTGAAAAACCCACCAAGGACGGAGAGACCGTCATCTCGCGAGGGAGACCATTCCATGGCCGAACAGCTCTTACTGTCAGAAAGTTATTCCCGATGCTGAGTTAGAACATCCTTTCTTGTAACTCGAAGCCGTGGGTTCAAGTCCTGCCCTCCGGAGCAGGAGAAAACAAGCTTGCTCCCTCTTCCGTGTGACAGCCCTTGAGATATTTCACATGAGTCTCCTCTTTTCCTGGCTAAACATCCCCAACTCCCTCGACCGTTCCTCATCAGGCTTAGTTTCCAGACCCTTGGTCGTCTTGGTAGTTGAAATAACCACATTGCCTCCCTTTTCAGACTGTAAGCCTGTTGGGGCAGGGACCTTCCCCTCGCTTTAATTTTTCATCTCTGCAAAACGCCACATGCTCCCGAGTTCGGGTCCTGCTGGAGGTTTTTCCACAGTATGTATTTTGCTCATTTATTAAATTCGCACGCCGCCCTTCGTCCGCAGATCTCAGGCTGGTTCACCACACAAAAATACGAGATAAAAAATAATAGGCAGGCTCTTTTCATTTTCTTATATGGATATAAAAGCCAGGAACTTTCCCTTCCCCTCTGCTACCCACTGGGAATATTATTCCTGCAATCTGTGGTTGGGTTTTAGCAGGCTATTGCCTGCATCGTATCAAGCAAACCTTTGCCGCCAATGAGGACTAGTGACTTGCACAACTTCCAAGTGTCCCGATTTTCCTGGGACAGTTCCGGAATTACAGAAGCCATCCTGGTTTCTGATTTGATCCCAAAATGTCCTGGTTTGCATCCACAGAAGTCTGGTGTATAGATCAAGAGAAGTCACAGTTCCCCCTTATTCTGCCTTGGTCAGATCACACTTGGAATACAGTGTCCAGTTCTGGGCGCCCCAATTTAAGAAGGATGTCGACAAGATGGAAACACAGAGAGGAGGGCGACCAAGATGATGAAAGGTCTGGAAACCAAGTCGTATGAAGAATGGTTGAAGGAATTGGGTATGTTTAGCCTGCTAAAGTGGAGACTGGGAGGAGATAGGTTAGCATTTTCAAATATCTCAGGGGATGGCACATGGAGGCTAGGACCCGAACCAGTGAATTCAAACAAAATAAATAAATTCCTTCCAGTAGCACCTTAAAGGTAAAGGGACCCCTGACCATTAGGTCCAGTTGTGACCGACTCTGGGGTAGCGACGCTCATCTCGCTTTATTGGCCGAGAGCCGGCGTACAGCTTCTGGGTCATGTGGCCAGCATGACTAAGCTGCTTCTGGCGAACCAGAGCAGCGCACGGAAACGCCGTTTACCTTCCCGCCAGAGAGGTACCTATTTATCTACTTGCACTTTGACGTGCTTTCGAACTGCTAGGTTGGCAGGAGCAGGGACCGAGCAATGGGAGCTCACCTCGTCGCAGGGATTTGAACCGCCGACCTTCTGATCGGCAAGCCGTAGGCTCTGTGGTTTAACCCACAGCACTCTAAGCACCTTTAGAGACCAACTAAGTTTGTTCTTGGTATGAGCTTTCGTGTGCATGCACACTTCTTCAGATACACTGAAACAGAAGTCACCAGACCCTTAGATATAGTGAGAGGGTGGGCAGGGGTATTACTCAGAAGGGTGGTGGGAAGGGGTGATTAGTTGATAGGTGTGGTAAACCTGTTGACGACTGTTAACGACTGCAATTGGTGTTACAGAAAAAAGCAAGGGGTGAGATGGCTAAAAAAAACTACAATGTTTCTCCTAAAATAAGACACCGTCTTATATATTTTTTCCCTCAAGAAAACACACTATGGCTTATTTTCGGGGGATGTCTTATTTTAACCGCTCCGCGTCGGTACGCTGCATAGCCACGCCTATCCAGGCCATATTAAGGGAGAGACGCCGCGTCACTATGTCTTATTTTCGGGGTATGGCTTATATTTCACAAATGCGTAGAAATCCTGCTATGGCTTATCTTATGTCTACGTTTTATTTTAGGAGAAACAGGGCATAGCCTATATAATAATCTTCAAGTGTCCCTGCTTTTCCGTGTGTCACGGAAGTGCGTTCTGCGCATGTCACACGGGGACGCAGGGATTGGAGGGGGCGGAGAGGGGGGCGGGACGACGCAGAGACACTTCCGGCCGGGCGAAACTGCGCCGCCGCCATTGCCGGGGGGAAGCGGCTCCCGCTGCCGCCGCCCGCCTATGGAGGCTCCTGCCGCCGCCTGAAGGAGGCCCCCCGTCCGGCACGCGCCCTTCCCTGCGCGCTGCCCAGCCGGCGGGGGTCCGAGGCGAGGCGGCCTCCGCTGACGGGCCAGCCGGTCGCCCCCGCCAATGCCTCCCGGTCCCCCGGCTCCTGCTGCTCCGCCTCCAGCTAGTGCCCGTTTTTATCAATGGGCTTAATATACTAGTCATGTATAATGAGATAAGAATCCAATGTCTCTATTCAGACCAGGTCTCTCCGTGGTTTTAAGTTTGGTAAGAAGTTGCAATTCGGCAACTTCTCTTTCCAGTCTATTTCTGAAATCCACAAGAAAGGAGATTCCAGCTAAATATCGGGAGTAACTTTCTGTTGGTAAGAGCCGCTCGACAGTGGAACGAGGAGGTGATGGACTCTCCTTCGCCAGAGGTTTTTAAGCAGAGATTGAACGGCCGTCTGTCATGTATGATCTAGCTGAGATTCCTGCAATGCAGAGGGTTGGAATAGATGACCCTCAGGGGTCCCTTCTCCAATTCTACGATTCCTGCTAGGATACGCGTCTTTACACTGGCTTTTGACACACAAGGTGCATGTTGTTAAGACGCAATATTAAATGGTGTCTAATATTGTGCTTTAATGCCCCAGGACCTTGGGGTGAAGGGCAGGCAATTAGTAATAATAACCATTTCCCCCCTTTTTTTTTTGCAAAATGTCTGCTGCATGGCTGGCTGTCTTTTTGAAGAATTAATCCCTCTTTGTGGTTTTAACTCTTGTTTTAATTATGAGTTAAACGCAGCCCGAAGGCCCCTTCTGCATCTCGGAGACGGGGTGCAAAGGTTTTTAAGATATAAGGCATGCAATTCAACGAGGAACAAACACCTTTTAAAAGAAGGATAATGAGAAAAAGAAGATGCTCATCTCACACAAAGTTCCACGGTTCCTGGATGTGAGGCCCGCATCGCCTGTCACTCTGTCATTCGCAAGACATTTGAAGGACAAAATTGGTGAGAGGGGAGGGGGCTTAATAGTGGTGGAGGGGAGCCAGTGACTCTCTTTCTCCTTTCCCCATAAAATGCCTCTCTCTCTCTCTCTCTCTCTCTCTCTCTCTCTCTCTCTCTCTCTCTCTCTCTGTCCCTCTTTCCTTGTGTTGTGTTTCGAAATCCACCCCTTTCCAAAGAGGAACACAGTGACTTGTCAAATGTGTGCTGCTGGGTGGGGTGTGTGGGGGGGAAACGGCCACAGGAATCCGGCCTTTCCGTAGAGAAGAGTCTATATCTTTGGGCAAAAACGGCACGTTCCGGCCCTAGATATCTGTGGGGTGTCCCAGGCGGACACTCGCTTATTGGCACAGCCCCACGGGCATCAAAACGGGGGCACGGCCCCGCAAAACACAGCAGAAGCATGGAAGAGACAGTCCTCTGCCGGGTCAGATCTCTTTCAAGGCTCTGCGGTTCCGTTTTGGGATTTCTAATATCATTTCCCCGGGGAGATTTTCGCACCCTGACCTGGGCGCAATTTGGAGAAGGGATGCAGACCCCCCGCCGACCCCCACTCAGCTGTCCCTAAGGCACCCAGGAAACACCGCAAACTAGGGGTCACCGGGACAGGCAGGTTTTGAGGGATGGAGCGCTCTCGGCCGCGCGTCCATTAATGTGGACAAGAACCCTCGAGTCAACGCTTTGCTTCAGAGGCCACCATGACGGATAAACTCCCTGGAGGGAAATGAGGTTTTGCAGGAACCGCTAAGCGACACAGCCTTAAACCATCTCAAGCGTCAAATTCCTGGTTAACCCTTTAGACCACTGGGGAGGGTTCCTCTAGCTCCGTGCTGGCTGCACTGACTGGCAGCAGTTTCAGGCAGCCCTACCTGGGAATGCCGGCAGGATTTGAACCCGGCACCTTCTGAGTGTGGAATTCGGGTTCTGCCACCGAGCCCCTTACAGACCCTTTCCATATGGAGCCTGGTGGATTCATTCCTCTTCTCGATTCCTCTTCTCGGCCTTTTGAAATAGAAATTAAGGACTGCGGCCGCCCTCTGTAGCCACTAGGGAAGACAGCCTGCGTCCCCTTGCCCCCTCCCTGGGAGTTAGCATCCTTCCTGAACAGGCCAGGAGCAAGAGGTCTATATAGACACGACCACTTAGTCTAATAATAAGCCTTAATTATAACCCCCCATCCCGGCACAATTAGGTAGCATTTTGAGAATAAGCAAATATAGGATTTCACATTTGGGCGTGATAAACCCTCAGATTTCAGGACTTAACGGCGACGGCGGCAGCTGCGTTTTCATTTACAGACCTTTAAAATTAATGGGCTATCTTTTTTCAAAAGCCGTAAAAACCCAAACGGGGTGTCGTTCCATATTCCACAGAGCATCGCAGCTCGTTTATTTGAATTTCCACACCGGGTCCTGCCGTTCAGCCCTGAAACCAGGCGCCGTGATCAAAAAGCCGGACAGGGGGGCCTCTGACCATGCGAGGAGTGCTGCAAAACCAGGAATCTCCCCTACATTGGCCCATCTGTTCCAGACAGATGGTTTCAGGGAGATATTTTTGGACCACAGCTCCCATCACCCCGACCATTGGTCATGCTGGTCGGAGTGGGTGGCGACGGGAGGATGGTGACCCTACCAGGCGGGCCGCAAATGTCCCCCAACGCTGAGGTTTACAGGCCCCGACTCGGGGACAGGCCTCCCCACAGCTTCAGAAACGGCTGCAAATAATTGTTACTACGGATTCAAAAGCCTGCTAACTTTCCTTAGGAAGGGAATAAAAAACTTCCAGCTAAAAGATCGATCCTTCAGAAGACTCAACAAAAAGAAGCCAGCATCCCTGTTAGAACATTTCCCAGTCGGAAATAGTTTCATGAACTGCAAAAATCAGCGCTGAAATTATTTATTTCTTCAAAATTACCCGCTCGCCCCCCTTTGCAGGGACTCATTCATACATTCCACCGTCCCGTACACAGTTGTCTGTATAAACTTGCCTGCTATTTATTTCCAGGTTCAGATTGACTAGTTAAAAGTAAAATAAATTTGTACTTTAATAGCATTTTCAGGGCACACCGGGCGCCCCACGCCATAGAAGCCCCTCCAGGGTGCATCTGAGATTTATGGGTTTATTATACATCCGATATGTGCCTCTTCTACCTAAGTTTCTAGTCCTCAAGAGACCGAACAGGCCTTTTCCTGCAGCAATGAGTCCCGCAGCTATCCAAGAGATCACAGAAACGGAAGGTCGCCCCATTGCACAGCAGCGCCCCCTACTGCTGACCCAGAGGAGACAAAGCGTCCACCAGGCGACCCATGGAAGCGCAAGGTTGAAAACAGTCGGTGTAAACCGCACCCCCGGCGCCCAGCGCCTCCTGCTGTTGAACCCAGGGCCCTGCAACTCACATAGGACAGTCCATATTTACAACAAGCGTGTGAAGCCGTCGACCCCGGGATATATATTTGGGATACCGCCCAGTCCTGTGGACCCCCTAGAAACGGAATTCCTCCCCTCGCCCCGCCCCAAGCTGCCTGCATTAACCGCAATGGAACGGCGCCCCCTGCTGTTGACCCCCAAACACAGCAGGCCATGATTTGCATCACACACCTATCCACAGCCTTGGCCCAGCCAGCTCAACGTTGCCAGCACTGGCCGGCAGCACCTCTCCAGGATTTCAAGCCTGGGAGATGACCGGACCCTGCCACCTTCTGCACTCCAAGCAGGTGTTCTGCCGCCCAGCTACAACCCTTCGTTTACAAACCAAGCCAAGGTTGTAGACCTCATGGCTCCCCCCTTAAGACCCAGGGAAGACAGGACCAGATAGCTCAGGATTGCCTACAACAAGCTCTCCAGGATTTCCAGACCCGGGCGGGCAGCATCCTTCTGCACTCGGAGCAGCAGCTCTCCCGCTGAGCCACAACCCAGGACCCACCTAGTGCCCGCCGGCCAGCCCCTCCTCCGGAGAGATCCAGGATCCGGGACCAC
Organism: Darevskia mixta; assembly: GCA_034641385.1. Classification (NCBI taxonomy): domain Eukaryota; kingdom Metazoa; phylum Chordata; class Lepidosauria; order Squamata; family Lacertidae; genus Darevskia; species Darevskia mixta. Next base: position 621,549 of record JAWWNH010000159.1, on the reverse strand, counting down.
CTCTCCGCAGGGGATGGAGGGGGGTCGGGTAAGGTGGGGAGGGGGCGACTTACCGGGCGTTTTCTCCAGCCGCCCCTTTCTCCCCCCGCACAGTCTGACTTTGGAGATTAAAATGAGCAGTTGCTTCTGGCATAACGACTTGGTCCCTCTCGGGCAAACCTTCCTCTGCGTGGAGACGGGCCGGCTGGCCACCGGGTCGCGGATCTCCCGTTTCTGCCGGATCAGGGAGCTGGCTAAGGCGGCCATACCTGCCCCATCCGGAGGCGAGCAGGACTAGGGGGTGGGGGGCTAGGGGGCGCCCCCTCCTCTCTCTCCCCCCCCTCCTCTCCTTCCACGCCCTCCCGGCGGCAGGTCAAGGCGTCCCGGCGAAGAAGCGCTGCGGATCCCGCCGCTCTTCGGCTGGCAATCCGACGGGGCGGCGGCGGCGGCGGGTTCGAGCCCCGGCAGCGGTTCCAAAAAATAAAATAAAGGGAAAATCAAAAAGAAAGAAAAAACAAAGCCTGGGTATCTTCTCCTCTTCTTTTTAGGGTGACTCCAAGGTGGAGATCGCCTCCCTCCTCCGGGGCAGCCCCGGGAAAAGGGCGCCCCCCTCCGAAAGAGAGGGGGGTCTCTGCCGACGGCTGGCGCTCCCTCTCGTGCTAGGACTGGATCCCATGACAGATCCCTCGCCGCCGCCGCCTTCGCCGGAGTGCCGTCTCCATCCCGGCTTCCGCTGCGCTTGGAGGGAGGGAGGGAGGGAGAGGGGGGCGGGGAGGAGACCCCGGTGTCCTTCAGAGCTTCAGAGGTTAATTATGTGTGGAGAAGGGAGGGAGGGAAGGAGAAGCCCGGGGGGTGGGGGTGGGCAGAGAGAGAGAGAGAGAGAGAGAGAGAGAGAGAGAGAGAGAGAGAGAGAGAGAGAGAGAGATCCTGGATCGGGGTGGAGAGGTTGGGGGGGGGGAGTTGTCGATCTGGGTGTGTAAGGGATAGACGGAGGAGAGGAGAGCAGAAAAGGGAGGGGTGGGGGAGGGAGGGATTCTGTCACACACCCGTGACAAAGCTCCGGGGGGGGGAGAGATAGTGCCCCAGTCTGTTAGGCACCCTTGGGCGTGAGAGAGGGGGGGGCGTGGAGAAAGTCTTTATCGTCCAGGGAGGAGGGGCAGGCAGCCCCCTCCCCATATAAAGGTGTCTTTTTATTTTTTGGGGGGGGTCCGCCTTCCTCTCCTGGGGCGGTGATGTGGGGGGGGGGAAGGTCCCTCTTTCTGTCTGCGGAAGGAAGCCGGGATAGTTCCCCCCCCCCCAGAAGAATTAATTGAAATTAATCCGTAGTGATTGGAGACGGGGGGGCCGTGTATGGGGTTTGGACGCCCATCGATTATCGTTATGGGTGTGGGTGGGTTTGATGGGGCGGAGACACGGGGGGGCACCCCAAAAGGGCGAGACGGAAGGGTCTCCCTCGCCCTCCGCCCCACCCCCCGCCGTGGGGTGAAGCTCCAGATCGGAATGTAATGTTAGGAGGAGTCGTGAGAAGAACATCTCCGTAAGGGTCGCGCTGACTTTGGGGAGGATCCCTGGAGGGTGGGGGTCTTGGGGTGGAAGGGGGTCGTGCGAGGACTCAGCACACGCGACACGTGCGCGCCCCCCAAAACACCCATTGCACCGCCTGGCGGCGGCTCCCATGTGGGTCAGCGCGGAATTGCGATCAGCGCCCCCTGCAGACTACACGCCGCATCCCCCGTTTCCGAGATTAGAGGGCGCCCCCCTAGAGGAGGGTCGTATCCGCACCGCGCATTGAAAGCGCGTTTGGAACACGTGTAGCGCACGCTTGGCTTCTCTCCCCCGCCCGCCCTCTTCGCAAGAATCCTGGGGGCTGTAGTTTACCTTTCAGGGAGCTACAATTCCTAGCACCCCCTTTGCAAACTACAGTTCCCAGGGTTCCACGGGGAAGCTTTAAATGCGTGTTAGATGCGAGCAACGGGGGTGGGAGTTTGGGGCTTAGAGGGTCGGGTTACTAGAACCAGGGAGAAACCAGGGTTCAAATCCTGACTGGGCTACGAATGAAGATCCCTGGGGTGACCTTAGAGGCGGGTCTCTTTCAGCCTAACCTACCTTGCAGGGTTGTTTGTGGGAATGAATCAATGCCTCGTGCGAGACCATCCCAAACAAGTATCTGCACAGGAAAGCTCATACCAAAAACAAACTTAGTTGGTCTCTAAGGTGCTACTGGAAGGAATTTTTCTATTTTTTATTTTATCTCAAACAACAAAGGGGAATCTGAGCATGTGCAGAGTGGCTTTGTCTCAGCTGGGCATGGAGAACAGGACTTCCCTTGAACCTCTCCTTTCTCCGCCTCAGTTTCCCTTCTGCTCAATGGGAACAATTGCTACCCATCACAAGCAACATAACCGCGGTAACAAACAAAACCAGCAACCCCACTCCCAAAGCATTCCCTGAACATGTACAGAGTTCCCTTCCCATCACCACCGAGAGCCTGTTCCCCATATGTCTCCCGCCATCACTTCCAGAAAAGAGAGGGAGCGAAAAAAAGGTGTGGTTTCTGGAACGAATTTGATCTCAGCAACACTTTAGGATTTATTTTTTATTTATTTTTTATTTTTGTATGTGTGTGTACAAATTAACCGCGCCGCACACCCCTTAAATCACAGGCCTCCCGGCTGTGTTTGCCAGAGGCGAGGAGAGAGAGCCTTTACAGATCGATGAAACTGGGACAAGGACTAATGGCTGCATATTCCCACCATGGGAGCAGTCAATAGACATGGAAATTATGGAATCTCTCATCAGGGAGCTATAGGTCTTCAAAGGGGGGGGGAGGGGGGCACCTGTTCCCCTGAAGAGCCAAAAAAAGGCACCCTCTGCTTCTGAATCCATTTCCCACCACCATGTTTGGAATGGGGGAGGGAGGGAGCAAAACTCTGGGGCAGGGAGGTGAGGAAAACAGGGTAGGGGGCCCATGTCTCTATTGCCCTCCTTCGCCTGCCTGCCCCCTGCCCTGGATAAAATGGTGGAATTGCAGAGTTGGAAGGAACGCCCCCCCCCCCCCCCGGTCATCTAGCCCAGGGCCGGATTTAGGTTTGATGAGGCCCTGAGCTACTGAAGGTAATGGGGGCCTTTATATGTCCAGCTGTCCTTTGTCAACAACAAATGGTCGGTGTTTTTTGGGTTGAATATATGCTCTATGGTCATATATGGACCTCATAGGTATCTCAAGCCATTTACCCATGTTGCCATGCAACCAGTCCATGCAGAATGTAGGCACCCTATATATAGAAAGGAGCAAACCCGGGATATTTGAGGGAGCAGGCTAGCCCATGACTTACATCACAGGAGCCTACACAACACAAAACACTGTTGCTGTATGAAGGCTTTATTTTATTCTTTTTTTATCTTCTATTTTGGAAATGTACATCCAGGTTTTTTTCCCTTTAAATTGTTTAGGGGCCCCCAACAGATTGGGGCCCTAAGCTATAGCTTGTTTAGCTTATACGTAAATCTGGCACTGAGCCCAGGGCCAGGACTCCTGGGTTCTATGGTTAAGTATACTTGGCCGGCTCATGAGAAGAGAAGACTCCCTGGGAAAGTCCCTGGTGTTGGGAAAGATGGAGGGCGCAAGGAGAAGGGGACGACAGAGGACGAGATGGTGGGACAGTGTTCTCGAAGCTACTAACATGAGTCTGACCAAACTGCGGGAGGCAGTGGAAGACAGGAGTGCCTGGTGTGCTCTGGTCCAGCGGGTCACCAAGAGTCGGACACGACTAAACGACTCAACAACAACAACAACAAATAGGTATCTCAAGCCATTTGCACATGTTGCCATGTAAGCAGTCCATGCAGAATGTAGGCACCCTATATATAGAAAGGAGCAAACTCATGATATTTTAGGGAGCAGGCTAGCCCATGACTTACATCCTAGGAGCCTACACAACACAAAACACTGTTGCTGTCTGTAGGTTTTATTTCATTTGTTTTGTATCTTATATTTTGGAAATGTACATCCAGTTGTTTTTCCTTTAATTTTTTGGGGGGCCCCAAGAGAGTGGGGCCCTAAGCTGTAGCTTGTTTAGCTTATACGTAAATCCGGCACTGATCTCGCTCAACCCCCTGCAATGCATTTTATTTAATTTAATTGATGATGATGATGATGATGCAGGGATCAAGCATCCCTTTTGGGGGGGGGGAGAAAATTGTTTTTATTTAAAATAAGTTTACATCACAAAAGCTTACAAATCAAAATCCATTCCACATGCCTATAATATTATTATATATGATTCCTATAAAGGTTTACATAAAGACAATTCATTCCACGTATCTTTACTATTTGCTCTTCCCCCCCTTTTTTCTTTTCCCCTATCTTCCCCCCTCCCTTCCCGCCCACCCCCCTGATCGGGGCTTCCTTCTTCATATCTTTAACCATGTACACAGTCTGTTCATACGTGCTTGTATATTCGGGTTGGCTTCTCCCCTTTCTACCCAATTCCTGTAAAGTGCCCACTTATTTATAATTTTTTGGCATTTATTTCCCCATCCATCATCTACCGCTATCTGTGCAAATATTTCCGATTGGACATATTCAAAAACATAGTCGTTCCATTTTTCCATATTCCATTTGTCTTTTTCCTTCCATCCTAGAGCAATAACTGCCATTCCAGCTAAGACTCTACACCGACTTCCGAACGCAGTCAGAAAGTTCTTCCTGATGTTTAGTCGGATGACTCAATGGTTCTGCACTGAGGCCTGATTTATAAGTTGTCTTTTTGCTGGAGGGAGACCCCCGAACTCTTGAGCTATGCCTACAGGAGACCTTCTCCCAACCCACCAAGGAAGAGGCGTTGGTGTTTCTCAGATTTGCTGTTTCCCAGACTGGTGTGCTAGTTGCTGGACAGACACCACTAGCGACTTAGATTGAAAATGCCCTTTTGCAAACCTTTCTCTGCTAGACGCTGGTCGCCAGTGATTTGGCCGGTTGGTTCAAATCAATATCTGAAACGCAGACGCACCAAACTCTGGCCTCCCAGCCTCCAAAACTCTGTTGCCTTCTCAGCCTTCGTGCCAACCCACAGTTGCTTCTCTTCTCCGCGGGGCTGGTTCAGAGTCCGTCCGTCCGCCCACCCCCAGCCAAACTGACCTTTCCCCTTCCCTCACAGAAAGCTGCTTTTGACCAGGTTCCTTCCTCTCTCGGAAAGCGGTGGGTGTGCCGTGTGTTGCGGTGCCATGGAGGCACAGGTTGCAGCCACAGCAATTTTTCCATCTCCGCCGTATTAGGCAGTTGGTCCCCTACCTCTCTCGCCCTGACCTGGCCACAGTGATCCACGCGACGGTCACCTCCAGGCTTGATTATTGTAACTTGCTCTACGCGGGGCTACCCTTGAGGCTGACCCAGAAACTCCAGCGGGTGCAGAATGCCGCGGCGAGGCTCCTTACGGGGGCCTTGCCGCGAGATCACATTCATCCAGTGCTCTACCAGCTGCACTGGCTCCAGGTGGAGTACAGGATCAGGTTTAAGGTGTTGGTTTTGAACTTTAAAGCCCTACGCGGCCTAGGACCCTCGTACCTAAGGGACCGCCTCTCCTGGTATGCCCTGGGTAGGACCTTGAGGTCCTCAAATAATAACATCTTGGAGATCCCAGGCCATAAGGATGTCAGGCTGGCAGCAACTAGGGCCAGGGCCTTCTCGGTTCTGGCCCCGACATGGTGGAACGGTCTGCCGCAAGAGACCAGGGCCCTGCGGGATTTGGCATCTTTCCGCAGGGCCTGCAAGACGGAGCTGTTTCGCCTGGCTTTTGGGTTGCTTTGAGTTTAACCATTCCTTTGGTTTGTCGGTGGGGTGCTTAAAATGAAGTGGCATTTTAAAGTTTAAATTGTATTTTAATTTGCATTTTTAATCGATTGTTGTGTATTTTGTATTGTATTTTGTTGTGGTTTTATGATTGTTAGCCGCTCTGAGCCCGGTCTTGGCTGGGAAGGGCGGGGTACAAATAAAAGTTTATTATTATTATTATTATTATTATTATTATTATTATTATCTCTCTGCTGTGTGCCATGTGCGAGCGCCTTGTGGTTTTTCGGCCTCCCTTCCACACACACAGCATTAAAATTTCATACCGGTTTCAAAAAAACAAACAGGAGGAGCAGAGCAATGGGGTTATTATGTAACGCTGCTCAAATAATGCTGGCTGGGTCCCTGTGCACACATGTGTGTTTGCTGTGTTCTCCGTGGGGTGAAGCGTATCTGGGTGGGTGGGGGCACCCATCGCCTCCAGAGAGAGGAGAATCTCACAAGGGGGGGTGCAGCTGGGAAACGCATTATGAAACAGTCCTGAACCGGAGGCAAGCGCAGAGGCCTCTTCATCCGTCAACACGAGGATTCCTGACCTCCCTCTCTCCCACAATTTGGGTGCATCTGGGGTCAGCCATGCTGGGGTCAGAGGAACACCCAAAACTCACCTGCGGTTTGGAGGCCCGGCACCAGAGAGCACCCGGTGAGCCCTATAGCTGGGCTGAGTACAGCCTCCTCCAACCTTCCCCCCCCAAAGAAAACCCACAAGCAGGATCATAGAATCATAGAATCCTAGAGTTGGAAGAGACCCCAAGGGCCATCCAGTCCAACGCCCTGCCAAGCAGGAAACACCATCCAAGCATTCCTGACAGGTGGCTGTCAAGCCTCTGCTTAAAGACCTCCAAAGAAGGAGACTCCACCACACTCCTTGGAAGCAAATTCCACTGTCGAACAGCTCTTACTGTCAGGAAGTTCTTCCTAATGTTTAGGTCGAATCTTCTTTCTTGTAGTTTGAATCCATTGCTCCGTGTCCGCTTCTCTGGAGCAGCAGAAAACAACCTTTCTCCCTCCTCTATATGAGGGGGGCATGGAAAGCGGGTTTGACTAGATAACCCCTGGGGGTCCCTTCCAACAGATTGACAATATGACAACACTCAGAACCTAGGAGCGGATTGGCGTAGAATTTCTCTGGACAAATGCACAGACATTTGGAACGAGTTTCCACGCGACGTCATAGGCCATTAATAATCCTAGGATTACCGTACATTTATTTCTTTACAGTAATCTACGGAGGTGTAATTGATTGCACTTAATTGTATATACTGCATTTTTTTGTATTTTTCTTTCTCACGCCTTTCCCCCCCTCTTGTATGTGAAACTCAGTAAAATATCAACCAGAAAATGTCTACAGTTCCACGATTAAATGGATTAAAATAGGCAAGAGCAGTGCTTTTTTTTTTCTTTAAAAAAAATGTTTAGGGGTACCCTCATTTTCCTACTCGTGTCGAAATACTGCCCCTCAATGAGGCCACACTTAGATTCACAAAATGTTTAGGGGTATGCATCCCCCATGGAAGTGAGAGTTTGACCATCAAGAAGGCTGATCGCCGAAGAATTGCTGCTTTTGAATTCTGGTGCTGGAGGAGACTCTTGAGAGTCCCATGGACTGCAAGAAGATCAAACCTCTCCATTCTGAAGGAAATCAGCCCTGAGTGCTCACTGGAAGGACAGATCCTGAAGCTGAGGCTCCAAGACTTTGGCCACCTCATGAGAAGAGAAGACTCCCTGGAAAAGACCCGGATGTTGGGAAAGATGGAGGGCACAAGGAGAAGGGGACGACAGAGGACCAGATGGTGGGACAGTGTTCTCGAAGCTACTAACATGAGTCTGACCAAACTGCGGGAGGCAGTGGAAGACAGGAGGGCCTGGCGTGCTCTGGTCCAGGGGGTCACGAAGAGGCGGACACGACTAAATGACTAAATAACAACAACAACAGGCAGATAGATAGATAGATAGATAGATAGATAGATAGATAGATAGATAGATAGATAGATAGATAGATAGATAGATAGATAGATAGATAGATAGATAGATATAGATAGATAGAAGGATGGATGGATAGATAGATAGATAGATAGATAGATAGATAGATAGATAGATGATAGACAGAGAGATAGATAGGCAGTGGAAGACAGGAGTGCCTGGCGTGCTCTGGTCCAGGGGGTCACGAAGAGTCGGACACGACTAAATGACTAAATAACAACAACAGGCAGATAGATAGATACCGGTAGATAGATAGATACCGTCTTTCCCCCTTTTTAAGACACCGTCTTATAATTTTTTTTCCTCAAAAAAAACAGGGTGGCTTAGCTTATTTTCGGGGGGATGTCTTATTTTTATTACATCAGTATGGTACGGTACAGCGCGTTGAGCAGGCGGGGCAGAACTCTGCAAGAGGCGCGTTTCCCCCCGTGCCTCTCACTGGTTCGCTGACTCCCTGCGCACGCAGGAGGGGCTGAGGAGGCGACGGGAACAATGGCGGCACCATGGCTTACTTTTGGGGTACGGCTTACTTCTCACAAAGGTAAAAAACCCCTGCCATGGCTTACTTTATGACTACGTATTAAAAAAGGGGAAACAGGGTAGATGATAGATAGATAGATAGATAGATAGATAGATAGATAGATACAAAGATAGATAGATGATAGACAGAGAGATAGATAGGCAGTGGAAGACAGGAGTGCCTGGCGTGCTCTGGTCCATGGGGTCACGAAGAGGCAAACACGACTAAACAACGACTAAACAGCAACATGCATCCCCTGCCCTGTGTCCCCCCCAGAAAAAAAAGCACTGGGCACAAGCCTTTATAAATACCGCAGGTTAGAAACAGCGCCTTTGCATACTCTCAACATGTGTATTTTTGAACAGCTTGTTTCTCAAGAAACCTTAGAGGAGCCATGTGACGGCAGGCAGGCAAGACAGTGAATTATGCAGAGGGCGAAGGAGAGGCCTCTCCCTTCTCCCTTCCCTCCCTCCCCGCCTGCTTGGGTGACAAACCAGGTCTTCTCCACCCAGAAAAATCCCTCTCCATCTCTGCCTCCCTCTCTGCGTCTCTCCAAGGCCTCAGCCCCACAGCGCAGGCTCATTAAATTCTCACACACGGATGCGCCTCTCGCACGAGGCGGGGGACAGGGCTGGTGAAGGCAGCTGGTTCACCCCCAAACCGCTTCGCCCAGGGCCTGTGGTGACATTTGGCGGGTGCAGAAGAAGCGGGCGAGCGGCAGGGAAGCACATGGCCGCCCCTCATCCCGGGAGTCGCTCCCTCCCGGACGCCGAGGAAAGTCTCTTTCGGATTCTATCTCTCTGCTATTATTCATGATGAACTCTTTTATTAGTTCAACCCAGCTTCCTGGGGAAAGAGCGCTCGGTTTGAGCAGCCTCTGAGCATGTGCAGAGTGTTTTTTTTTTCTGGGGGAGGGGGGCGAAAGGTGTTTTTTTTTTTTGGTCAATGCCATTTTCTGACGTGCACAAAACGAGAGGGCCGTTATGGCGACGGAGGGCAGTTTAAAGGCAAAAAGCGAAACAGCAAGATAGGAGGGCAGGATGAGTACAGTTGCACATGGGTCGAAAAGCAAAAGGAGACGATAAGCAAAAGGGGGACAGGAGACGGGCAGGTGTGGAGGACTCCCTGGTCCTGAATGGGGTAACTGTGCCCCTGAAGGACCAGGTGCGCAGCCTGGGAGTCATTTTGGACTCACAGCTGTCCATGGAGGCACAGGTTAATTCTGTATCCAGGGCGGCTGTCTACCAGCTCCATCTGGTACGCAGGCTGAGACCCTACCTGCCTGCGGACTGTCTCGCCAGAGTGGTGCATGCTCTAGTTATCTCCCGCTTGGACTACTGCAATGCGCTCTACGTGGGGCTACCTTTGAAGGTGACCCGGAAACTGCAATTAATCCAGAATGCGGCAGCTAGACTGGTGACTGGGAGCGGCCGCAGAGACCACATAACACCGGTCTTGAAAGACCTACACTGGCTCCCAGTACGTTTCCGAGCACAATTCAAAGTGTTGGTGCTGACCTTTAAAGCCCTAAATGGCTTCGGTCCAGTAGACCTGAAGGAGCGTCTCCGCCCCCATCGGTCAGCCCGGACACTGAGGTCCAGTGCCGAGGGCCTTCTGGCGGTTCCCTCGCTGCATGAAGCCAAGTTGCAGGGAACCAGGCAGAGGGCCTTCTCGGTAGTGGCACCCGCTATGTGGAACGCCCTCCCTTCAGATGTCAAAGAAAACAACAATTACCAGACCTTTAGAAGACATCTGAAGGCAGCCCTGTTTAGGGAGGCTTTTAATGTTTTATAGATTATTGTATTTTAATGCTCTGTTGAAAGCCGCCCAGAGTGGCTGGGGAAACCCAGCCAGATGGGCGGGGTATAAATAATAAATTATTATTATATTATTATTATAAAAGAATATCTGCGTTATCTGATTATCAGGGCGCCACTGAAATTCAAAATGCCTATGTCCTCCTCTGGTCATCAGAAGAACCTTCCAATGTCAAGAATTTGGCGTCTTGCAACAAGATATTAAGCTTTTCCAATATGCAGTGACTGCGGCGAGAATGTTAATAGCTCAAAAATGGAAACAAGAACAAACACCGACAATGGAAGAATGGAAAATGAAATTATTGGACTATGCAGAACTGGATAAAATGAAGGGGAGAATCCGAGAACAGCGGGACCAGAAGTTCGTCAAAGACTGGACTAAATTTACAGAATACTTAAAAGAGTAGGACTGCAAGAGGCTTTGTAGACCAAGGAAGATATGCTGTTGTTAATATGAATTCATAGTGATTAAGGTAGTGAGAGATATAATAAAACAACGGAAGAAATAAGAAATATAAATTAAGGTATAGATATTAGAAGGTCACTAGGAAGGTTTGAAGGAAGTCAAGGCTAATTAAAGCCGAAAAGGTATAAGAAGTGTAAAAAGTATGCGAATGTTATTATTGTAAAAATGTGAAACTAATAAAAATGATATTAAAAAAAAAAGAATTTGGCGTCTTGCTCTTCATTTCTCTCCTCTCCCCTCCTCGTTCCTTTTCCTTTTGTGCCATGGCTTTTTAAGACCGTCAGCCTAATCCTTTAATCTGCCGACCTGGAGATTCAAGCCTCCTCTCTGCCACCTGGAGGTTAGCTGACCAACCTGGAGACTTCGGATCTAGAAGCCGCCGAGAAGGCCCAAAGCTGAACAGAGGACCCAGGAGTCCGAGTGCTTTCCAGAAGAGTTAGCGATTGAAGAGGCACTTAAAGCGGGAGAAGACAGTTCTCTGGGTAGCTGTAATTAATGGGTGCGCCTATCAAATTTTCATAAGTGTTTCTCTTCGCTGACAGCTCCCTGTCTGGTGGCCAAGGGCTATTGGCTCAGCCCCAGCCAAGACAGGGACGTCAAGGTGGCTACTGCCCCCTGATGGCCAAAGTGGGAATTGTGTGTATTGGGAGGGCCTGTGGGTGGGGCAGGACTTACGGAACCCGAAACCTGATGTGTAGAGCTGGGTCATAGACTGAAGCACCCTAAATGGAGCGGTTTCCACAGGTTTGAAGCTAGCTGGCGATTGCAGCCTTTCTCAACGTAAGAGCATAAGGCGAACCCTTCTGGATCAGGCCAGGGCCCCATCTAAGTCCCACAGGGGGCCACATAGACCTAAGAACCTACCGGTAGGAATCCAGATAGACTGCTTCTGGACCCGGAGGCTCCGCAAGGACACCGGAAGAGCCTGCCGGATCAGGCCCATCTAGTCCAGCCTCCTCTTCTTATAGTGGCCAAGCAGGTGCCCCAAAGGAAACCAGCAAGCAGGATTTGAACGCAAGAGCCCTCTCCCGTCCTGTGGTTTCCAGCAACTGGGACTCAGGAGCATCGCTGCCACAGACAGGCAGGGCAGAGCCAACCCGGCTAGGAGCCCTCGGTAGCCCTCTCCTCCTCTGTGAATTGTCCAGTCCTCTTTTAAAGCCATCCAGGATAGTGGCCGTCACTGCCTCCTGTGGCAGGGAGTTCCGCAGTTTAACAGGGTGCTGCACGAAGAAGGAGGGCTTCCTTTTACCTGCCCTGAATCTTCCAATGCTGAGCTTCGATGAATGACCAAAAGTTAACAGGGAGAAATGTAAAGTACTACACTTGGGCAAAAAAAATGAAAGGCACAAATACAAGATGGGTGACACCTGGCTTGAGAGCAGTACATGTGAAAAGGATCTAGGAGTCTTGGTAGACCACAAACTTGACATGAGTCAACAGTGTGATGCAGCAGCTAAAAAAGCCAATGCAATTCTGGGCTGCATCAAGAGGAGTATAGCATCTAGATCAAGGGAAGTAATAGTACCACTGTATTCCGCTCTGGTCAGACCTCACCTGGAATACTGTACTGTGTCCAGTTCTGGGCACCCCAGTTCAAGAAGGATACTGACAAGCTGGAACGTGTCCAGAGGAGGGCAACCAAAATGGTCAAAGGCCTGGAAACGATGCCTTATGAGGAACGGCTTAGGGAGCTGGGTATGTTTAGCCTGGAGAAGAGAAGGTTCAGGGGGGATATGATAGCCATGTTCAAATATATAAAAGGTTGTCATATAGAGGAGGGAGAAAGGTTGTTTTCTGCTGCTCCTGAGAAGAGGACACGGAGCAATGGATTCAAACTACAAGAAAGAAGATTCTACCTAAACATTAGGAAGAACTTCCTGACAGTAAGAGCTGTTCGACAGTGGAATTTGCTGCCAAGGAGTGTGGTGGAGTCTCCTTTTTTGGAGGTCTTTAAGCAGAGGCTTGACAGCCACCTGTCAGGAATGCTCTGATGGTGTTTCCTGCTTGGCAGGGGGTTGGACTGGATGGCCCTTGGGGTCTCTTCCAACTCTAGGATTCTATGATTCTAGCGTTAGCTTACTCTAGCTCCTAGGACAGGAGTAGACAATTGCAGTCCAAGGTAGCTTCTTTGGCCAGTTGAACTCAGCCCAGGCCACACCCCTTTGGCACAGGCCACGCTCCTCACAAGCCCCTCGTCCCACCCTCCTTGGCCTGAAACCCTCCATTTGCAGAGGCAGTCTACCTCCGAGTCTCAGATGCTGGGGGAGCCAGTGGAGAGCCCTGCTTTGTGAGCCACCCTGAGCTGTCCACCGTCAGAAACAGGGTACTGGGTTTCACTGTCCTTTACTGTGATCAATCAGGTCTGTGTTCCCAGCGGCTATAAACAGCTGTCCCCACCCCCTGCAAGGAAAAAACCCCTTAACACCATCTCCTCTCCACCTAGCCAGAGCAGTTTCATGATCGATAGCTGGGGTGGGGGGTCTTATTTTTCTCCGCACTTACCCCAAAACACCCCCTTTCTCCCCAGAGGCCTTTCCAGAGGTTCCCGCGACCTGTTATGCAAAGAGCTCCGTGCGAGGCAATGAAATCCATTAGCGGAATAATGGACCACATTCAGCGTTTACGTTCCTGCTATAAAACCCTCATTTTCTCTCTCTCCCTCTCTCGCTCTCCGATAATAAATAATAAAGATTTCTTTCTTCTTCTTTTTTTTAAAGAGCTTTTCGCAGCTCTGGCCTCTTCCAAGGCAATTTGCTAATTGCCTAGACAGAACTCCCTGGCTTGGCTCTGCGATATCTCAGCCTGCCAGGGGGGGTCAGGGGCCTGTGGGGAGAGCTATAATTTAGAAAGCCCCCCCCCACCCACCGGGCAAGGAATTCCCCCCCCCAAACGTGGTGGGTTTCAGGGGTCCTGTTGCAAGCAGCCTGCATCTCTGATCAGACAAGGAGTTTGGGAAGAACTTTGAGTCCGTTTGCATTTAAAGACGAGCCCAGCCGATTCACACTTTCTGAGAATAATACAGGAGCCGTCCATTGGGGGAAAAACCCTGCATTTTCTGAATTTTGCAGTGAGGTTTCCCCAGCTGCTTAAGACTGCACAGACCAGAGCTTAGAGACGAACGTGAAAATCGCGTGCAAAATGCATTATAAGTGTGGGGGGGCGGGCAAGGGTTGCATGGGCGAAACTGTGTATTTTCAGCAAAACTGTGTGCAGGAAAACTGCACATTCAGGAGAAACCCACGCTTAAATTCTGACGAATTTTCACGGCGACTCTTTAAAACACAAACCATATAAGAACACAAGAACACAATCTGCTGGATCAGAGCAACGGCGCCTTTAGTCCAGAATCTTGTTCTCACAGTGGCCAACCAGATATCCATTATGGGAAACTGAGCGAACAGGATTCGACCACAAGAGCCCTCTTCTCTCCTGCATTGCTTCCTCCAACTGTTTAGGCAGAGCACAGCCATCCTGGCTAGGAGCCTTCGATAGCCCTCTCCTCCTCCATGAATTTGCCCAGTCCTCTTTTAAAGCCATCCAGGTGAGTGGCCATCGCTGCCTCTTGTGGCAGGGAGTTCCGCAGCTGAACTCTGCCGCTGCACAATAGAGCACTTCCCTTTTCTCGGTTCCGAACCTTCCAGCATTCGGTTCCTTTGTGTATCCCCACGTTCTGTCGTTACGGGAGGAGGAGGAACAGGTTTCTCGGCCCAGGCGTAATTTCGACAACCCCTGTCATGTCACCTCTTTTTTCTCCAAATTAAAAAAGTCCCTCCTATCTTTGGAAGACCTGGGTTGCTCTTTCCTGAACTCTTTCCCCCCAGCTCTGCAACGTGGAGGAGACTGGGAAAAGGAAAATCAGATCTGCTCATCCCTAAAGGTAAAGGGACCCCTGACCGTTAGGTCCAGTCGTGGACGACTCTGGGGTTGCAGCTCTCATCTCGCTTTACTGGCTGAGGGAGCCGGCGTACAGCTTCCGGGTCATGTGGCCAGCAGGACTAAGCTGCTTCTGGCGAACCAGAGCAGCCCACAGAAACGCCGTTTACCTTCCCGCTGGAGTGGTACCTATTTATCTAATTGCACCTTGACGTGCTTTCGAACTGCTAGGTTGGCAGGAGCAGGGACCGAGCAACGGGAGCTCACCCCGTCACGGGGATTCGAACCACCGACCTTCTGATCGGCAAGCCCTAGGCTCTGGGGTTCAACCCACAGCGCCACCTGCATCCCACATTGCTCATCCCTAGGTGGGCGTGTTAGCGGAAGGGCAGGTTTGGGAATCGCTTTTCCAGCCTGCCCTTCATTAATTCCGATTCCCAGGTCTAATATTTATTTTCTGCAGCGGATGCTGAATCAGGGACTTGCGAAGGAGATGCAATAAATTTCAAGCGGCGGGTGGCTTTGATCTTGTGCCTCCCCTCTGTCTCTCATCTCTACCCGCCCCCCCCCCTTATGATGCGGCTGGTTTTTTTTGGGGTGGGGAGGGCAGGTGGAGGTTAACCTCTCTGAGTTTCTCTATTAAGCTGCTTCCCCCTACTGGCGATGATGTCAAACTGCGGCCTGTGGCGCCATTCATTATTCCAAATAAATCCCTTGTTATTCTAGACCATGTCCGAATTTGCTCAGAATTTAAGCCTCTCTGATCATCCTGCCTCGATTGATTTTGGGGGGGCGGGAGGGGGGGAGAAAGACGCTCTTCCCTCTTTCGTCACGCTGAAACTCAGGAATCACCCGGCGCACTTGACGGACAGGGCGGTCAAAAGGAAGCTCTTAATCACGCCGCTAATTGGCTTATTAATTAATTAGCGAGATGCGTGGCTGGTCACTGGCTTAAGTAGCGTTGGCAAATGAGATCAGGCGACTTCTTGGAAAGGGAAATTCTCTGCAAGCGCCAATCGCGCCATCATGCAACTTAAAAGCTCGCAACTTGCTCCCAAGGATCCTGGGAATTGTAGCTTGCCCCCGCACTGAGCTAGAATTCCCGGCGCCCCTTAACAGAACTACGGTTCCCAGGATGCTTAGCGGCGAGCCGTGTGCCTCAAATGGACTTGGAATTGTTTGGTGTTTTAGCTTCTGAAGCAAAGGTGCCTATGGATATTAAAACTAGGATATACAACAGAAAATGGTATTTGGAATTTATTGGACTCTTGTTACGTTTATGTAGAAAATGACTAGATGACAGTCATAGACAATAAAAAGGATAATGCTTATTTGAAACACATGTTTTTACAGTGTTCTAGGCTTATTAAGTTTTGGGAGAAAGTATTGGATTGTATAAACATGACTGTGCAGAAAAAAGTTAAAATCCTCAAAAGAAAATGTTATTTTGAATTACGTGCCTTCTATATAGAATTTGACAATAACACTTGTGTACCAAGATACTAGACAAGCATGTGTGGAATTGTTGTTGTTGTTGTTGTTCAGTCGTTCAGTCGTGTCCGCCTCTTCGTGACCCCCTGGACCAGAGCATGCCAGGCATGCCTATCCTTCACTG
Source organism: Darevskia mixta (assembly GCA_034641385.1). Lineage (NCBI taxonomy): Eukaryota > Metazoa > Chordata > Lepidosauria > Squamata > Lacertidae > Darevskia > Darevskia mixta. The sequence goes on along the minus strand of JAWWNH010000159.1, from coordinate 605,445 downwards.
CCTCTCGCAGTTTGGCCAAACTCATGTTAGTAGCTTCGAGAACACTGTCCCACCATCTCGTCCTCTGTCATCCCCTTCTCCTTGTGCCCTCAATCTTTCCCAACATCAGGGTCTTTTCTAGGGAGTCTTCTCTTCTCATGAGGTGGCCAAAGTACTGGAGCCTCAACTTCAGTGGCCTGCTTCTGCTCCTGTGAGTGTTTGGGGAACCGCTCCCTCCTCCTGCCAAGTCCACCTGGCCTGGGGGGGCGGGGCCAGCACTCACCTCTACATCTTAAGAGCCTGCGGAGAGACCTCGGGGACACTTTTCCTGCTTCTGCTCCTGTGAGTGTTTGGGGAACCGCTCCCTCCTCCTGCCAAGTCCACCTGGCCTGGGGGGGCGGGGCCAGCACTCACCTCTACATCTTAAGAGCCTGCGGAGAGACCTCGGGGACACTTTTCCTGCTTCTGCTCCTGTGAGTGTTTGGGGAACCGCTCCCTCCTCCTGCCAAGTCCACCTGGCCTGGAGGGGCGGGGCCAGCAGTCACACATACTTGCTTTCTGCAACAAGTGGGGAAAATGGTTTTTAAATGTCTTGAGTGTTTGCACCTTGAATGGTGGTTTTTTATGATATTGTTTATCATTATTTTTCTGTTTGGGGTGGGGCAAATGTTTGTAGGGGCGGGGGGTAGTTTAATTTTACCATAATTGTTTCTTGTTGTTGTTGTTGTTGTTTTTTTTTTTTTTTTTTTTTTTTTTTGTTCTATTCTTTTATTAAGTTACTGTATAGTTTGTATTTTGTATTTGTATTTTAAGGGGATAGGGTCAGGGCTGCCGGGGAGTGGGCCTCAGCCAAACAGAATGGCTGGGGCAGGTTCCACAGGGGGGGGATGTATTGGGACACCCGATCTCAGTGATCACGGGCAGGAGGAGGAGTTACGCTAAGGCCAGACCATGTCATTACCGAGGAGGCAGGCTTAGTCGTTGTTTGAGGACTATCCCTGCCTCCAGGTCTGGCCCTGACCGGATGGGTACTGGAATCAACAAGGGATACCCACATGACCTGAAAGTGTTGCTGTGTAATGCCAGGTCAATGATGAACAAAACCACTGTCATCCACGATCTGATTGTGGATGGAGGATTTGACCTGGCATGTGTGACAGAGACTTGGTTGGATGAGGCAGATGGGCCAGTCCTTGCCGCTGCTTGTCCACCAGGTTTCTCTTACACACAACAACCCAGGCCATCTGGGCGGGGAGGGGGGGTTGCAGTGATTTTTAGGAAGTCATTAGTTTGCACCAGGCATCCTATTGGGAAGACCCAGTTCTCTGAGTGCATGTTCTGGAAGTTGGGCAATAGGGGCAGTACAGGATTCCTTTTGGTGTACCGACCTCCCCGCTGCACCAAGGATTCCCTGCCCGAGCTGCTTCAGGTCGTGGCGGATGTGCTCCTGGAGACACCTAGTTTGGTTGTCTTAGGGGATTTTAACATTCATGCCGACACGACCTTACAAGGGGCCGCTCGGGACTTCGTGGAAAGCATGGCCTCCATGGGGCTGTCCCTGAATAAGTTTGGCCCAACTCATAGCCGCGGACATGCCTTAGACCTGGTGTTTACCTCTATGGATGTTGGTGATCTGACACTAAGTAAAAGCGAAACAAAAGAAGTGCCATGGTCAGATCACTTCCTGGTGCAGCTGGACTTCTCCGCGACCCTTCCCCTCTGCCGGGAGGTGGGACCGATTCGGATGGTCCGCCCCCGCCACTTAATGGATCCAATTGGCTTCCAGAGAGTGGTAGGGGATGCTTTATCCCATGTTGATGGCCTTTCAGCTGATTCCCTAGTGGCCCGCTGGAATGTGGAGCTAACCAGGGCTATTGACTGTCTGGCTCCGAAGCGCCCTCTCCGATTGCATGGAGCCCGGACAGCCCCGTGGTTCTCCCCGGAGCTGAGGGCAATGAAACAGTCGTTGAGACGGCTAGAGCGCCGGTGGCGTAAAACTCATTCCGAATCAGACCGGACACGGGCTAGAGCTCAACTTCGAGCCTACCAAGTGGCAATGGTGACGGCGAAGAGGACCTTCTTCACCGCTTCTATTGCATCTGCAGAAAACAGCAGCAGGAGACTCTTCCAGGTGGTTCGAAATTTATCAGAACCACCGCCGTCATCGGGGTCTGGTAGGGACCCAGAGATCTCCTGCAATGCTTTTGCAAAGTTTTTTGCAGATAAAGTCGCTCAGATTCGGGAAGAGGTAGACTCCACCGTGGGAGCAGGGCCGGGGCGGGAGACTGCTAGAGTCCTGTCTAGTCTTGTTGTGTGGGATCAATTCCAATCTGTTACCTCCGAGGATGTGGACAGGCTGCTTGGACGAGTGAAACCAACCACCTGTCTCCTTGATCCTTGCCCATCCTGGCTTATAAAAGCTAGCCGGGAAGGGCTGGGCGATGGGCTTTGCGGGGTGGTGAATGCTTCTCTTTGCGAGGGAGCCTTCCCAGACCCGCTAAAAGAGGCGGTTATTAAACCGCTTCTTAAAAAACCATCTTTGGATGCGGCCAATATGGCCAACTATCGCCCAGTCTCAAATCTTCCATTCTTGGGCAAGGTGATTGAGCGAGTGGTTGCTGAACAACTCCAGGCACGCCTGGAAGAAGCGGACCATTTGGATCCCTTCCAATCGGGATTCAGACCTCATCATGGGACTGAAACTGCCTTGGTCGCACTGGTCGATGATCTCCGGCGGGCTAGGGACAAAGGTGAGAGCTGTTTCCTAGTTCTGCTGGATCTCTCAGCGGCCTTTGACACCATTGACCATAACATCCTTCTGGACCGTCTAGAGGGTTTGGGAGCTGGGGGCACTGTTATACAGTGGTTCCGCTCCTTCCTTCTGGGCCGTGTTCAGAAAGTGGTGGTGGGGGATGAGTGCTCAGACCCCTGGGCCCTCACTTGTGGGGTACCTCAGGGTTCTGTCCTCTCCCCCATGCTTTTTAACATCTATATGCAGCCGCTGGGAGAGATCATCAGGGGGTTTGGACTGGGTGTTCATCAGTATGCGGATGATACCCAGCTCTACCTCTCTTTCAAATCAGAACCAGCGAAGGCGGTGAAGGTCCTGTGTGAGTGTCTGGAGGCGGTTGGAGGATGGATGGCGGCTAACAGATTGAGGTTGAATCCTGACAAGACAGAAGTGCTGTTTTTGGGGGACAGGAGGCGGGCGGGTGTGGAGGACTCCCTGGTCCTGAGTGGGGTAACTGTGCCCCTGAAGGACCAGGTGCGCAGCCTGGGAGTCACTTTGGACTCACAGCTGTCCATGGAGGCGCAGGTTAATTCTGTATCCAGGACAGCTGTCTACCAGCTCCATCTGGTACGCAGGCTGAGACCCTACCTGCCCGCAGACTGTCTCGCCAGAGTGGTGCATGCTCTAGTTATCTCCCGCTTGGACTACTGCAATGCGCTCTACGTGGGGCTACCTTTGAAGGTGACCCGGAAACTGCAATTAATCCAGAATGCGGCAGCTAGACTGGTGACTGGGAGTGGCCGCCGGGACCACATAACACCGGTCCTGAGAGATCTACATTGGCTCCCAGTACGTTTCCGAGCACAATTCAAAGTGTTGGTGCTGACCTTTAAAGCCCTAAACGGCTTCGGTCCTGTATACCTGAAGGAGCGTCTCCACCCCCACCATTCAGCCCGGACACTGAGGTCCAGCGCCGAGGGCCTTCTGGCGGTTCCCTCACTGCGAGAAGCAAAGCTACAGGGAACCAGGCAGAGGGCCTTCTCGGTAGTTGCGCCCGCCCTGTGGAACGCCCTCCCATCAGAGGTCAAAGTGATTAATAACTATCTAACATTTAGGAAATACCTGAAGGCAGCCCTGTTTAGGGAAGTTTTTAATCTGTAATATGTTAATGTATTGTTTTGTTTTGTTTTTAATATTGCTGGAAGCCGCCCAGAGTGGCTGGGGAGACCCAGCCAGATGGGCGGGGTACAAATAATAAATTATTATTATTATTATTACTTCAGGATCTGTCCTTCTAGTGAGCCCTCAGGGCTGATTTCCTTCAGAATGGATAGGTTTGATCCATGGGACTCTCAAGAGTCTCCTCCAGCACCAGAATTCAAAAGCATCCATTCTTCGGCGATCAGCCTTCTTTATGGTCCAGCTCTCACTTCCGTACATTACTACTGGGAAAACCAGAGCTTTAACTAGACGGACCTTTGTCGGCAAGGTGATGTCTCTGCTTTTTAAGATGCTGTCTAGGTTTGTCATTGCTTTTCTCCCAAGAAGCAGGCGTCTTCTAATTTCGTGACTGCTGTCACCATCTGAAGTGATCATGGAACCCAAGAAAGTGAAATCTCTCACTGCCTCCATTTCTTCCCCTTCTATTTGCCAGGAGGTGATGGGACCGGTGGCCATGATCTTAGTTTTTTTGATGTGGAGCTTCAGACCATATTTTGCGCTCTCCTCTTTCACCCTCATTAAAAGGCGTGGAATTGTAGTGTGTGTATATAGTGATATAATATACAGTGGTCCCTTGGTTCTCAAACTTAATCCATTCTGGAAGTCCGTTCCAAAACCAAGGCGCGCTTTCCCATAGAAAGTAATGCAAAACGGATTCATCCGTTCCAGACTTTTAAAAACAACCCTTAAAACAGCAATTGAACATGAATTTTACTATCTAACGAGACCATGGATCCGTAAAACCCAGGCAGATGGGTGGGGTATAAATAATAAGTTGTTGTTGTTGTTGTTGTTGTTAAATGAAAGCAACAAAGAATGTACTGCAGTCACACAATCGATCAATCAGTAGCTGAACTGGGTTCCACACAGTCACAAAAACAAAACAAAAAAGAGCCGCAAAAACAAAAACGCAAAATACAGGTGAAACTCGAAAAATTAGAATATCGTGGAAAGGTTCATTTCTTTCAGTAATTCAACTTAAAAGGTGAAACGAATATATGAGATAGACTCATGACATGCAAAGTGAGATATGTCAAGCCTTTATTTGTAATAATTGTGATGATTATGGCGTACAGCAGATGAGAACCCCAAATTAACAATCTCAACTTTGGGGTTTTCATAATCATCACAATTATAACAAACAAAGGCTTGGCATATCTCGCTTTGCATGTCATGAGTCTATCTCATATATTAAACTCCAGTAGCTAATGAAAACAATTGCTTACATAAATGGACTTTTCCACGATATTCTAATTTTTCGAGTTTCACCTGTAAATAGCAAAAACAGACCTCAGCGTAACACTCAAATTGGGAGCGTAACACTCAAAATGGAGCATGTTCGGCTTCTGAAAAATGCTTGCAAACCGGAACACTTACTTCCGGGTTTGCAGTGTTTGGGTTCCAAGTTGTTTGAGTACCAAGATAAAAGGTTAGATATGAAGATGAATCTGCCTTTAAAAAAGGATATAAATTAAAAACCAGGAAGGGAAATTAGGTAAAAATTGTATATTTGATTGTTGTGTTTGATTGTTTATGTTATGTTTTTCTTTTGTTGTGTGTTTGTTTTGTTTTGTTAAAAAAGAGAGAGAGAGAGAGAGAACAGAATGCAGGATTCAATGGGCCCTTTGGCCTGATCCAGCAGGCTCTGTTCTTAAATCGTAGTCAGAAACAAATAGTCAAAAATATCAGCAGATGCAAATCTTGTGTCCTCTTTTCCCTGGTGATGCTTAATAAGGACCCCCCCTTGCTGTCGCCACCATCTGGCTGGAATGCGGCCAGCTCTGGGGAGGAGCTTTCATAACCAGCCCCGTTAAGCTGCAATTGGTTGTGTGTTTTAATTTCCTACTTTCCCCTCTTCCGAGAGCCAGGACATCTCGGCTCACCCGGATTCCGATCAGCCTCCCAGGGTCAAAACTCTCTTTTTGTCGGGAAGGGTGCCAGAATGGGGGCTTTAAAGATTAGCGCTGACATGAGGGATTTGAGAGTCACCCGGAAGACGGCGGCAAGGCCAGGAGGGCGAGCGAGGCAGGGCCTACATCTCCCCAAATGGGTGGGTGGGTGGGGGGCAGCAGCAGCACCCGCCATCCCCCCCCTCTCTCACCCACCTTTTGCAGCTGGGGAGGGCAAGACTTTGCAGGAGGGGGGAATTTTCGCCTGCAGCAGATTCTCCCCTGGCTGGGGAGGGAGAAACTGTGCCCCCCAGACAGATCCTTGCTTGACCTCTGGGTGCAACCACTTTTCGAGGGGGGTGGGCAGGGATGAGATTAAGGCCCTGAGATTTTTGCTCCAACCTGCTTTTCTTTGATAGGGAAAAAGACCCTGTTTGCCTTCTTTCCCCATTTGCATATGCAAATAGCGCATCTGACAACCCCCTTCCCTCCCAGCCTTCCCGCTTTGGCAAGGAAGGACATTCTGCCAGAGGATTGCATTTTCATAATCCAGGCAGGCTCCCAGCAGCTTCCACCCCCCCCCAAACCCCCAGCTCTGCACCTAGCTCATCATAAGCCTTTTAAGGCTTAGAAAGTATCATTCTGGCTCTGCCAGGTGGACTAGATTTGGGATGAGGGGCCAGGATTGAGCACTAGCGGTTGAGAGCAGTGGACTCGTAATCCGGTGAACCGGGTTCGCTTCCCCGCTCCTCCACCTGCAGCTGCTGGGTGACCTTGGGCTAGTCCCACTTCTCTGAAGTCTCTCAGCCCCACTCACCTCACAGAGTGTTTGTTGTGGGGCAGGAAGGGAAAGGAGAATGTGAGCCGCTTGGAGACTCCTTCGGGTAGTGATAAAGCGGGATATCAAATCCAAACTCTTCTTCTTTGGTGATCCCTCGTAACTGAGTAAGATCGTCTTCCATAAACACGGTTTTAACAATGAGTCCGTAAGTGACTGTGGAGGCCAATTCTGGATCCACACGTCCTTCCACAGTGGGGACATTGGTTTCCTGGCAGGAGTCCATCACAGGGTTTGCCAAGCATGCCTTCCTCTTCTCCCTTGCGTCCTGAGTTCGAGTGTCTCCAAAGCCCATGACACGTTTGATCAAGGCTGCTCTCCAACTGGAGCGCTTGCAGGCCAGTGTTTCCCAATTGTCGGCGTTTATACTACATTTTTTTTATTTGCCTTGAGACAGTCTTTCAACCTCTTTTGTTGACAGCCAGCATTACGCTTTCCATGTTTAAGTTCAGAATAGAGTACAGTGGTACCTCGGGTTACATACCTAATCTGTTCCGGGGTACCGTTCGCACCCCGAAAGGTACGTAACCCGAGTGGCGATATCACGCATGCGCGAAAGCGCGATATAATGCTTGTGCGCATGCATACGCGGCGAAACCCGGAAGTAAACATTTCTGGGGGGTGCCACGTTCACAACCCAAAAATACGTAAACCGAAGCATTCGTAACCTGAGGTATGACTGTAGTCGCTTTGGAAGACGATCATCAGGCATCCGCACAACATGACCAGTCCAACGAAGTTGATGTTGAAGAGTCATACATCCCCCTTCAATTGACAAGCCATACGGATTTGGGTTTTGGAAGAGGGCCGCTGCTGGCAGTCAGTGGAGACAAGACTGGTCTCACCCAATACAAGGCAGATACCGCCATATAACTGCAGAGTTGGAAGGCATCCCAAGGGTCTTCTAGTCTCACCCCTTGCAATGCAGGAATCTCAGCTAAAGCATCCCTGACAGATGGGCCCCCAACCTCTCCAAGGAAGGAGAACCCACCACCTCCAGAGGGAGTCTGTTCCACTGTCGAACAGCTCTTACGGTCAGAAAGTTCTCTCTAATGTTTAGTCGGAATCTCCTTCCTTGTAATCTCTGACTTTAGCAGGAACTCGAGGGAACCCTTTGTTGTTGTTGTTGTTGTTGTTGTTGTTGTTGTTGTTGTTGTTGTTATTTAGTCGTGTCCGCCTCTTCGTGACCCCCTGGACCAGAGCACGCCAGGCCCTCCTGTCTTCCACTGCCTATCTATCTATCTATCTATCTATCTATCTATCTATCTATCCATCCATCCATCCATCCATCCATCTATCTATCTGCCTATTGTTGTTGTTGTTTAGTCGTTTAGTCGTGTCCGCCTCTTCGTGACCCCATGGACCAGAGCACGCCAGGCACTCCTGTCTTCCACTGCCTATCTATCTATCTATCTATCTATCTATCTATCTATCTATCTAATCTATCTGCCTGTTGTTGTTGTTGTTGTTTAGTCGTTCAGTCGTGTCCGCCTCTTCGTGACCCCCTGGACCAGAGCACGCCAGGCACTCCTGTCTTCCACTGCCTCCCGCAGTTTGGTCAGACTCATGTTGGTATCTTCGAGAACAGTGTCCCACCATCTCGTCCTCTGTCGTCCCCTTCTCCTTGTGCCCAGGACCGGTGCTAGGGATTTTGGCGCCCTAGGAGATGGGGCGGGCCACGTGACGTCATTGCGCATGACGTACGGTGCCCCGCCCCCTGCCCTGCCGGGCGCCCCGCGCCTCCGCGGTTTTCGACGCTGGTTGGGGCGGCACCGGGCGAAGGCGGGGGGCGAGGGGCAGGCTGGCCAGCGCCCCCTCCATTTTGGCACCCTAGGCAACTGCCTAGTTCGCCTTAATGGATGCACCGGCCCTGCTTGTGCCCTCCATCTTTCCCAACACCAGGGTCTTTTCCAGGGAGTCTTCTCTTCTCCTGAGGTGGCCAAAGTCTTGGAGCCTCAGCTTCAGGATCTGTCCTTCCAGTGAGCACTCAGGGCTGATTTCCTCCAGAATGGAGAGGTTTGATCTTCTTGCAGTCCATGGGACTCTCCAGAGTCTCCTCCAGCACCACAATTCAAAAGCATCAATTATTCGCTGATCAGCCTTCTTCATGGTCCAGCTCTCACTTCCATACATCACTACTGGGAAAACTGGGGAAACCATAGGGAACCCTTACCTTTTAAAAAATTATTATATTTTCTTGGGTGAAAAACCTGAGTGAAAAACCCACCTCTATCTGTAACCCATAAAGTTGTGGCCGTTTCCAACCCAGATCGTTCCCTGCTTGAGCTTGTTAATCACATCTTACATTTAGTCGCTGCCCGGGGGTGTCTGTGTGTGGCACTGTGACTGGGCCCGCAGTAAACTAACAAACTTTGTGGTGCAAGTTCCCCCACCTTCCCTCCCCCCCCCAGAAAAAAGCACTGGTCAGAAGGTAGCCAACCATTGGATCACACAGAACATCTCCGCTGGTTGCCATGAAGGCAGATAAGTGATATTGTGACGTGGCAGTCTTTTATCTCCTCTCCACCGCTTCCCTCCTTGTGACAATACAGTGGTACCTCTGGTTTCGTACTTAATTCGTTCCGGAGATCCGTTCTTAACCTGAAACTGTTCTTAACCTGAAGCACCACTTTAGCTAATGGGGCCTCCCGCTGCCGCTGCGCCGCCAGAGCCCAATTTCTGTTCTTATTCTGAAGCAAAGTTCTTAACCTGAAGCATTATTTGTTTTATAGATTATTGTATTTTAATGCTCTGTTGAAAGCCGCCCAGAGGAAACCCAGCCAGATGGGCAGGGTATAAATAATAAATTATTATTATTATTATTATTATTATTATTATTATTATTATTATTTCTGGTTACAGGTAGATAGCCGTATTGGTCTGTCATAGTCAAAACAAAATAAAAAATAAAAAAAATTCCTTCCAGTAGCACCTTAGAGACCAACTAAGTTTGTTCTTGGTATGAGCTTTCGTGTGCATGCACACGAAAGCTCATACCAAGAATAAACTTAGTTGGTCTCTAAGGTGCTACTGGAAGGATTTTTTTTATTATTTCTGGGTTAGCGGAGTTCTTAACCTGAAGCGTATGTAACCTGAGGTACCACTGTAATTTGATTTTTCACAGGGCTGATAGGAAAAAATAGGTTTATAAAAGCAATCCTCTGGCGCCCTCTGCAGGCGAGCCTTGAAAACACACCAGCAAACCAGTTGGATGCTAAGGGCTGCCTTTTGCAGCATGGACCCCAGTAGGGGGTCTGGACTACAACTCCCATGAGCGCCTGCCAGCATGCCAGGACATTTGGAGGGGACCAGGTTGGAGAAAATCTGTCCTAGGGGGTTGCAGTGTGTGCATGCAGCCGCTTTCAGTTACCTGGAGGCGAAAATGTGGATGGGGTCATTCCACGGCAAATCACCTGATTTTAATACTCGACCGTGCTCTCAAGACTAAGATTTTCTTTAAAAAAATATATTTATGTGCAGATACCTATGAGATAACCTCAAATTAATTTTTGAAGATTTTTTGGTCCAAAATCGGGTGCAGGAGAATTTTTTTAAAATTCTGATTTTCACGCGATTTAGGCTAATGCAATTTCTGCGTCATTTTAGGGGGGCAGGAAAACCTGTTTCGCTTATTTTTCAACCATTTGGGCTTATTTGGGTATCAAACTAAAGCTAATTGTGGTCTCTTTCAAAATAAGGTATACAAATGGTACTAAGTGCCGCAGAAAAGGGTCACAGACCATTCAAAGTGAATTTTTGTCATTTTATTCCCGGTAAGTTTGATAAGCCATAACACGCAAACCACAACTATCACATGTATCATACTTTTTTCTGTAGAATGGGTTAACCATGCACTTGTTACGTTTTAAAAATAAGGAGGGTGTTTTTTGTGGTTATAAAATAAATTGATTTTGAAGTAAATTTTTTACAAAAAAAAATATTATTATTTGTACAGGGTTTAAGGTCTCTTTAAGCCTGAAATAACTCGCACATTCGTGAGAGTAGTTAAAATTGTACCCTCTTATGTTAGAATGCCATCTGAATATATTTTAAAAATTAAGTTTTATTGATTATGTAATAAAAAAACAAAGCACACGGCACCAGGTGATTTGGCGTGGGATGACCCGGAGGAGAGGCGCAGGGGGATTTTGGCTCAGGGTAGCCAACTTTCCAGCCAGCTTCTGTCACTGTGTTTGTACCTCCCCACTGGACTGCTGCCGAAAGCACAGGAGCAGTCACGGCCGTGGTCAGTTGGCAACTCCTCTTTTGTAAATCAAGGATTGGGTAGGGAGAAGAGCCTCTGTGTATATTGAAGACTTGGTTGTCGCCCCCCCCCCCTGCAAAAAAAGGAACTCAACCTGGAGTCCTCCAGCTGTTTGGGTCTACAACTCCCATCTGGCTGGGTACAGCTGGTGGGAATTGTAGCGCCAGACAGGTTTAGCAGAGGCTGATATAGCCATTTCTACCCCACACAGATCAGCCTCTTCTGCCCTGCTCAAATGGCAAAGTTAGTCGTCTTTTATTGCATATAAATCTTTATTCACCTCGCGTACAACGATTGCCGCAGAATATAAGACACAATTTCTCCCAAGGCGTACAAAGCACATTCCGCTTATCATGAAAAATCTCATTATTGTCCTTCGATATCTATTTTAGATCTACGATTTCAAGAGAAGAAGATGTCGGCACCAAATCTGACCGAAAGGTTTGGCCTACAAATATCCGTGAACAGGGTGTCCAGTTGTTTTACTCAAGAGTAGATTCTCTGGAGTGAGTAAACATAACTAATATATCGATCATCTGCAAACAACGACCCTTCTCCAAAATTGCGATTGCCGCAGGGATAGCGACATGGTGCCTGGGTTCCCAACTGGCAGCCGCCTTGACCAGCAAGCCCAGTGGTCAGGGATTATGAGAGTTATAGGGCAGGCTTCACCAGCCAGGTGCAAATCAATCTGTTTTGGACTACAGTTCCCATAAGCCACCAACACCACCCTCCTGCGCCAGCTGAGGCTGATGGGAATTGTAGTCCAAAACACACCCAGAGGTCGCCAGGTTGTTGGAGGGGGCGGGGAGGCTGTTTGAGGGAAATCCTTGATGCTTAGGGTCTCCTACCCAAGGCTTCACCCAGCCCCAAAGAAACAGGAGTTGATTTGTTAAATGTTTTAGTGCTTAGGCAGAGGTCAGGGGCATCAACAGTCCGGTGGCAGCGTCCCGTCCCCCCGTCCCATGCGAGAAACCCCCTGGCATCAATAGGGAAGACAAACTCAGCAGAGAATCTTCGACAGCCCCACTGAGTCGCCCTGCGGCCTTTCTCTTTGGCAAGGTGCTACACCGATAGAACAGCAGCCTGAAGTTGCATACCCAAAAGAGGAGCGCTCCAGGCGCATTGCATCAGTTTTGCACATCAGTTTAAGGCACAATTGAAGGTTGTGGGGTGCAACCTCTTAATCTGGGGGACCTTTCAGCACGCCAGGCATAGGGCTCCCGTCATCCCCGACCACTGGGCGCGATTGCCAGGGCTGGGGGGCGGGGAGTTGTAGTTCAGGACCCAACAGATGTGGGGGAAAGGGTGGGCAGGAGAGGTTGCAATAATTCAGCCATTCAGCTTCGTATCTTCCAAGCTCTCTTATACTGCCTTAACCGCCCTGGCTCCGCCCACCTCCAACAAGAATCCTGGGAGCTGTAGTTTGTTAAGGGCACCGAGAGTTGTTAGGAGACCGCTGTATTCCCGTCACAGAGCTATAAGTCCCAGAGTTCCCCGGAAGAGGTATTGATTGTTTAACCACTTTGAGGACTGTAGATCTCCGAGAGGAATTAGGGGGGGGGGATCTTCGGACAACACTCAGCAAACTTAGCAAACTACAGTTCCCAGGATTCTTTGACCGGGGAGCCATGGCTGTTTAAAGAGATAAGATCCTGCCTTAAAGGTATGGTGCAATGAGGCAATGGGAAGAGAATTCGGGAACCTCTCCTTGGCCACATTGAAACTGCCGTGGTTTCCCCCAAAGAATTCTGGGAGCTGAAGTCTGTTACGGGCAGGGCTTTTAAAAAAAATAATAATAATTTCTTTTCCAGCACGGTGAATTGTCAGTTCCGTTGCTGTCCCCCAATGGCAGCCTTTTGTCCATTTGCTGTATTTATTTTCCCCGATTTGAAAGATAAAATGGTGGTTTACTTGAGTCAAAATGAGAGTACAGTGGTACTACTGGTTGCGAACGTGATCTTGAACTTGAAGCGCCGTATCTGCGCATGTGCGCAGCGCGATTTGGCGCTTCTGCGCATGCGAAAAGCACCAAACCCGGAAGTAACCCATTTCGGTACTTCCAGGTTTGGCGCGTTCGTATCCCGTGACAAACACAACCCGAGGTATGACTGTACCCCTAAACATTTTTTTTTTAAGGAAAAAAGCACTGGTTGCGGGTTTCGAGAGTTACTTGGCGACCCCCTTATTCCCGCCCCGAAGTTACGATTCCCAAAGAAGAGAGATGGTTTGTTGAACCCCTCCGACAATTGTGGCTCTGCGAGGGGAATATGGACAGCTCCCAGAATCCTTTGGGGGAAGCCATGATTGCTGAAAGGGGGCACCAATGGGCGGCCCTGGTTGGCACCATTTTTCTACCTGAAGCCACTGTGCCTGTTCCGTGGAAGGAGTCACGGCGCTGCGGGGGACACCCCCTGCTCCCTGAAGGCCTTGGCCAGCCGCTTGGCTTCCTTGGCGCCCTCCACGGCTCGCCGGAGGAACCGGCAAGGGTCAGCCCTCACCCAGGCGACCTCCCGAGCCAGGCCCTCCATGGCCGGCCTAGGGAGCCCTTCCAGAAGGTTCCACTGCGGCAGGAAGTAGCTGGGGAGGCGCCGGTGCACCAAGGCGGAGGAGAGGTCGTCCAAGAGGCCCAGCAAGGCGTGCGCCGCGTTCTCGTCCCGGCCGAGGTAGCTGGACGGCAGCCGCTCGCACGACCACAGCGCCAGGGTCAAGAGGTGGTACGGCCCCAGGCCTCCGCGCAGGTCGCAGCCCAGTATTGCCATGGCGGTCCAGAGGGCCCGGAGCAGGGGCAGGGGCAGGATCCTGCGGAGGTGCAGCTCGCTGGACGAAAAGGCCAGGCGCCAGGCGCCGCAAGACACGGACGGCAGGAGGTAAAAGCTCCCGGCGGCTTCCCCGTCCGTCATCTTGCCGTCCCAGAAATGGGCCTGCTCCAGCCACGGCTGGGCCACTTCCGGCCAGCCCTTGAAGGCCACCACCGGGACGATGTCGTAGAGGACGCGGCGCAGGCCGACGCGGACGATCAGGGTGGTGACGCAGCCGCGCCGCTCGACCCGCACGTCCTCGGCGGCGGGGAAGGAGTGCGAGAGCCACTCGCAAACCAGCTCGGCCGACAAGTGGGCCTCGTCTCCCGTGCAACAGTCCGTCCAGCGGGTCAGCGTCTCGGGGCCGAAGGGACGGAGGCTGATCTGCGCGTGGCCCGGGGGGCTCTGCTTCATGTCCAAGGAGACGGGGACCCCGGCCGCGTTCAGGACGGGCACCAGGAGGGTGAAGGCGGCGTCGTAGTCGCCCCCGGCGGAAAGAGGGCGGAGGGTGCCTGGATCCGCGTGGATGGTGCCCTGCTGGGCTCCGCCGGACAGGATCAAGTAGCGGTTGATGGGAGGGAGCCTCCCCTCGGATTTCTGGATCTGACCTGGCAGGAGGAAAAAAGAAACAGGAGGCTTGAGACCCCTGTTTAACCCCCTAATTTGGGGGGGGGGGACTGGTTTAGCCAGCCCTCCCTTAGCAAATGATTCTCCCTCTGCCTGGAAAGACCCCCCCCCCCCCGCAGATAGTGTTCAAGGAGGTGCTGGCCAGCTGTTGCTGTTGGCATCCGTCTGTCTCGAAAGACAATGGAGTGTGCCTTCATGGGTGAAGTCAAACAGGCAATGGAGTGTGCCTCTGGGGGGGAGTCAAACTGACAATGGAGTGCGCATCGGGGGGGGAGTCAAACCGACAATGGAGTGCGCCTCTGGGGGAGGGAAGTCAAACTGACAATGGAGTGCGCCTCTGGGGGGGGAGGCAAACCGGCAATGGAGTGCGCCTCTGGGGGGGGGGAGTCAAACTGACAATGGAGTGCGCATCGGGGGGGAGTCAAACTGACAATGGAGTGCGCCTCTGGGGGTGAAGTCAAACCGACAATGGAGTGCGCCTCTGGGGGGGGAGTCAAACTGACAATGGATTGTGCCTTTGGGTGAGGAAAGTCAAACCGACAATGGAGTGTGCCTCTGGGGGTGAAGTCAAACCGACAATGGAGTGTGTCTCTGGGGGGGAAGTCAAACTGACAATGGAGTGCACCTCTGGGGGGGAGTCAAACCAGCAATGGAGTGCGCCTCTGGGAGGGTAGTCAAACCAACAATGGAGTGCGCATCGGGGGGGAGTCAAATCGACAATGGAGTGCGCCTCTGGGGGTGAAGTCAAAATGCTTTGTTAGCAGCTCTGAAGTGACTTCCCTGAGGCACAAGCCTAGACAGTGGGGGGGGGGTCCAGGGCTGCCCAAACGACAAGAACCCCCTTCTCGGTCTCGCTGATATGCTCCAAAGATAAGATAAGATAGATAAGATAAGATAAGATAATTTATTGTCATTGCACAAGTACAAGCACAACGCTATACAAGTGCAACGAAATTGCACGCCCCCCATAAAAACAAAAGATGTTTGGCAGCTGCTTGGCTGCAGAAGTTGCTGGAAGGAGGCAGACAAGGCGCCATCCAACTGTCTTAGGGACTCCACTCCACTACCAGCTCCATCTGGTACGCAGGTTGAGACCCTACCTGTCTCGCCAGAGTGGTGCATGCTCTGGTTATCTCTCGCTTGGGCTACTGCAAGGGCGACCTTTGAAGGTGACCCGGAAACTGCAATTAATCCAGAATGCGGCAGCTAGACTGGGGATTGGGAGTCCATATAACACCGGTCCTGAAAGACCTACATTGGCTGCCAGTATGTTTCCGAGCACAATTCAAAGTGTTGGTGCTGACCTTGAAAGCCCACAGTGGTACCTCAGGTTAAGTACTTAATTCGTTCCGGAGGTCCGTTCTTAACCTGAAGCGTACTTAACCTGAAGCACCACTTTAGCTAATGGGACCCCATGCTGCCGCTGCACCACCAGAGCACGATTTCTGTTCTTAGCGGAGTTCTTAACCTGAAGCGTACTTAACCTGAAACGTACTTAACCCGAGGTACCACTGTATACCTGAAGGAGCGTCTCCACCCCCATCATTCAGCCCAGACATGGAGGTCCAGCTCCGAGGGCCTTCTGGCAGTTTCCTCCCTGCGAGAAGCGAGGTTACAGGGAACCTGGCAGAGGGCCTTCTCGGTGGTGGCACCCGCCCTGTGGAACGCCCTCCCAGCAGAGGTCAAGGAAACAAACAACTATCTGACTTTTAGACAATATCTGAAGGCAGGGAGGTTTTTAATGTTTGATGTTTTATCGCTTTTTTTATTACTGTTATTAATATTCTGTTGGGAGCTGCCCAGAGTGGCTGGAGAAACCCAGCCAGGTGGGCGGGGTATGTATAAATGAATGAATGAATGAATAATAATAATTAGCCCCAACCAGAGTCCTGCCCGCTTCTCCCCCAATGCAAGACCGTCTCCCTCTGTCCCCCCCCCTTCCTCCCAAACACTTTCCCACCTTTCCAGGATCCAGCTACTCACCCAGCAGGGAGAAAATCTTATCCTTTGCACGGTGCAGTTCCGGGGCGTCCCGAATGCCTGGGTCCCTGGCCTCATATTCTTGGATGAGCTGGTTGATCTCTTCGATGCGTGCCCCGGAACGGAAATCCAAGTCTGTGAGAGGCTTGGCAGGGGCCGGCTTGGGGTTGGGGGGGTCCCCGAAAGGGGATGCCATCCCCCAGCTTTCCAGAGAGAGGGAGAGGGGGGGAAAGGGGGGGATGATCTCCTCACGACCTTCATTGGAAGAGAAAAACGACTTGATGAGAAGGTATGATCCTGCTTCTGCGGCCAGTGCTCCCATTGAGACTGGCGGAGGAGGAGGAGGTGGAAAGACCCTCAGCTCGTTCTAGGTTTGTTTAAAGCATGCGCACGCTGCAAAAAGTGGGCAGTGCGGTGTAGTGGTTAGAGTGTTGGACTAGGACCTGGGAGAGAGACCCGGGTTCCCATCCCGACTCAGCCGGGAGACTCACTGGGCGCTGACCTTGTTGGGGGGGGGGGAAGCCATCTCCTTCGGCCTAACCTACCTCGCAGGGTTGCTGTTCTTGTGGAGATTAAATTAGGAGAGGGGAGAATCCTGTATAGGCCACCTTGAGCTCATAGAAGGAAGAGGTGAGCTACAATTGCAATGGACTACGCTGCCAACATCTGACTTTAATTGGTACCGACTAGTACGCGGGTGGCGCTGTGGGTTAAACCCCAGAGCCTAGGGCTTGCCGATCGGAAGGTCGGCGGTTCGAATCCCCGCGACGGGGTGAGCTCCCGTTGCTCGGTTCCTGCTCCTGCCAGCCTAGCAGTTCGAAAGCACGTCAAAGTGCAAGTAGATAAATAGGTACAGCTCCGGCGGGAAGGTAAACGGCGTTTCCATGCGCTGCTCTGGTTCGCCAGAAGAGGCTTAGTCCTGCTGGCCACATGACCCGGAAGCTGTACGCTGGCTCCCTCGGCCAGTAAAGCGAGATGAGCGCCACAACCCCAGAGTCGGTCACGACTGGACCAACTTTCAGCTGAACCTCTTCCTGTTCCGTCAAACCACGTACCATGGATCTATGGTGAGCCTTTGTTTTGCCTCGTTGCAAAACGTTTCGATTCCTTTGCAGAGAAAGAACCCGGGGAGCTGCGCTTTATTCAGGCTGCTCAGAATTGTAGCCGGGGGTGAACTACAGTTCGCAGCACCTGGTTAAAACTACATTTCCCACGGATCTTTTTGGGCGGTGATAGAGGAGAGGGGAACGTGCTTCCCGTGTCTGGTGAGGAGGAGGAGGACGGTGCTGGCGGGCGGTGCCACCCCTGGGCTGCTTGCCAGCAAAAAGGCAGGCAGGCGTGCGGGTGGGAGCGAGCCGAGGGCCGGCTCAGGTGGGTACGCTCGCCCTCGGGGGCCAGGCTCCGCTGCAAATGGCTCGGATCTGGACGCGCAAGGGCGGGGAGGGGCTCTGCCGGCAGACCTGGGCGGGCGATGGAGACCAGCGGACAGGTAAACCGACCCCTGCCCCTCCCTCCTTCCTCCTCCCTCTCTCCCGCTTCCTCCTTCCTCCTTCTTTTCCTCCCCTTCCCTTCCTCTCCCCCTCCGGCTGCTACCTGCTCCGCCGAGGAAATCCAGGAAGCCCCATCCCGCTCACCTGCAACTTACCTGCCCAAGCGGAGGGCGCGCCCACAGCCAGGGAATCTCAGCTCCCAAGCACCCTGGGAAATGTAGTTTCTCCCCACTAACTCCTGCTTCCAGGCGTGTTCCAAAGCATGCTGGGAAACGTAGTCTTTTTTCCCTTTTCCTTTTTTAAGCGCTCTCAAAAGGTCCCACCAAGGCACCTTGGGTAGTTTTGTCCAAAACGAGACCTTTTCGTGGGGGAGGAGCGACGTCTTGGCTCTACATATCCAGGGCTACCTCAGGGCAGTCCTAACAGCTCCAATTGCACCTTAAAAAGCAAAGACATGACCTTGCCGACAAAGGTCCGTATAGTTAAAGCTATGGTTTTCCCAGTAGTGATGTACGGAAGTGAGAGCTGGACCATAAAGAAGGCTGATCGCTGAAGAATTGATGCTTTTGAATTCTGGTGCTGGAGGAGACTCTTGAGAGTCCCATGGACTGCAAGAAGATCAAACCTCTCCATTCTGAAGGAAATCAGCCCTGAGTGCTCACTGGAAGGACAGATCCTGAAGCTGAGGCTCCAAGACTTTGGCCACCTCCTGAGAAGAGAAGACTCCCTGGAAAAGACCCTGATGTTGGGAAAGATGGAGGGCACAAGGAGAAGGGGACGACAGAGGACCAGATGGTGGGACAGTGTTCTCGAAGCTACCAACATGAGTCTGACCAAACTGCGGGAGGCAGGGGAAGACTGGAGTACCTGGCGTGCTCTGGTCCAGGGGGTCACGAAGAGGCGGACACCACTAAACAACAACAGCAACGTGTATTTTTCTCTCTTAGTCCCGTCCAGCTGCAGTTGTAGTTTTTAATGTGGTTTTCCAAAATGCCTGCCTTGTGACCCCTGCCTGGGTGGAGGGTTGGGCTAGATGACCCTTGGGGCCCTTTTCAACTCTGCAATTCTGTGATCCTGTGGATGCAAATAACTGCATTCCTGGTGGGCTTTCATTTATATTTCAGGCCTGAAGCCTGAAAACTCTGGTGCCACCTTCTGCCTTGCCCCTCTGTACTTTCAACATTTCCCCACTCAAAACCAACAGTAATAGCTTCACGTACTGACCCTCAACAGGGACCCAGGTGGCGCTGTGGGTTAAACCACAGAGCCTAGGGCTTGCTGATCAGAAGGTCGGCAGTTCGAATCCCTGTGACGGGGTGAGCTCCCGTTGCTCAGTCCCAGCTCCTGCCCACCTAGCAGTTCGAAAGCACGTCAAAGTGCAAGTAGATAAATAGGAACCGCTCCGGCGGGAAGGTAAACGGCGTTTCCGTGCGCTGCTCTGGTTCGCCAGAAGCGGCTTAGTCCTGCTGGCCACATGACCCGGAAGCTGTACGCCGGCTCCCTCGGCCAATAAAGCGAGATGAGCGCCACAACCCCAGAGTCGGACATGACTGGACCAAATGGTCAGGGGTCCCTTTACCTTTTACTGACCCTCTCCCATGTTATAGGAATTCTAAGGTCTCAAATATGGAATAAATGTTGATAATTGCTCAAGGTAAACACACATACGTAAGTATATGACCCACATGTCTAAAAGAGTTGCTGCCACATACACCCGGACAACACCATTACTGGCCCCAACAACATCAAACATACCATCTCAGGACTATTTAATTGCTCATCTTCCAACATTGTTCCAGTTACAGGTAGGTAGCCGTGTTGGTCTGCCTTAGTTGAAACAAAATTTAAAAAATGCCTTCCAGTAGCACCTTAGAGACCAACTAAGTTTGTTCTTGGTATGAGCTTATTATTCCTGGTGGAGAAAAACGATGCCCCTCTTTTATTCTGAGAAATGGTGGAGGGTACGTTGTAGAGCTTGGAAGGAGCTGTCCTGGGCTGGTTGGACACAGAGGAATGGCTGGAGGCAGCGTCTCTGGGGGAACCAACCAGGGAAAGAAGCTCAGAGCCCGGGGATTGGCGGTGGGACGAGGAGGAGCGGTCAGAAGGAGAAGAGGGAGAAGACTGGGAAGAGGAATGTCGGAAGCTGAAGGGGTAACAGGGCTTAGTGAGCGGGGGGAGTCTGTGTCAGAGAGGAGTCCAGTTGGCGAAGAGTCAGGGGCTGCAAAAAGCTCTTCTCTCCCTTGGTCTCGCAGAACCAGAAGAGGCATGAAGAGGGCGGAGGAGAGGTTGGCTTCACGCAGACACAGTCTCCGATTGCTTGGGCGAAACCCTGGAGAAGAGGTGTCAGGGGCTGGTCTGGATCGGAATGCAATCACAGGGAGATCAGCTTCTAAGAGAAGAGGAGGGGGAATATTCGCCCCCCCCCAGCTTCCAGCGTTTTCAGAAGCAGAGAGACAGGCAGACACAGAAGCTGCTCAGTTGAGAGAGGAGCTACCCAGCTATGAGATAGTAGCTAAGCCACCAAAAGGGAGGGAGCAGCTGGGCGATACACAGGACCGGTGCTGGCAATTTTGGCGCCCTAGGCGAGGGGGCGGGCCACGTGACGTCATTGCGTATGACGCACGTTGCGGAGTGGTGCCCCGCCCCCTGGCCGGCCGAGCGCCCCCCCCTGCTGCCGCGGTTTGCTTGCTCCGCCACTGGTTGGGGCGGCAGGAAGCGGTGGGGGGCAGGCTGGCCAGCGCCCCCTCCATTTTGGCGCCCTAGGCAATTGCCTAGTTCAGCGTTCTTCAACCGGTGTTCCGCGGCACAGGAGTGTGCCGCAAGACACCGGCTGCTGTGCCGCGGGAAGGGGAAGACACCGGCTGCTGTGCCGCCCTTCCGCTTCCGGGGCGGTCAGGGCGGCTGGCGTCGCCTCGGCTGCGCTTCCCGCTCGCCGACCGCCGCCTTCGCCAGGGCTGCCGGGCGCTTCGCCCGCTGCCTCTGCCGCCCCGGTCGCGGTTGGGGACGGGCGGGAGGTCAGTGAGGCGGCCGTAGAAGCAGCAGCAGCAGCAGCTATCCTGCGCGGCGGGCGAGCGGGCTCCGGCTCCTTCTCTCCTCGACAGCGGCCGGTTCTCGTGCGACTGGGTAGACTCGACCCGCCCGTCGTCGTCCCGGGCTCGCTCGGGGCCGGGTGGAGGTGCTGCCGGGGGGCTGGGCGCGGGAGGGGGGGCGGGCGCCTGGCCCGCCGATCTCCCGCTCCGTTTTCACCCCTCCCTCCCGCCAGGGCGCGCGGACACCCCGCCCCCCGGGTCGTGGTGTGCCGCGAGATTTTTTTCGTGGGGCAGCTGTGCCGTTGCCCCGAGGAGGTTGAGAAACACTGGCCTAGTTCGCCTAAATGGACGCGCCGGCCCTGGCGATACATCAATCGAACGTGGAAGGGGAACTCCTCCTTCCCCCTGAACTTGGAGGTCGTGTCAGAGAACAAAGGAAACGCGGGGGAGCGGGACTTCCGGTTGGTGCGCTTCTTCCTTTGGGAGGAGTCAGAGTAGGCAACTGATATCCTTGCGGAGAGTTGCCTGTTTGTGCTAACAACATAATGCTGTAATAAAAAGACTATAACTCTACCAAATGCTCATTAATTCTTATCGATGAGCTATGAGAAGGGAGAGGGGAACTCCCTTACTTGACAAAAGGAGACTTAGGCTGTTGGGGCACCTGCCAAAGACCTACCTGGGCCAAGACCTACCAAAGCAGAGTTGCTGTACTCATTAGGCCTGCCCCCCCCAGCCAGATCCTGTTTCTTCAAATTAAGAGCTAATTTCATGTGATTCATTGCTGGCTTGCTCCTGTCAGGGCACCAGGCTGGGCAAACCTAGCCTAAACGCAAGCCAGAATCGCTGCGCAACACACAACGCTATCGCAGAACGGACGTGCGGTCGATGGTTTTGCATTTTATTTCCTTTCCCAACCCAAAGGTGACTCAGGCTGGGGCGGCCAGATCCTCATCCTCCTCTCTTGCAAGTTCCCATTTCGGATGGGGGCCCTGCTACTATTTCACCGGGCGGTATACCCAGTCCGAGACGGCTGCCGGCTCAGGCCACGAATACCGCGGTTTGGCGCTGGGGGTCTCCGTTGGCCCCGTCCCTGGCAAAGGGCCGCCGCCGATGCTGTGGTACCGGGGCGCCGGCGGCGCCACCGGGGTGTTGAGCAGCTGCTCTGGATCGCCGCGTGACTTCCGTCGGGAGGATTCCCGAGGCTCGTACTCGACCGCCTGCTCTTCTGGCGTGGTCACCATGGTCCCTCGCCGCCGGTAGCCTCTCTCAGGGCTGCCCGACCGACTTGCCGGTGGCGTTTGGGGGTGCACCGGATAGATGTAGACTTTGGTAGGCCTGCGCCCCGCCGTTCCGGGGTATTCAGCCTCCGGCGCGGAGCGGTACTGGTTGTCGCTCACCGGCAACCTCGAGAAGTAATCGTGGTTGACCGCTATGCTGTTCCGGTGCTCGTTGCCGCCGCTGCTGGAGGCCAGCATGGGGTCGGAGGAGCCGCAGGCGACGTCCCGGCAGCGGGTGACACGGGAGGGCGCTGAGCACGTGCGCTGGCGCTGCCGGGGGTCGCATTCACAGGTGCAGCACCGCAGGGTGTGGCACGGCGGGTAGTGAGGGCAGGGGCGCCGGCCCAGGCGCTCTCTGCAAGGGAAAGGCTCATTCTGCAAGTTCATGGTGACCTTAAGCGGCTCGAGGGTGCAATGGAGGCAGCGGCGGTGCGGCGAACAGCTTTCTCGCCGGCGCCGGCGAGGGAGGTTCTGGTCGGAGCACTGCGCCGTCAGCCGTCGGGATTGGGTTCTCCTCGTCTTGGGGGTGGCGCACATCTTTGGTGTCTCGGGTTCTGGGAAGAGAAAGCAAAGCGGCCGCAGCGGCAAAGATTTAGTTCTCTTAAAATTTGGCATTCCAAGAATCATAGAATCCTAGAGTTGGAAGAGACCCTAAGGGCCATCCAGTCCAACCCCCTGCCAAGCAGGAAACACCATCAAAGCATTCCTGACAGGTGGCTGTCAAGCCTCTGCTTAAAGACCTCCAAAGAAGGAGACTCCACCACACTCCTTGGCAGCAAATTCCACTGTCAAACAGCTCTTACTGTCAGGAAGTTCTTCCTAATGTTTAGGTGGAATCTTCTTTCTTGTAGTTTGAATCCATTGCTCCGTGTCCGCTTCTCTGGAGCAGCAGAAAACAACCTTTCTCCCTCCTCTATATGACATCCTTTTATATATTTGAAAATGGCTATCCTATCACCCCTTAACCTTCTCTTCTCCAGGCTAAACATACCCAGCTCCCTAAGCCGTTCCTCATAAGGCATCGTTTCCAGGCCTTTGACCATTTTGGCTGCCCTCCTCTGGACACATTCCAGCTTGTCAGTATCCTTCTTGAACTGGGGTGCCCAGAACTGGACACAGTATTCCAGGTGGGGTCTGACCAGAGCGGAATACAGTGGTACTATTACTTCCCTTGATCTAGATGCTATACTCCTATTGATGCAGCCCAGAATTGCATTGGCTTTTTTAGCTGCTGCATCACACTGTGGACTCATGTCAAGTTTGTGGTCTACCAAGACTCCTAGATCCTTTTCACATGTACTGCTCTCAAGCCAGGTGTCACCCATCCTGTATTTGTGCCTTTCATTCTTTTTGCCCAGGTGTAGTACTTTACATTTCTCCCTGTTAAAATTCATCCTGTTTGCCTTGGCCCAATTCTCTAATCTGTTAAGGTCATTTTGAAGTGTGATCCTGTCCTCTGGGGTAATAACCACCCCTTCCAATTTGGTGTCATCTGCAAACTTGATCAGGATGCCCTCAAGCCCATCATTCAGGTCATTGATAAAGATGTTGAATAAGACTGGGCCCAAGACAGAACCCTGTGGCATTCATAAGAATGGCCAGGCTGCCCAGGTAAAGCAATCAGTGACCATTATCAGGTAGCCTGGCAGGCAGGATTTTTTACTGTAGACGCCTCCTTCTGTGATGTATGTATGATATTTTTGGGGGGTGGTCTTGGGCTACAGGGGAGGCAATTTCAATAGTCTATATAAGGGCTTGCACACCATTGTTCTGGATCCCTCCTCCCTCCTGCGTGGGGTGAGCAGGGGACCCTGTTGCAACAGTTTAATAAAGATCAGGCTTCCTAGCCGCTTTGCTTCTCAATATTCTCTGGTTGGTGTCTGTTATTTTCTCCTACCGATAGGGAACCCACTTAAGGACTCTATACGGGGTCTTGGAGACCCCATAAGGGAACAGGAGCAGTTTTTTTTCTTATAAAATTCATAAATGAGAATAAAACATCCCAATAAAGGCATAAACTCACCCTTTGCGCAGATTGCTCCAATCAGTGTCCCAAGCAGGCAGCAGAAATAATAGCAGGCCTGGGGGGAAAAGAGGAAGGTGGAGGATTATAGGGGGGCAAGTCAGATGGCTCGTGGCCCCTGGGATTCAGCTGAGGCCTCTGGCCTGGCCTTGCAGCTGCCATATCCTGAATCCAGCCGCCGGGTCCATATAGCCCCATACTGCCAGCTCTGACTGGCAGAGGCTCTTCAAGGCTTTTTCCCCAGCAGCAGCTGCCTGTTCTTTTAAAACACTGCCAGGGTTTGGAGCATCTAACCAGGGCGCTGCGGCAGGATCAGGCCAAAAGGGATGCCTCTAGTCCAGCGTCCTGTTCTCCAAGTGGCCTGGGGGAGGAAACCAGCAAGCAGGATTCGAACCCAAGACCCCTCTCCCCTCCTGCAGTGTTCAGAAGCATTGACGCGTCCGACCGTGGGGCCCGTAGCCAATATTATTTTATTAATGTTTTGTTATATTACGGGGAAATTGGAAGAGGGGAGAGAGCAGGGGCGTACAAAGGGGGGTGCGGTGGAGGCAGGCCGCCCCGGGTGCCATCTCAGAGTGGGGTGACAAAATCCCCCCCGGGCGGATCGCGTTGATCGCCCCGTGGGTGAATTGCCCCGCCCCATGAGCCTTGCCCCTCCACACTACAAGGCAAAGACTCCAAATAATAATAATAATAATAATAATAATAATAATAATAATAATAATAATAATAATAATTTATTATTTGTACCCCGCCCATCTGGCCGGGTCCCCCCAGCCACTCTGGGCGGCTTCCAACAAACACTAAAATACATTAAAATATCACACATTAAAAACTTCCCTAAACAGGGCTGCCTTCAGGTGTTTTCTAAATGTCAGGTAGTTATTTATCTCTTTGACATGGGTGTTCCACAGGGCGGGCGCCACTACCGAGAAGGCCCTCTGCCTGGTTCCCTGTAGCTTTGCTTCTCGCAGCAAGGGAACCGCCAGAAGGCCCTCGGCGCTGGACCTCAGTGTCCGGGCTGAACGATGGGGGTGGAGACGCTCCTTCAGGTCTACTGGGCCTTTGAGGCCGCTTAGGGCTTTCAAGGTCAGCACCAACACTTTGAATTGTGCTCGGAAATGTACTGGGAGCCAATGTAGATCTCTCAGGACCGGTGTTACGTGGTCATGGTGGCTACTCCCAGTCACCAGTCTAGCTGCCGCATTCTGGATTAATTGCAGTTTCCAGGTCACCTTCAAAGGTAGCCCCACATAGAGCGCATTGCAGTAGTCCAAGCGGGACTGGAGAAATTCACGGAAAAATGTACATATCTGTGCTCCGGCTCAATGGGGAAATTTTAGAAATTCATAAGAAATCACTCGTCGTGTCAATCATCTCAGTTCCAATGGCATTTAGGTCCCAGGGAAGTGAGGTATAAGGGGAGGGGGTGAGAAAGCCCACCATATTCCCCAAGTTGTACAGTCACCTGTAGTGGGGTGAAGCCCGGACAAGACAAAGGGGTGTATTTGACCTGACTTAGAGACCAGGGACCTGCCAATGCTTTCCTTTGTACTGTGATGGAGTACGTGTAAAAGACTATGTTAATAATAATAATAATAATAATAATAATAATAATAATAATAATAATAATATAATATGCTGGTCTATGACCGTAATAAAGATTTGATTTGATTTTGAATATTGTAATCATAACAATTTATGATTGATTGGGCGGCTTCCAACAAAATATTAAAATACAATAATCCATCAAAGATTAAAAGCTTCCCTAAACAGGGCTGCCTTCAAAGGTCTTCTAAAAGTCTGGTCCCTCGAATTACGAAATACTCGACATCTGAATTTTTCGATTTACGAATGAAAAAAGTGGCTGCACGCCTACGAATTTTTCGACATCCGAATGGAAATCGTTGCCGGTTTTAGATGCGGTTTCCTCGACTTACGAATTTTTCCGAATATTTTTTCTCCCAATGCATTCCTATGGGAAATCGCTTTTTTCGACTTATAAACTTTTCGACCTACGAATGTCCATTCGGAACGGATTAAATTCGTAAGTCGAGGGACCACTGTAGTTGTTTTTCTCTTTGACATCTGATGGGAGGGCGTTTCACATGGCGGGTGCCACCACCGAGAAGGCCCTCTGCCTGGTTCCCTGTAACTTGGCTTCTCGCAGGGAGGGAACCGCCAGAAGGCCCTCGGAGCTGGACCTCAGTGTCCGGGTAGATCGATGGGGGTTTGAGTGACAGGGCCATGCTTGGATCTCCGGTTCTACCTGAGACCACACCTTTTCCTGTGACATATCTATGATGTCTTGATGATGCTTCTGGAAATGGGAAACTCTAGGAAACTTTAAAATACTGATTTCGGGGCTTCTCTCTGCTTCTGTGTGATAGTTTGAAGTCTTGTTGCAACAATAAAGATCAGGCCTACGGGCTGCTGTTTTGCTTCTATCTCCTGGCTGAAGTCTCTTCCTTGTGACCCACCCACCTCCGTGCCGGATTTACGTATAAGCTAAACAAGCTATAGCTTAGGGCCCCACTCTCTTGGGGGCCCCCAAAAAAATTAAAGGGAAAAAAACAACTGGATGTACATTTTCAAAATATAAGATAAAAATCAAAATAAAACCTACATACAACAACAGGGTTTTGTGTTGTGTAGGCTCCTATGATGTAAGTCATGGGCCCCGCCTGCTAACCTGCTCCCTAAAATATCACTGCTTTGCTCCTTTCTATATATAGGGTGCCCATATATGGCTTGAGATACCTCTTAGGTCCATAAATTACCATCTATATATATAAAAATGTTCCCATTGCGTGCGCGGCAGACACCACCTTGCTCCGTAACCGCTGGACCAAATCTCATCAAATTAGGACACAGCGTACCATGACCATCAAGGAAGGATCTGGCATAATAAAAATTCAAAAAACCTCACCTAACATACCTAAAATAAAGAAAAGACGCAAAAAAATTGGCACACACATTAGACGTCACCAGCAAAACACCGCCCTCTAGCAACGGCTATACTGGTACTACAGCTACAAAAGCAAAAAACTGGCGTAGCTATTAGACATCACCAGCAAAACCTCAGAGCTCTGTCGGCCATTTGCAAACTCACAAACCGGTAATTGAAAAGGGGGGTGCGAGAAGAGGGTAATTGAAAACAGGGGTGGGGACAGAGAAGGGGCAGACGGAAGTTGAACAGGGGAATGCCACAGCATTCACACACATAGCCACAGCAAGGCGTGGCCGGGTCAGCTAGTATAGCATATATTCAACACCAAAAACAGTGGCCATTTGTTGTTGACAGAGGACAGCTGGACATATAAAGGGCCCCATTACCTTCAGTAGCTCAGGGCCTCATCAAACCTAAACCCGGCCCTGCCCCCCCCTGAACCTATGGGAGCCAAGGGTAGGTGATTGCGGGATGCTCCACGGACTCTCTTATACAGTTAACCACCTTCTGCGCGATCGTCTGAAGGCGACGGACAGCAATAGCAGAAGAAAGCGAAACCACGAAAAAACGCAAAAGTGGCAGATAAATTCCAAATCAAAGAAAACCAGTACAAAACGGCAGAGTTTGGAATGCATGTCAAAAGGGTGGGAGGGGATGGAGTTATGGGACCCCTGAGCCAAGGAGATAAGTAACTATACTCCCAAACTATACTCGTACCTCGGCTCCCAAACGCCTTGGGAGTCGAATGTTCCGGCTCCCGAACGATCGGAAACCGGAAGTGATTCTTCTGGCTTTCGAACATCTTTTTGGAAGCCAAACGTCCGACGGGGCTTCTGATTGGCTGCAGGAGCTGCTTCCTGCAGCCAATCGGAAGCCGTGGTTTGGTTTCGGAAGCCAAACGGACTCCCGGAACGGATTCTGCTCGACCTCCGAAGTATGACTATACAACCTTTTAGAAGACGTATGAAGGCAGCCCTGTATAAATGTTTAATTATGCTTTCATATATGTAGGAAGCCGCCCAGATGGCTGGAATAATAATAATAATAATAATAATAATAATAGTAGTAGTAGTAGTAGTAGTAGTAATAGTAATAATGGAATAGGGGGACGCGGGTGGCGCTGTGGGTTAAACCACCGAGCCTAGGGTTTGCCAATCAGAAGGTCGGCGGTTCGAATCCCCGCGATGGGATGAGCTCCCGTTGCTCGGTCCCAGCTCCTGCTCACCTAGCAGTTCGAAAGCATGAAGTGCAAGTAGATAAATAGGTACTACTCTGGCAGGAAGGTAAAGGGCGTTTCCGTGCGCTGCTCTGGTTCGCCAGAAGCGGCTTAGTCATGCTGGTCACATGACCCGGAAGCTGTACGCCGGCTCCCTCGGCCAATAAAGCGAGATGAGCGCCGCAACCCCAGAGTCGGTCACGACTGGACCTAACGGTCAGGGGTCCCTTTACCTCATCTCACTTTATTGGCCGAGAGCCGGCGTACAGCTTCCGGGTCATGTGGCCAGCATGACAAAGCCGCTTCTGGCGAACCAGAGCAGCGCACGGAAACGCCGTTTACCTTCCCGCCGGAGCGGTACCTATTGATCTACTTGCACTTTGCTGTGCTTTCGAACTGCTAGGTGGGCAGGAGCAGGGACCGAGCAACGGGAGCTCACCCCGTCGTGGGGATTCGAACCACCGACCTTCTGATCGGCAAGCCCTAGGCTCCGTGGTTTAACCCACAGCGCCACCTGGGTCCCCCTTTACCTTTAGGGCATCCTTATTTTCATCAACTAAATGCGGGAGGGTATGGAACAGGATGCTGGCCTCGACGGGCCTCATCCTGCAGGTACTTCCGATTTGTAGGGGAAAGTGCTGCCTCTCTGGGGCAAAGCATCCCAGACCTCCAGTCCCCCTGCCCACCAGCGCTTCAGGGGCCTAATCCAGGCCCTCGCTCCCCGCAAATGCTGGCGGCCGGCTGACGGCCCTCAACCCCACTCATCGTGACACCGCGGCCCCCTCACCGCTGCGGCCAGCTTGAGGGCCAGATGCACCAAGACGATCAAAGCTACCAGGATGCCGATGGTTTCGTGGAGCTCCAGGCAGCAGCCCTCAGGGGACGGGGGGCAGTGGAAGCTGGACTCCCCCATGGGAGAGGCGACTGGGCCAGCAGCTGGCTGGCTGAGCCCGACATCCCCACCCGCCTCCACGCCCAGGGGCACAGGGCAGGGCAGCTGTCCAGCGGGCAGGAGCTAATGGCCGGCCTGGGAGACTCAGGGGAAAGGGGGCTTATGATGCAGTTGCCCCGGCAGCCGGGAGGGGGATTGTGAGGCGGCAAGGGGTGGGCAGGAGGCAAATGGGCCTCCGTGGGGAGGGGGTCTCTCTCTAGGAACGGAGGAGGGATGGAAGGAGACAGCCCAAGAGAATCAGGCCAATGGGGGGTTATAAGAAATAACTGCTCCCTTATGGGGTATCTAAGAGCCCATATAGAGTCCTTAAGTGGGTTCCCTATCGACAGGAGAAAATAACGGGGCAGGCGGGTGTGGGGGACTCCCTGGTCCTGAACGGGGCAACTGTGCCCCCGAAGGACCAGGTGCGCAGCCTGGGAGTCATTTTGGACTCACAGCTGTCCATGGAAGCGCAGGTTAATTCTGTGTCCAGGGCAGCTGTCTACCAGCTCCATCTGGTGCGCAGGATGAGACCCTCCCTGCCCGCAGACTGTCTCACCAGAGTGGCGCATGCTCTGGTTATCTCCCGCTTGGACTACTGCAATGCGCTCTACATGGGGCGACCTTTGAAGGTGACCCGGAAGCTACAATTAATCCAGAATGCGGCAGCTAGACTGGTGACTGTTATTTTCTCCTACCGATAGGTAACCCACTTAAGGACTCTATACGGGCTCCGGAATACCCCATAAGGGAAAGGGGGCAGTTTTTCTTATAACAATAGAATCGTAGAGTTTGAAGGGACCCCGAGGGTCATCTAGTCTAACCCGCTGCAACACAGGATTCTCAACTAGATCAAGCATGAGTTAGAATTGGCAATTTCTTTCCCCAAAACAGCTCAACCATTTTGGGGCGTTTCCCCCACCCAAAGAAAAAGCTCAGCAACTTTTTGCTTCTGGATTTTTACTTCTTGGCAACCCTAGCAAAGGTACTTCAAGGGAAGTAATAGTACCACTGTATTCCGCTCTGGTCAGACCTCACCTGGAATACTGTGTCCAGTTCTGGGCACCACAGTTCAAGAAGGATACTGACAAGCTGGAACGTGTCCAGAGGAGGGCAACCAAAATGGTCCAAGGCCTGGAAACGATGCCTTATGAGGAACGGCTTAGGGAGCTGGGTATGTTTAGCCTGGAGAAGAGAAGGTTCAGGGGTGATAGGATAGCCATGTTCAGATATATAAAAGGATGTCATATAGAGGAGGGGAAAAGGTTGTTTTCTGCTGCTCCAGAGAAGCGGACACGGAGCAATGGATTCAAACTACAAGAAAGAAGATTCCACCTCAACATTAGGAAGACCTTCCTGACAGTAAGAGCTGTTTGACGGTGGAATTTGCTGCCAAGGAGTGTGGTGGAGTCTCCTTCTTTGGAGGTCTTTAAGCAGAGGCCTGACAGCCACCTGTCAGGAATGCTTGGATGGTGTTTCCTGCTTGGCAGAGGGTTGGACTGGATGGCCCTTGGGGTCTCTTCCAACTCTATGATTCTAGTTGAGTGGCAGGCACTCTAAACTTCCAGACTGTTGGCCCTAAAATGAGAAGAGTGTGCCCAAGGATGATGGGAGTTGCAGTCCAAACCAGATTCCCAGAGGGTGACTTCAGTTATTGTGGCTTTCGGACTCAGATGGTGGGAATCCTCGTGCTGGCCCGAAGTACACCATCTCTGCCACCAGATGGCATCAGGAAGCTATGGAATAACCCTTATCCGTGTCGGGGCTCCTTCCTGCTTTAACCCATGAGATTTTTGCCTGCTTCACTAAACACAACCGGCCACCTATCAGATGCCTCTAGCACATCCTGCTCTAACCACTAGGCGCCACTTCTCTTCCCGCTGGGCCGGAAGTCAATCCTCCTTTCCCTCCCCTGGCTCTGCTCCCTCCCATGAGGACCTGGGTTCAAATGTGGGTTGAATCTGGGCTAAGGCACGGTTTGGGGACTGAATGAGCCTCGATGGATGACTTCTCTCAAGAACGGGTGGCACTCTGCGTCTTGATCTCTTGGCAGCTTCTGTTGATTCCTGAATAATAATAATAATAATAATAATAATAATAATAATAATAATAATGCCTAATAAAAACGAGAACAAAACACCTACAAACAATTATGGCAGATGAAGTCAATGGACTATGCAGAGTTGGATAAGATGACAGGAAGAATTTGAAACCGACGGGACCAGGAATTCCTGAGAAATATTTCTTATTCCATGAGAAAAGCAATGGCAAACCTAGACAGCATCTTAAAAAGCAGAGACATCACCTTGCCGACAAAGGTCCGTATAGTTAAAGCTCTGGTTTCCCCAGTAGTGATGGATGGAAGTGAGAGCTGGACCATAAAGAAGACTGATCGCCGAAGAATTGATGCTTTTGAATTCTGGTGCTGGAGGAGACTCTTGAGAGTCCCACGGACTGCAAGAAGATCAAACCTATCAATCCTTAAGGAAATCAGCCCTGAGTGCTCTCTGGAAGGACAGATCCTGAAGCTGAGGCTCCAAGACTTTGGCCACCTCATGAGAAGAGAAGACTCCCTGGAAAAGACCCTGATGTTGGGAAAGATGGAGGGCACAAGGAGAAGGGGACGACAGAGGACGAGATGGCTGGACAGTGTTCTCGAAGAGACCAACATGAGTCTGACCAAACTGCGGGAGGCAGCGGAAGACAGGAGGGCCTGGCGTGCTCTGGTCCAGGGGGTCATGAAGAGGCGGACACGACTAAACAACAACAACAACAGGCAGATAGATAGATAAGATAGATAGATAGATAGATAGATAGATAGATAGATAGATAGATAGGCAGTGGAAGACAGGAGGGCCTGGCGTGCTCTGGTCCAGGGGGTCACGAAGAGGCGGACACGACTAAACAACAACAACAACAACAACACACACACACACACACTTTCGTTCTATAAGTCTTATGCCTTATGAGGAACGGCTTAGGGAGCTGGGTATGTTTAGCCTGGAGAAGAGAAGGTTCAGGGGTGATAGGATAGCCATGTTCAAATATATAAAAGGATGTCATATAGAGGAGGGAGAAAGGTTGTTTTCTGCTGCTCCAGAGAAGCGGACACAGAGCAATGGATTCAAACTACAAGAAAGAAGATTCCACCTATGGTAAACATTAGGAAGAACTTCCTGACAGTAAGAGCTGTTCGACAGTGGAATTTGCTGCCAAGGAGTGTGGTGGAGTCTCCTTCTTTGGAGGTCTTTAAGCAGAGGCTTGACAGCCACCTGTCAAGAATGCTTTGATGGTGTTCCTGCTTGGCAGGGGGTTGGACTGGATGGCCCTTGGGGTCTCTTCCAACTCTAGGATTCTAGGATTCTAGGATTCTATGATTTTAAGTGGCAGAATCCCGAGAACCAGCCTCCGCTCCTGCCCCCCCCCCAAGAAACCTAGCAAAAGGGCAAGCAAGAGATCTTCCTTTGGCTATTTCCCTTGCTTGTATTGTTCATGTGTTTCCATCTGGGGGATCTTTAGGGAGGAAGGCCAGGATATAAATTTAAATAATAATGATGGCGCTACTTTGCCTCCCCATTTCTGTAGTGAGAGACCATTTCCGCCTCCTCCCAGCCTGCTGGGATTTATATTCCTTGCTCAGTCTGTCCATTTTCTCCTCTCCGATATCGGACCCCCATTATCCACAGGACTTTCTCCTGAAAAGAGAGAGGTGCTGGGGCTCCCGGAAGGTCAAGCTCAGAAGGTGGCGCAATCTCCTTTCTTGCAGGCTTTTGAGCAGAGGTTGGATGACCTGGCACTCCAGGCAGGGGCTCCACCTCTGAACTATGCCCTCTGGGTCGTGGGTTCGAGCCCCACATTGGGCAAAACAACGACAACCCTGCATTGCAGAGGGTTGGACTAGATGACCTTTGGGGGTCCCTTCCCACTCTAGGATTCCCCACAGGGCCTGCTCCTGCCTTCCCCTACTTCCCAGCCCTCTCTTCCTGCACCCAGGACCACCCCCCTCGCAGGAACAGCTGGAAACCAAGGAAGGAAGGAAACCAACTTAATTTTGCTTTATTTGTGCCACGCCATTCGTCCGAGGCTCTCAAGGTTGCATATAAAGTTCTCCTTTGCGCTTGATTCCCCACAACACCCCTGCGAGGTAGGTTAGGCCGAGAGGCAGTGCCCGGCCTGTGGATCTGAACTCTGGTCTCCCCAAGGAGCTAGTCCTCATTGAATCCCAGCGACAACAACCCTGCCAGGTTAGAGGTGGATAGCCGTCTTGATCTGTTATAGTTCTATAGCTTACTAGCTGACCCGGCCACGCCTTGCTGTGGCTGATTTGGTGTTGTGCTGTGCTGTTGAACGTCCACTGGAGGGCGCTATATATTTTTTGCACAAAATCACATTTTTACCTGGGAAAGGTGTGGTATTTGTGCAATGTAAGTACATATGATCCCTCCCATATGGGCATGGAACGTTGTGTCCAAATTTGAACAGAATCGATCAAGGGGTTACGGAGAAAGGCGATCGTTAACAAACATCCAACTTGAACGATTTTATATATATAGATAGATAGATAGATATTTAGTTGATCTTGAAGGTGCCACTGGAATTATTGAAAAAGATTTTTTCACCTGCCAGGTAGGTTGGACTGAGAGGTGAGTGATGGCCTTTTCTCCCAGATGATGTGTGAGTGGGGGGGGGGAGGTGTCCTCTGGGCAGAGAAGGCAGTTTCCTGTCTGAGCCTCTGCCCGGACGCCTGGGTCCTTGCCCCAGCCGAGAGGCAGGAATCATAGAATCATAGAATCCTAGAATCCTCTGCTTAAAGACCTCCAAAGAAGGAGACTCCACCACACTCCTTGGCAGCCAATTCCACTGTCGAACAGCTCTTACTGTCAGGAAGTTCTTCCTAATGTTTAGGTGGAATCTTCTTTCTTGTAGTTTGAATCCATTGCTCCGTGTCCGCTTCTCTGGAGCAGCAGAAAACAACCTTTCTCCCTCCTCTATATGACATCATTTTATATATTTGAACATGGCTATCATATCACCCCTGAACCTTCTCTTCTCCAGGCTAAACATACCCAGCTCCCTAAGCCGTTCCTCATAAGGCATCGTTTCCAGGCCTTGGACCATTTTGGTTGCCCTCCTCTGGACATGTTCCAGCTTGTCCGTATCCTTATTGAACTGTGGTGCCCAGAACTGGACACAGTATTCCAGGTGAGGTCTGAGCAAAGAGTCGGGCTCAGACTGAGCAAAGAGGAAACGAAGCAGTTTTAAATCTGCCACTACCAGCGTATAAATTATCCATGCCTGCCACCGGAGAATATAAATGAGCCGGGAAGGCGGCGCCTGAGAAACCCCACAAGACACCTCTGGCTGCCGCAGGTTACAGAGCAGGAATCTTAAACGCCTGGTTGGAGACGCCGCTCTCCCGGGCTCAGCCCCAGGACCTATTTTTAGGCCAAACCGTCCTATAACGCCCCCCCCCCCGTCCCACTCGTAGCACATGTTTGCTGACATTTCTTTTTTGCCAGTGGCGAGGGCCTCTGAGCACGCACAGAGTGGCTCTTGCTCAGCACTCACCTGGCCTCATTAATATATATATATATGGATGGATGTATTTGGAGGGGAAAGATCTCAGCTATGGGGAGCCTCGACTTCCTCCATCCAGGCCAACATATCACAATTTAGGAAAGTGGGGAGGAAGAACTATTAGTGTTTATATAATAATAATAATAATAATAATAATAATAATAATAATTTTTATTTATATTTATATTCCACCTTTTCCCCTCCAAGGAACTCTAAGTGGAGCGTACATGGCCCTTCCCTTCTTCCATTAATCCACACAACATCCCTGTGAGGCAGGCGAGGCCTAGAAAGGGGATTTGAACTCGGGTCTCTCCCTCCCCACCCCCGGATGCTCTAACCACTGCACACCACCACCACACACCCGGCGCTTGGCTTGAGGCAAGGCCATCCCTCTTGCCCCTCCAGAACAAACAGAGAGTTCAGTTGGTAGACTCTTACAATCTCAGGGTCTCGGGTTCGAAACCCGCGTTGGGCATAAAATTGGTGGGTTGGGCTATAGACGGCTCTTCAAGCTCTGCGACACTGAGGGGAGAAGGCAGGGCCCCTGAGCATGTGCAGAGTGCCTTGGAGCAAGGAAGCCCGGCTGAAGGTGGTCCCCTCTCACGCCGCTTGCTGGATTTTTCAGAGAGGGAAATATTCTTCGCTGGAGTCTGGCTTTTACTAGGATGCACCCACAAAGGACGTTGGGTGGGTGCTGAACCCCAATATTACCCAACAAACACTCCCGCCCCCCATCCCAGGTCCCCCGGAACTCCCCTCCAGTCCGCATCTGCGCCCCCCTCCCACAATAGACCCCCAGTTGCCTCCATCCATCAGCCTCTCATCTGTCTCCCCCCCCCCAAAATCCCCTTTCTTCCTCCTCCCCTCCCTTTGCATCCCTCCCTCTCCTGAAAGAGGGGGCAACCAGGCAGGCGTTGCCATGACATCCCTCCGCCATCACAGCCGCCCCCTTCTCCCCCCCCATCCCTCTCTCTGCGACATAGTTGGGGGGGTAGAGAGAGGGAGAGGAGGGCTATTTTTAGCAGCCCTGAGCGCAGAGCCAGAATGCAAAAGAGGGAGAGAGGGAGCGCCCCCCCCCCCGCCGCCACCGCCTCTCCCCGACTCTGACACGCGTCGGCTCCTCATCTTCTCCACACGCACCCCCCCTCCCCGCAACTTCCCTTCCCATGCATGACTAGGGAAAAGGATTCCCCTTCCCGGCAAAAAAAAATATGACGTGTTCGGGGAGACGTGTGTGTGGGAGAGGGGGGGGGTCCTTTCTGGATTGAACCCCCTCCCTTCCAGGAGTGCCGACATCTCCGTTGCAGCCCCTTGAATAAAAGAATTTTTTTGGGGGGGGGATAACCACTTTCTGCATAATCGATCACACGATGCTTCGCATGCACGTCATATGAATGGCAATGCTTAACGATTTTTTTTTGGGGGGGGGAGTGGCAGGCCCCGTGGTCATAGCCAGGGGGGTGCAGGGGGACAGCTGCCCCCCTAAACCAAGTAAATAAATAGAAATAGTTAACTAACTGACCAATTGCATCACAGATATCTTGGTTCTGCCCCCCTAAAAAAAAAAGATCCCCCTTAAATATTTTATTTGGGGGAGGGGGTCGAAGGGACCTCAGGCCCCTACGAGTTGGTGCCTCTGCTGCTTCTTAAGAGTTAAGGGCTCTTTTTTTCAAGGGGGGGGGAAAGAAGGATTTATGGGTGCATGCTTGGAGCAAGGGAGGCGAATATATGTTTTTGAGGTTGGGGGGGGGGTGAGATTAACAGGCAGGGGCAAAAGACCAGGAGGGAAGGAAGGGGGAATCGGCCGGGGATGTGGACAGGATTTCTGAATCGCAGGGGGCTTGACCAGATGACCCTTAGGGGTCCCTTCCAACCCTACAGTTCTATGGCTCGGTGGCAGGGCACCTGCTTGGCATGCAGAAGGACCCAAGTTCAGCCTCCCCCCCCCCGCATCTCTCCAGGGAGAGATTCTGGAGCGTTGCTGCTGCCAGTCCGTGCGGACAATATTGAGCTAGGTGAACTCAGGAGGAGGAGGCAGCTCCCGGTGCTCCTGTTTATCGGGAGTCATGAGGACTAGAACCATGAGGAGCACAGCTCAGCGGCAGAGCAGCTGCTCAGCATGCAGAAGGAAGCCAGGCTCGGTCCCCAGTGGTATCTGCAGGTGGCGCTGGGAGAGACCCCGAGTCTGAAGCCTTGGAGATTTGTTGCTGCCGGTCGGTGTAGGCAATGCTGAGCTGGGTGGACCCCCAAGGGTCTGACTCCCTGCCTATGTTTACAGGGGGAAGGGGCATAGGTCAGGGGCAGGGTGCTTGCTTGGCCTGCAGAAGGTTCGATCCCTGGCAGCAGCTGGGAGAGACTCCGGCAGATGTTGCCAGTCCTTCTCTAGGTATGATTCCTGCGTTTCTGGGGTTGGGCTAGATGACCGCTGGGGACCCCTCTCCATCTGTACATTCCTCTGACCCCGTGACCTTGCGAGGTGCGGTGCGGACTCTGCTTCCAGGGAGGTTTTTAGACAAAGAGTTTGGATGGCCATCTGCTGCGGGGGATTTTCCTTTTTGTGATTTTTTGGGTTGGACTGGATGACCTTTGGGGATCCCTCCCGACTCTCCGTGACTCGAAAGGGAGAAAGGGAGGGAGGCGAAGAAGAAGACAGGAGAGAAAGCGGAGGATGGATGAGGAGGAGAAGCAACCAATGAGCGGCGGAGGGAGCCAGGCAATTAAGGCGAGATGGATGTAGCGCTTAGAGAGGGGAGATGGAGAGGGATGGAGCGGCAGGAGGGGGGCTGCCCCATAGCCCTGCCAAGCACGCCCCCCCGCCTTCTTCCAGGCCCTTCTCCTCGCCTGCCCCCCCTCCAAAATCCTCCGCAGTGTCCCCCTCCGGATTCCCCTGCGATGCCACGTTCTGCACCGTTTGCAAAAATTATATAGGTCACGTCGCTTTTGTGCCACAGCTCTGCAGTGGGGGGAGAAGCTGCAGGACCCATTGGCCTGGCCTGCGCAATCCTGCCCCCTAGAAATAGCCACGAGGCCAAGTCTCCCTAGAGATACATTCTTCCTCTCACCCGCCCTACAACCTTCTGCCTCAGCCTGGGGTCACACGGCTCTCCTTCTTCGCTGGAGGTTTTAAAGCGAACCCTTTTAAGTTGCAATTTCCGTGTCGCAGCGGGTGGCGCGAGTTGATCCCCGGGGGATCTCTTCCCAGGCCGCGGTTCTGGGATTCCAAACTGAAAGGCCTAATGGGAGAGGGGGGCCTGCTGGTGGCTGGGAGCTGTAGCCCCACACATCCGGGGGGCACCAGGATGGGGCAGGCCACAAGCCCCACGGCGCCCCCTGTTGGAGAGGGCTTGCTCCCTGCCCTCCATTTTTCCCCTGCAGGTTCCCGGAGGGCAGTCCTGGTATGCTTGCCCCATAATACCCTCCTAGACTCTGGAACTCCCTGCCACTTGACGTCAGGCAGGTGCCTTCGCTGCACATTTTTCGGCACCTGCTGGAAGGATTTTTGCTAAGGCGAGCGGACCCAGATGTGCAGAACATCGGTGTGTGTACGTTTCAATCCCCTTTTCGCTTTTTGCTGATTTTAGCCTTTTTCGAATGTTCCAAAGAGTTGGTTTGCGCCGATGAGCTTACTGTTTTGCAAACCGCTTTGGGGTTGTTGTTCCTTTTATATAAAAGAAAAATTGACTGGTGTGAAAGTTTTATGAAAGGCAGCGAATTAAATACACCTGGGGATTCTCAGCGCTTTGGAAATCCGAACAGGAGAGCTGCAGCGATGGTCCTGTAAGGAATCTATAGGGCAGAAAACGTGGGGCAGAAGGGTTCACGACCCAGATTCGGGTGAGGCGTGCCCAGGCCCTTAGTGGGCAGTTTGGCATCAAGGGGGTGGTGTGCGTTTGGGGTGGGGTTGAGAAGCGAGGAAATGAGGCCTGGGGAGGAGCATTTCCAGGGGTTGGTCTAGATGGCCGCTGGGGGTCCCTTCTGACCACGGTTCTGTGTGCTGCCTCCAAAGTTTGCTCTCAAAGCCGGTTTGGGCAAAGGAAGTTCTATTGCTCTCCGTGCTGGGAAAAATCCAATTAAAATAAGCCATGGGGTGTCTTTTTAACAGCAGTGAGGAGGAGGATCTGCAGGCCTTGTTGCATAAAGGAGGATTTGAACCCAGCACCTTATGGGGAAGGGCCGCTGTAGCTCAGTGGTAGGGCACCTGCTTGGAGTGCAGAAGGTCCCAGGTTCAATCTCTAGGTAGGGCCTGAAATCCTGGAGGGCCGTTGCTGCCAGTCATTGTATGGTGGACCCCAATGGTCTGACTCTGGTAGAAGTCAGTAGCTTCCTAACTGGGGATTGAACCCAGAGATTCTGCATTCGTAGCATGTGTCCTCGTGCCCTGCTTTGGGGAAAGGGCTCCTCTAGATGAGTCGCAGCCGCCACCACCCCCGAAGGCAAGGAGGTGGATGAGGTAGGGGGCACATCCAGGCAGCAACCCAACAGGAAGCATCATGGCTGTGGCTCCTGTGCTGCAGGGGGTTGGATTGGATGACCCCCTGGTGTCCCTTAGAACGCTACGGTTCTATGATAGGCCAGGTTAGTCTGCCTGACCCAGCAGCACCTCGACTTGGGCCAATGATGGCGCTCCAGGGTTTCCTGCAGAAAGCGGGGTGGTTTCTCTTCTAGGATGTGCTTCTAGATCCTTTTAACTGGAGCTAGCCGGGGTGAGATCTGGGATCCAGCTAAGTTACAAGGGAGGCGACAGCCGCACAACGCCTATTGGTAGAGCACATGGTGCAAGGCAGAGCATCCTGGGAAGCGGTGGGCCTTTTTCTGGGAAGGGGTAGCTATTTTCAAACCGGCTTTATGCCATTTGGAGCCCTCCAGTTGTTAAGGACTACAGTTCCCACCAACTCCCTCTGTTTTGGACTCCCATCAGCCCCTGCAAGATCTGGCTGTTTTGGACTCCAACTCCCATCTGCCCCTGCAAGATCTGGCTGTTTTGGACTCCAACTCCCATCAGCCCCTGCCAGCTCCAGATGTTTTGGACTCCAACTCCCATCAGCCCCTGCCAGCTCCAGCTGTTTTGGACTCCCATCAGCCCTTGCAAGTGATCTGGCTCAGGCAACCCCAAACTCGGCCCTCCAGCTGTTTTGGGACAACTCCCATCATCCCTGACCACTGGTCCTGTTAGCTAGGGATGATGGGAGTTGTAGTCCCAAAACAGCTGGAGGGCTGAGTTGGGGGTGCCTGATCTGGCTGTTTTGGACCCCAGCTCCCACCAACCCCTGCCAAGTCCGTCTGTTTTGGACTCCAACTCCCATCAGCCCCTGCCAGCTCAGGCGGTTTGGGACTACAGCTTCCAGCATGATGGGAGTTGTAATCCACGGCAGTCTGCCAGCCCCAGGTTACAGGCGGCTCTTTTCAAGGGTGAAGCCCCGGGGTCTTGGCCCCCACCCCCAAACCGCCGCAGCAGCCGCCCCAGCTCAAGAAGCACACCCAGCAGCTAAATCATTTTTTTTATATATTTACAATATCATTTTCCATTTCTTGCAAGGTTTAAAAATGTGTACAGCATCTCAGCTCAGACCCCCGCCTCCCCCCCCATTGCACCCCAAGTTCCTCTTCTCTCGGAGGCTGGCGGGGGGGCGTGACCCACCCCAGAGGTGTTTCGATCCACCAGCTGTCTCGATCGTAACAAACCAACGAAATAAAAAAAGAAAGAAAAGAGGAAGAAGGAGAGCACCACCTTGGATTTGTGTTTTTGATTTAAATCGCGCCTTCTTCCATAAGCTGGAGAAATGGTCCTTCTCCTCTGGGGTGGGGGGGCAAGAGTCCGGAAGTTCGGGGAAGGGGCCCAGAGGACTCGGCCGTGTGTGTGTGTGGCCCCCGAGTGCAGGAAGGACTTCGCTTTTTTCGGCTAAACCCCCAAATCAACCCCCTCCTGGCCCAAAACCTAAAGTCTCATAAAAATAGATTTCTCTCCAGTTTGCAAGTGGGGAACAAGGGCGGCGGGAGGGGAGGGGGACGACGGAGGCCGGCCCTCCTTTTTGCGCCGCCTGAGGCGAGGTTCTTGGCAGCCATTTTGGGCCGCAGCGCTTGGCTCTCGAGCGCGTGGCGGTGGGAGGGGAGGCGGCCATCTTGAAACGGCCACAAGGACGGGGCGGCGGCCATCTTGAAATGTCGGAAGGGGGCGGAAAGAACGGCGGCGGGGACGACGGCCGTCGTAATCATAGCAAGAATAAATCCTCTGAGTCGGGCTGTGAAGCCGATGGACGGAGGCCGCGCTTGGTTTTTAGAAAACGGGAGTTGCTGAGGCGTCGTCTCCCAGGCAGCCATCTTGTATGGCGGGACGAAGCCGCCCCCAAGGAGGCCACGTTGGTTGGCTTTCGGAAAGCAAGGAGGGCTGCCTTGAATTTTGCAAACGGGAAGGGTCTGAAGGAGGACATCGTCGGAAACAAACGCGCGGCAACCTTTCAATTTCGGAGCTGCCGCCATAGTTGTCGGCCCCAGGCGGCCATGTTGGGTCGGTGGAGAACAACTGGGCTGCCATCTTGGATCTCCAAACAAAATGGCCTGTGCTTTTCTCCGCCGGCGGACGGATCCGGGATATTGCAGTTGGCGCTTTTGGGGTGCGCTGGGGTGAAAAGGACAAGGGGGCGAGGTTTTTTTTGGGGGGTCGGCATTTGGCAACAGTGTAAGGCGCTGACATCTCTCTTTCCAGAGGTGCAATGGCACCCCGCATTGGAACTTCATTCCGTTTCTTGGCACAGACTTCATTTTTTTGTTCACAGGAGTCCCAGGAAACTCGGTATTTGCAAAAGAAAAGAGAACAGGCCCCCCCTCCCAAGCAAACAAACAAACAAACAAACAAACAAACCACCCCGAAAAATACGCTCCCCACCCCCCATCCAAGTTTGCTGAGTTTGGCACAGATTTTGCTTTTATTCCCCACCCCGTCTATTTAATCATTTTAAATTTTTGTTTTTGTTCTTTGTTTTTTTTTACAAAATAATTGTTTTCCTTTTTTAAAAAAATGGAGATATCTATATATATATTTATTTATATTTATAATAAATTTATTTTATTCTTTTCTTTTTTTAGAAAAAGGAAACCAACTTGGGAAACATCGCAAAGTTAGATGGAGTCTCAGAATGGCTTAGAACCAAAATCGCCCTCCCCTCTCCCCGTCCACTCCCTTTCGTCTTTCCTCTATTTCGCCGCCGTCCGGATATTTCGGAAGCAATAATGGTCCCCCAACCCCACCCCGAGAATGAACGGCAGAGGCACGAGAACTGAGGAAGGCAGCAGTGGGGACGGGAGAGAGAAAGGGTGCGGGGAGGGAAGAACGAAAGCCAAACACCCACCCAAGAACGATGTGCTTCTGAAAACAAAAAAAATCACATTTCCCTTTCATGCATTGCAGGGGGTTGGACTGGATGACCCTTGAGGGTCCCTTCCAAGTCTACAATTCTATGCTTCTACGATTCCCCCATCTTACTGGAGCCAGCAAGTACAAGGTCACTCTAGAAAGAGCGTGCTACGGCCGAGAAGAGGGCGAAGGGTCTCCCTGGGAATCTCAGGAGATCACTGGAAGTGCGAGTCGGTGCATAGAAGGGTCCATATTGCATGGCGGGATGGGAGACGGAAGTCAGGAACGAAGGATCGCCGGGTTGGGGGGTGGGTGGCGGCACACCAGAACGTGCCCTTTAGACTTCATCCCCATCTGAGAAAGAGCCGCCGGCCCTCCCTTCCCCAGCAACCGACACGACCCGGCCCCCAAGCAAAGAGAAAAGGCACACACAGAAAGGAGTGCCTCCGGAGGGGGGAAAATAGCTGGCTCATGCAAGCTAGCCAAGCTGCGTATTACAGGGAGAGGCACGCGGGGAAAAGGCTCAGTTCTGCAGAGACGGGCATTGATCGAGGGCAGGGTTCGGTGACAGGCAGGGCTTATGCAGGGCAAATGGGGTGGATTTGGCCCGCTGGATCAGGCCATCCTCGCAGTGGCCAACCAGATGCGAGAAGAAAGCATTCTCCTGGTTTCCGGAAGCATCTCTGCTTCCGACTCTGGGGGCAGAGCCCAGCCATCCAGGCTAGTCGCCCTCGACGGACCTCTCCTCCTCCGTGAATTTGCCTAACCCTCTTCAGAAGCCAGCTGGGATGGTGGCCATCGCCGCCTCCTGTGGCAGGGAGTTCCGCAGTTTAACTCGGCACATTCGACTCAGTTTCCTGGGCTGGAGCTTCTCTCTTGAAGGCTGCCGTTCCCCGGCCTCCCCTGCTATCCCACCTGCCCCTTGGGTCGGTTGCCAAGCCAAACGTAACTATAGAGAAGAAATCCCAAACTTCCTTTCACTCCAGGAGAGATGTCGGATCCCGCCCGCGTCATGCACGGAAAATCTAGCGCAAAGAGGGAATGAAGGGCTGGCCTTCCTGGAAGGAACAAGGGGGAAACAGGTTTGCAAAGGAGGAGGGGCACATCTAAACCCTTGTCTCTCAAACGAGGAGCCTGCGTTGCGCGGGGTTGGACTGGATGACCCTGGGGTTCCCTTCCCACTGTCCAATTCCATGAACCGGAGTAGCAGCCATCCGGCAGGAAAAGGCTGCAACCCACTAACAAAAGCACACTCTGCACTTTTGCAAAACTACAGACGCCATCGTTCTTTGGAGGGGGAGAAGCGTAACTTTTAAACCTCTTTCACACCAATTTAAACTGGCAGCTCTTGGTGGACCAGCTCCTTCCACGCCGGGGCTTAATGTTGTTCCTTCCTTCACTGGCAACTGCGGTTGTTTTTAACTGGCTGGATGTTTCACAGAAAAAAGGGTCGGCTTAAAGGAAACGGGGAGGGCGGACGGGCTGGCATAAACGTCCCGCGGGTTGTGCGAAACAAAACAAAATTGCACTCGCAAAACAACCCACCCATCCCACAATAAGGACCCACCTAGAAGCACCCGCTCTGCAGAAGAAACAGGGTGCTTCCGGGTGACCTCCTTCTTGTGCCTTGGTGCCAATTTGTTTCCAGGAGGATCTGTTTGCAAGGAAATCGGATGGCATTGTGTCGAAGCAAGGACCCATCCTTTGATTTCCCATCGTCCACACATTGTTCACTGCTGTCCCAAACTCCCCACCCCCAGAGTTTCCCTGTCCTTCAAAAATCCAGAAAGGACACCTGCTCCTCTTTAAAAGCGCTCCTGCTAGCTTTCTGTGATTATTCTTTTTTTAACGGGCATTTTTGATGTCGAACAGCTACAGGGGCGAGGTTGCTTAAAGCAGCAAATTGTGCGAAACGGGGAGAATGGACGGGTTAAAAAAATCACACCTGAATGTCGGCTGCTCAGGTATGCACCGCCAGGGGCAAATCGATCCCATAAAATGTGGATTTTGTGGGCTTCACCCACACTTTTGTTTGACCCATATTTTGATCGCACTGTGTCCCGACCGATCAGGTTCGAGGGCTTTCCCGTTGTTCCACGGCTGTGCTTTGCGCACATCTGATCTTGCCCTCTGAACCGGATCTTATCAGATGTGCGGAAAACCCAAAAGAGAGGTTTTGCTTAACCGAGCGTCAGCTCTGCAGGTGCGATCGGATCTTCGCGAGGCACGGCTGCAGAATGGCGAGAGAACCTCTCGGGACCC
Source organism: Darevskia mixta (assembly GCA_034641385.1). NCBI lineage: Eukaryota > Metazoa > Chordata > Lepidosauria > Squamata > Lacertidae > Darevskia > Darevskia mixta. The sequence continues at coordinate 561,006 of JAWWNH010000159.1, read as the reverse complement.
GGGAGACTTAACCGGTAGATGATAAAATCAAAGCGTGGGTCAAGAGAAAGTGTGGGTGGCCTCCCTCACTTTCTGGCGCATTTCGAACATGATGGTAAACGCACAAGCGAGACCTGAGCGCAAGAACCCTCTCCCCTCCTGCGGTTTCCAGCAAGTAAAATCCAGAAGCACCACTGCCTCCGGCCGTGAAGGCAGCCCCCCCCCCGATAGCCCTCTCCTCCTCGAATTTGCCTCATTCTCTTTCAAAGCCCTGAGAAACGGCCACTGCTGCCTCCTGTGGCAGGGAGTTCCACAGTTTAACTCTGTGCCGCACGAAGACGGGCTTTCGCCTGCCCTGAATCCTCCGGCACCCAGGTTCAGCGGATGCCCACGAGTTTGTGTTATGACCATTCGTGGGGAGGGGGGGCAGAAATGGCTATGTTGGCACAAGACCCCCCCCCAGTCAATTAGATCTGCACAAAGTGAATTTTGCCCATGCGTGGCTGAATCCCGCCCGAAAAGCAGCGATAGTTTGGAAGTTCGCAAGAAGGATGTTCAGGAAGAGAGGTGGGGGGAGAAATTATCTGGGGGGGAGGTCTGGTTCTCCGAAGCAAAAGGCAAGGGATGCTCCCCCCTCCCAAACAGACCGAAACACTGATGCCCCCCGCCCCCTGCGATCGCCACTCCTTCGTTTCCTTACTCAGCTCTTTAAAAAATAAAATAAATAAAGCCTGGAACATGCACTGCACCTTCGTAGGTTTTCTTTTTAACTCCCCCCTCCTCCCCAAATCTTGTAGTCACACCCTTCGGGGGGGGGAGTGGATTTCCAGTTGTTGCATTCAAAATTTCACCTTGGGAACAAGCTGGTTGTCGCATGCTGCCTGCCCGCCCACCCCCCACCCTGATTTGAACCCCCCCCTTTCTGGATTCCCATCTAGATGCTCCACAGCCCCACACCGTCTGTTAAGTCACCCCCCCCCCACCAAAAAAATTCCCCAAAGCCTAGTGATTCTGGGCAAAGCTTTAGCTCTTGCACCCAATTGGAGGGAGGTGGGGGCAGCAAATTGGCGGCCCTGCCCCCCAGCGGACGAGAAAGGGAGGGTCAAGTAACCCTCTTCAAATTGTGCGAGGAAGGCACTGGGATTTTGATAAGTACCCACCCCACGGCGAAGGGAGGAACGGCTCGCTCCTCTTTCCAGCGGGGCAGCCGTTTTTCGGCAGCTGCGAACCAGCCAGCGCTGCCTGGGGGAGGGACGCGCCCCTGCTTCTGTACTCTGGACACCCGCACCCCTCCAGATCTCCGTCCCTTCTCTCTCCCCCCCCCCGCCCCAACAGCTGAACAGGAGGGTGACCAAATGGCACTGTCTGCGTGGACTTGAAAAAGGGAAAATAAGGGGGTGAAAGAAAGAAAGGGGGCAGGATCTGCCTTCTCGGCCCGGAAGGGAATTTGTCTGGGCTGACCGGCTGCTCCCTCCGCAGCAATCCAGAATTTGACGCTGAGCGGACCGCAGGGCATCGTCACCACCGAGAGAGATGTTTCGCCAAGGCTAACCGGCTCCCCTCTCTCTTCCTCCCCTCTCCCTGACCTTTGACCCCCCACCCCTCCTCTCCACCATCCGTCCATCCATCCAAGCCAAGCCGACAGCTTTGAGTGGCGTCGCCGACCCCCCTGGGGGCAGAGGGGCTGCCTTCTTTTGTCAATCACAGGCGCGGCGGGGACTCTTCCCCGGCGAGTCAGACTCCCCTGATCTCCGCCAGGAAGGAGAAAGGATGCCTTTGCCGCCCGGACCCAGATGGACGAGGAACCGGCAGGCCAATCCTCCTCCCGCGAAAACCACGGCCCGTCCGGAAAACGAGGGGTGGAAGGAGACCCCCTTCTTCGCCTCTTGCCGGAAGGAACCCCCAGCACCCCAGCTTCCCGGAAGGAGGCGAGGTCTCCGGTGCCGCCCTCCTCTTCTCTGCTGCCATGCCATGCCGCGGGTGACCCAAGCAGGGTGGGGGACCGCCGCCAGCCCGTCTGTGCCGTGGGGGGGACAGACGGGCGGACCTCCGAACCGCACGGCCCCTCTCCCCGCAACGTTGTACAAAAGACCTGTCCACGTGGCAGGAAAGGTGGCCCCCCCGTCTTTGCCCGAGCGGGGTGGGCCGGGGCGGCCGAGGGGCACGGAGGGGAGGGCGACTATACGCGGGTGGTCGAGTGAGGGTGGGGCAAGGTGTTGTTGTGTCCGGTGGGGAAGGTGTTGAACGGGTGGAGGGCCTGCATGCCCGTGATAGTGCTGGGGATCATGGTGATGGTGTTGGGGGTCATCAGGGGCACGTCGTCGGGGGCGCGCCGCAGCGCCAGGGTGTAGTCGGGGGGGCAGGCGGGGCGCAGGATCTCGTGGGGCCGCAGCGGCTCCAAGTCGTGGGCGTCGTGCTCCGAGTGCTTGATCTGCAGCGACATGATCTCCTCCTCCTGGCCGCCGTGGACCAGGTCGTTGGCCGCGTTGCGCTGTGGGCTGAGCCGCCGCCCGCTGCGCAGTTCGTGGCGCTTGTCCCGCTTGTAGTACAGGGCGGCGAAGGCCAGGATGTTGAGGAAGAGGAGCGAGGCCCCCACGGCCACCGTGACGCTCAGCTCGGTGGAGTAGTCCCGCGAGTCGCCCGGGAAGGGGACGTAGCGCTGGGGCCGGACCACGTCGTCCTCGTCCGGCGGCAGGGTGGGGATGGGCCGGCGGGTGGTGCTGGGCCCCACGCGGGTGGTGGGCCAGCGGGTGACGTAAGGCGGGATGCGGGTGGTGGTGGAGGTGTAGGGCGGCTCGTGGAGGTTGTGGAGGTGCGGCACCAGCTCCAGCCAGAAGGCCACCTTGTTGGCGCGGTAGTTGTCTCGCACCCGGGGCTTCAGGCCGATGTGGAGGTACTGCTTGTCCTTCGTGTTGAACTTGGTCCACACCACCTCCTCAAAGCGGTTGGGCTTCGTGTGGATGAACTTGGTGTCCTGCGGCACCGGCTGGTTGGGGTCCCTGCGGAGAGGGAGACAGGAGACGGAGATTATCACTGTCGCCATTTGCGTTCATTGAACTTCTTTTTAAAATTATTTCACTTATAAATTTTAACAAAACAAACAAGGCGACAACATTTCAACTTTAGCAATTGATCATTCCACCTACAACTTTCCCTCCCTCCCTCCCTCTTTGGTGTGATATATGTGTCTTTAACTGTGGAATTTCATTGTGTGCACCTGAATCCTATTAGCTGGGATACAGGTACAGTGGGACCTCGACTTACGAGCGATTCGACTTACGTGTTTTTCGACTTACGAATGACTTCCGGGAGAAACAAAATGGCCGCCGCAACTGAATTTTTCGACTTATGAATTTTGACTTACGAATTTTCGACTTACGAATTTTTTTCGCTCAATGCATTCCTATGGGGATTCGACTTACGAATGTTTTCGACTTACGAAAATTGCGTCGGAACGCATTATCGTCGTAAGTCGAGGTCCCACTGTATTTTAGTTGGAACCTGTTCCCCTCCCTGTAATTCATCCTGTCGTTTCCTCCCCTTTCGGCGTGGACGCCGTTCCTGAGTATGATTCCTTAATAAACTATGACTGCTGTTTAGTAAGGACTGTCTAGCAGCATTGCTTCCTCATTGCTGAGGTCCAAGGTTTTCTGGAGACACTACATGGTGTCAGAAGTGGGATATGAACCCACGCCTCCATTAGGTTCCCTCCAAATTTCAATTTATGCTGCTTATCATCATTACTCTAGACCAGGGGGGGTCAGCAACCTTTTTCAGCAGGGGGCCGGTCCACCATCCCTCAGACCTTATGGGGGCCCGGACTATATATATTTTTTTGGGGGGGGGGAATGAACGAATTCCTATGCCCCACAAATAACCCAGAGATGCATTTTAAGTAAAAGGACACATTCTACTCATTTAAAAACACACTGATTCCCGGACTGTCCGCGGGCCGGATTGAGAAGGCGATTGGGCCGCATCCAGCCCACAGGCCTTAGGTTGCCTACCCCTGCTCTATACCATGGGTAGGTAAACTAAGGCCCGGGGGCTGGATCTGGCCCAGTCGCCTTCTAAATCCGGCCCATGGACAGTCCGGGAATCGGTGTGTTTTTACATGAGTAGAATGTGTCCTTTTACTTAAAATGCCTGAAACTGATGTCACAATATGCACTTCAGACAACATTTTGCCTAGCCCTAGTAACTGCCACTTGCGAGATCTGGATTATGTACCGTATTTTTCGCTCCATAAGACACACTTTTTTCCTCCTAAAAAGTAAGGGGAATTGTCTGTGCGTCTTATGGAGCGAATGTGTGGTCCCTGGAGCTGAACTGCTTTTTAAAAAAAGAGAGAGAAGGGGGTGTTGAAAGGAAGCCCGCTGAGCAGCTGCTCAGCAAAGGATCTGGAGAGAGATAAGGGAGAGAGATTCCAGCCCCCTTGCAGAGGGAGGCTGTTTCTCCAACGGCATGTGACTGGCTGATTAGATTATCTGTCTGGAAACTGTAGAAATGGCTTCCTGAAGTTGCAGAACTGTGAGTTAAACCCCATAAAACAGGGTTTTTTCCCTTTGCAAAGTAAGCTCAACAACTTTGAGCTGGTCCTCAAAAAATGGGGCTTTTCTCCTTTGCAAAAGAAGCTGCAAAAATTTGAGCTGATCCACAAAAATGGGGCTTTTCTCCTTTGCAAAAGAAGCTGCAGAAATTTGAGCTGATCCTCAAAAAAATGGGGCTTTTGCCCTCTAAAAACTAGGTGCGTCCTATGGTCAGGTGCGCCTTATAGAGCGAAAAATACGGTAAGTAAATGCTTATTTTACATCTTCACAAAACAATATGTGTGAGAGATGGTTATTTTTAAGTGGGAGAAAAGGAAAAATTCCGGGGTGAACCCAGTCTGCCTTAAAGCATCCTGGATTAATCAGCTTCCAAGTTCTAAAGCTGCAAAGCTGATCTCACCAAGGAAGAAAAATAGCCAAGCAACCTATCTTCTCCCAGTGCATCAATCCATTCGCACAATCGCCTCACCCCGTCTTGGCGAAGTTGGTCCAGTAGGTCATGACGACGGCGCTGAGCATGACGTCGTTCTTGGAGAAGTTGCAGGGGAAGAGGTCGGTGGCGCCGATCATGGGCACCCCGAAGACGTAGGGGATCTCGTCCCCGTGGGCCGCGTCCGCCCACTCGGGGCGCGTGTCCGTCTGGCAGTGGTGGTAGAAGGTGTAGAAGTACACGGGCGACTGGTATTCGGCGTGGAGCTTGGCCGTGGCCACGGCGGGCGCCACCCACTGGTGGTCGGTGAAGAGGGCCAGGAGGGTCTTGCGGCGCATCTCGCCATTGTCCCGGTCCGCCCAGTCCGTGTACATGAACTTGATGGTCTCGCGGAGGATGTCCTTGCCCTCCGGGTAGCCGTAGAGGTTGTCCACGAAGTTGGAGATGGTGAAGTCGAAGTAGCTGGCCGATATGCCGTCCTCGCTCTCCATGGAGTCCTCCACGAACTTGAGGCCCTCGCCCTGGTTGACGCCGATGAGGATGTCATAGTTGAGGAACTCGCCCTGCTGCATCAAGATCTCCGGGTCGTCCGGGACCACGTCCCCGTCCACCACGGGGCCGAAAGCGATGTGGTAGCGGGCCGGCTGGATGTCCTGGTCTACCAGCTCTCGGTAGGCCTTGCGCCGCAGGCACTCCACCGTGTCGCCCGTGTCCATGTGGTCACAGCCCACTTTGGAGGCCAGCATGCGGGTGTACTTGAGGGGCTGGTAGTTGACCGACCAGCTGGAGATGGCCGTGCCGCTCTGCGCGATGGCTTTCTGGAACAGACCTGGAAGGAAAAGGACAGTCAACGGTGAAGAGGAGAAGGGAATGGCTGGATAAGCCATTGGGACGTATTATTATTATTATTATTATTATTATTATTATCTTGGCTAATAGATTGAAAAGGACATTAACTGAGTCAGTCCACAGAGAAGAGGCTGGGTTTTTACCAGGCCGACAAATGAAAGACAATATAAGAAACTAGTGGACGTTCAGCCCGTTAAATTAACGGGCGCTAGAACATATGTGGTGAAACATTTTTAAAAACAGGACTTATTTCCCTCAGGCAAGTGGGATTAGGACAGCAGCCTTCAGGTAAGGCAGCCGGGCCTCATCCTGCGGCGCGTCCAAGAGAAGCTGTGAGGGAAACTGGCCCCTCCCGTTACATAAAAGTCCCTAAAGCGTGCGGCGGAGGAGGGGGAATGGGCTCAAATCCCACGTCCGGTTTCCCTCCGTAAGCAAACTCCGTGTGGAAACGGCCATGGCAGCCCCCGCCTCCCTTTGCCCTTTTGGCTCCCAGCCCCTTCATGAACCACACCGAGTTCCTGTACAGGGACATGGCGAGGACGGGACGGGGGCTGCTTTGAGCCCCTGAGGGAGGGAGGCCACCTCCCGGGCAGGGCCGTCGGCCTAGGGCGGGTGTGTGAGAGGAATCCTTGTGTAACTCCCATCACTCACACACACAAAATGGCCGCCAGCAACTTTCTTTGAGTGCAGGGCGAGGCAGCCCCTCCCCTCCCGCACTTCCGATTGGCAGCCTCCAACTGTCTCATCTGCATAGAGTCTCTGCGCTCCAATCCCTGTGTCCGTGGGGCACATGCTCAGTAGCGCAGTTCCACTGACACACACCACGGACGTCGGGACATTAGGGAATTATTATATAGGATGTAATTAATTTAATAAGAGTATCTGGAAGTAATAAATGGAAAATAGGCTACGCTAATCTTTCTAGATGCGGAGAAAGCTTTTGATAATATTTCATGGTCATTTATGATCAAAGTTTTAGAGAAAATGAAAACAGGTAATTCTTTCACAGCAGGAATTTAAGCAATCTATACTGATCAATCTGCAAATATATTAATAAATAATATCCTTTCAGATAAGTGCCAGATCTGCAACTGTATTATGAGGCAGCTTGTTTGTGTTGGTTAAAAGAATGGATTGTATTGGGCAATGCAGACATTTTAGATTTAGAAGGTCATGATTTAAAATTCGGCTGGCATGCATGTCTTTGGTATGGGAAGTAGGGTGGGTCATAAAACACTTTTTTTCGAAAATGTTTCCTCCCTTGATCTTATCTCAGGCGTATGGTATAAACATAGTTAAATTTCAAATTTGGGACAAATCGGTTAATATTTAGACCCTGCTCCTACAAATTGAAAGTTTGCCTCACCATGAGTGATAAAAACATAGGAATTTGACTCATTTAATTCTCAGTATGTTAAATTGTCAGTCCCCAAAGGGCTGTGGGAATGAAACAGTCTTTGCCTGCTGGCAGAAGGACAACCGGGAGGGAGCCGGTCCGGCTTCTCGAGGGAGGGAGTCCCAAAGTCTGGGAGGAGCCACCACCAAGAAGGCCCTGGCTTATGCCCAGCTCAGCCAAAGCTGGCTGAACGGAGACTGGGGCCTAAGCCCCCCCCAAAAGGGGGTGTTCTGTGGGGCGGGACCAGATTAGGCCGGATCCTAGGCCTGCTCAGTTTGGCCACACGGGTAAATAACTATTTCAAAAGTTTATTTCCCCTCTGCCAGCTTTAGGCAAAACGGCGGCCCCTGTTGCCGAATGCGGTTTGGATCTGGTGCAAAACTGTGCTGCCTTAGCTCGCTCCGCTTCGCTTTACGCCAGTTTCTCGTGCACGGGATCGTTCCCCCCCCCAAAAAAAACCCCTGCAAACCCGCCGCCATGACGCCGAACGAGCCGGGCGCTACCTTCTGAGTGGTGGGATAGGATGAGGAGGTTGACGCACGAGGCCCCGGCTCCCGAGCCGAAGATGGTGATCCGCTCCGGGTCTCCCCCGAAATGGCCGATGTTCTCGTTCAGCCACCGCAGGGCCTGGATCTGGTCTAGGATGCCGTAATTCCCCTTGGCGGACTGGTCGCCGGTGCTCATGAAGCCTGCCGAGGGGAAGGGAAGGAGACAGAGAGAAAAAGCCGTGTCAGGAGGAGGAAGAAGAGGGCGAGGGTCTAGGGCAGTGATGGCTAACCTTGACACTCCAGATGTTTTGGAACTACAACTCCCATCATCCCTAGCTAACAGGATCAGGATCAGTGGTCAGGGATGATGGGAGTTGTAGTCCCAAAACATCTGGAGTGTCAAGGTTAGCCATCACTGGTCTAGGGGGAAAGGCGCGATTTAGTGCAGGCCGATCCACCTGCAGCCGGCGTGGATTTAGGCTGCGTACATCTCAAAACACAGCCGGGTCATTGCTTTTTCTCAATCCGGATCGAGGCTGGTTTGGAAGAAACGGGATGCATTCGTAGACACACACATATTTCTGTCGATAATAGTAATAATATTATAATATTTGTATTATTTATACCCTGCCCATCTGGCTGGGTTGTCCCAGCCACTCTGATACCTCAGATTTCCGTGGAAGACTACACACAGATCCCTTTTGATGCCTCAGATCCCTACTTTAAAGAAAAGGGGTTTTTGTTGTTGTTTTTAAAAACAGATTCAAATTGCCTCAGCTTTCTAAGCATCTGGGTAAGGTAAAGGTAAAGGGACCCCTGACCATTAGGTCCAGTCGTGGACGACTCTGGGGTTGCGGCGCTCATCTCGCTTTACTGGCCAAAGGAGCCGGCGTACAGCTTCCGGGTCATGTGGCCAGCAGGACTAAGCCACTTCTGGCGAACCAGAGCAGCACACGGAAACGCCGTTTACCTTCCCGCCGGAGAGGTACCTATTTATCTACTTGCACTTTTGATGTGCTTTCGAACTGCTAGGTGGGCAGGAGCTGGGACCGAGCAACGGGAGCTCACCCCGTTGCGGGGATTCGAACCGCTGACCTTCCGATCGGCAAGCCCAAGAGGCTCAGTGGTTTAGACCACAGTGCCACCAAGCATCTGGGTAGGTTTGTCTTAAATGATGATGATGATGAGAATAATAATAATTTATTACTTTTACCCCACGCATCTGACTGGGTTGCCCTGGCCACTCTGGGCAGCTTCCAACATAATATAACATGTTTTTAGCGGGCGCTGAAACAGGGCTGCGAAGTGGCCTGCTTGATCTCTGCTCGATCTCTTGCTCGCTGCCACACTAAGCGATCAGGTTCTTACAGATGCGGAAGACGGGAATCATGAGGCCCCGTAGCAGTGCCAATTCTGCCGACAGTGTGGTGTAGTGGTTAAGAGCGGTGGACTCGTAATCTGGTGAACCGGGTTCGCGTCTCCACTCCTCCACATGCAGCTGCTGGGTGACCTTGGGCTAGTCCCACTTCTCTGAAGTCTCTCAGCCCCACTCACCTCACAGAGTGTTTGTTGTGGGGCAGGAAGGGAAAGGAGAATGTGAGCCGCTTTGAGACTCCTTCGGGTAGTGATAAAGCCGGATATCAAATCCAAACTCTTCTTCTTCTTCTGAATGAACCAGTTGAGTTTGGCATGGCAACTTTGCAGGTAAACTGGTCCCAAGTTGTTAAGCATCGTCCTGTCCATCCTGGTTCCCCCTCTGGATGTGCAACGGACTCCTTCGGGAGGTGGCAAACTCCTGTCTGGGATGCATAACTGTCACCTTTCGGGTTTGAAAATAAGGGATGCCGCGAGGGCGGTGCAATGGCACCAAGTAGCCTCGCCACCCTGCGCTCCAGAGGCTGCGCGCGAACGGGAGAGCGAAAGAGCGAGCGCCTAGACGGCAGGCAGGCTGTCTGTCTGGTTGGGCGTGAGGGTCTGGCTGCACAAGGCATGCAAGCTCCGCCCCCAGTCGGTCTCAGACTCCTGATTGGCAGCCGAGCAACGCAGCTCAGGAGCCTCCCTGGTCGGCAGGGAGGGAGAGGAGCTGCTTCCTTGGAAATCCGGGAAATTTAAGGGATATCAACAATACGGGATAGCAGCAGGAAACGGCATTGGAATAAGGGAGTTTCCTGCAAAAAAAGGGAGGGTTGACAGCTATGCTGGGATGCTCTAGCTGAGATCCCTGCATTGCAGGGGGTTGGACTAGATGACCCCCGGGGGTCCCTTCCAACTCTATGATTCTACGATTCCATGCTTCAACTCCAACCGGCCTCCCCCCCCCAAAAAAAACCAACAAGATCTGGCAGGTACCAGGTTGCAGCAGAGGCTGCTCCTGACCCTCTTATCTTCCTCCCGTCCCCGATTCAACACACAGCCCAAAGTAGACCTCTTCTCTCCTGCACAAAAGGAAGCTGAGCAAAGCGATCGATCGGAAAGACCTTTCTTTTCTGCCTCCGCTCAATGCTTCCATCCACATGGCCACGTCTCCTTTAAAATTAATCATCGCTCCATCCCGGGGGCGCCCGCTTTCTTTTTGCTTTTTTTTGCTGGAGATAACGAGGCCTCGCCGTTAATTATTAAAAGCTTTTTAATGAAATATTAATTTCGACTGCGCCCGGGTAAATTTCACACCCGTAGGGGGAACGGAGGCGAGAGGAAGGGGCCGAGACAAGGCTCGAACCGGCGGTCCGATGCAGATCCGGCAGGCGAGGCTGAGCCTCGGAGGAGGGGTCCACGCTCCAGGTCAGAATCCCAAAGCACCCAGAGGCCGACGGGAGGCCCCCTTCCCACATTACGCAATGCCTGCGTGCATCTTCCCCTTTGCGGAAGGGACATCGTAACTGAGTGGATAGGAATCATAGAATCCTAGAGTTGGAAGAGACCCCAAGGGCCATCCAGTCCAACCCCCTGCCAAGCAGGAAACACCATCCAAGCATTCCTGACAGGTGGCTGTCAAGCCTCTGCTTAAAGACCTCCAAAGAAGGAGACTCCACCACACTCCTCGACAGCAAATTCCACTGTCGAACAGCTCTTACTGTCAGGAAATTCTTCCTAATGTTTAGGTGGAATCTTCTTTCTTGTAGTTTGAATCCATTGCTCCGTGTCCGCTTCTCTGGAGCAGCAGAAAACAACTTTTCTCCCTCCTCTAGATGACACCCTTTTATATATTTGAACATGGCTATCCTATCACCCCTGAACCTTCTCTTCTCCAGGCTAAACATACCCAGCTCCCTAAGCCGTTCCTCATAAGGCATCGTTTCCAGGCCTTGGACCATTTTGGTTGCCCTCCTCTGGACACGTTCCCGCTTGTCAGTATCCTTCTTGAACTGTGGTGCCCAGAACTGGACACAGTATTCCAGGTGAGGTCTGACCAGAGCGGAATACAGTGGTACTATTACTTCCCTTGATCTAGATGGTATACTCCTATGGATGCAGCCCAGAATTGCATTGGCTTTTTTAGCTGCTGCATCACACTGTGGACTCATGTCGAGTTTGTGGTCTACCCAGACTCCTAGATCCTTTTCACATGTACTGCTCTCAAGCAAGGTGTCACCCATCCTGTATTTGTGCCTTTCATTTGTGCCCTCCTCTGGACACGTTCCAGCTCGTCAGTATCCTTCTTGAACTGTGGTGCCCAGAACTGGACACCTGCTTGGAATGCAGAAGGTCCCAGGTTCAATCCCTCATGGCCTCTCCAGGCAGGGCTGAGCTAGATGGAGCTAGAGTCTGTAGCCCTATCATTGGCAACCGTCTGTCTCGAGAGATAATGGAGTACACTTGCGGGGTGAAGCCAAACCGCTGCGTCAGTAGCACCAAAGTGACCTCCGTGGGGTGCAAGCCTAGGCAGGGTGTGTGGAGGTCCTGGGCTGCCCAGACGACAAGACCCCCCCCCATCTCGGCCTTGCAGGTGTGGTCCAAAGGAAAGCAGAGCAAAACGTTTGGCACCAGCCTGGGTGCAGGAGTCGCCGTCCAACCCTCTTAGGGACTCCACTCCAGATTTGTATAGGGTTTACCCCTGAGCCTTTTCTTCTCCCAAAAATGTACTGCAAGGCAGCGGAGTTTGAGGATGAGAGTTTTCCTTCTCCAAGAGGGGCTCTCTTCCCATCTGCCCCTCACTTCCCTCTAAAGCAAATGCAGAAACTGCCTTCATCATCATCATCATCATTATTTCTACCCCGCCCATCTGGCTGGGTTTCCCCAGCCGCTCCCAACAGAATGTTAAAAACACAATAAAACATCAAACATTAAAAACTTCCCTAAACAGGGCTGCCTTCAGATGTCTTCTAAAAGTCGGATAGTTGTTTCTTTCCTTGACATCTGACGGGAGGGCATTCCACAGGGCAGGAGCCACCACCGAGAAGGCCCTCTGCCTGGTTCCCCGTAACCTCACTTCTCGCAGGGAGGGAACTGCCAGAAGGCCCTCGGCGCTGGACCTCAGTGTCCGGGCTGAACGATGGGGGTGGAGACGCTCCTTCAGGTATACTGGGCCTTTGAGGCCGTTTAGGGCTTTCAAGGTCAGCACCAACACTTTGAATTGGGCTCGGAAACGTACTGGGAGTCAATGTAGGTCGTTCAGGACCACTCCTGGTGTCGTCCGCTCCATCTGCCAGTCTGTCTTCGCTTGCAGGGAGAGTTGCTAACTCCCTGAGGGTTTGAGACCCATCGGCTGCCCTCACCTGGTTCAGCCGGCCAGTCGCAGCCATTCCCAGGGTGTGGCCCCTGTCTCACGCTGACATCTTCTAGGAGCCCCAGGTGAGAGCGGAGTGCAGGTGGGCAGCAAAAAGGTGGACAAACTAACCAAGAAGGAGCACCATGGGTTCCCCTCTCCAGTAACAACCCAGCTTGCTATGTTCCTATTTATTGCAGCCATTCATTCAGAGCAAAGAGGACTAGAATCTTGCTTTATTTTAAGGGCATTTGGGCAGAGCTCAGCGAGTAGCGCTGCCTTCCATGCAGAAGGTCCCAGGTCCAGTCTCTCAGAATATCACCTGCCTGAAACCCTGGAGGGTCGCTGCTGCCGGTCAGTGTGGGCAATATTGCGGTAAGACGGACCCCAAAGGTCTGACTCGGCAGCTTCCTAACGGCCCTCCTGCGCATGTAACGCTCATCCAAACGTACAAGCAGAATCATGGAATTGCCAAGTTGGAAGGGTCCCCCGAGGGTCATCTAGTCCAACCCCCTGCAATGCAGGAATCTTTAGCCCTACATGGGGCTCGAACCCACAACCCTGGGATCAAGAGTCTACCAACTGAGCTGTCCCAGCTATTTTAAGTCCAGGGCAAAGGTGCATCACAGTTTGGATATCCATGAGTATGAGGAGGGTCAACTCGGAGCAGAAAGAAATATGTTATAACAAATCACCTTGTTTTACTTTTCGGCATATGGGCAGGGAACAGATTGGCTGCACACGAAACCGTGTACAGAACTGTTCCGAGATCAGAACAGGAGGCCAGATTTCTCTCTCGCCACGCACGACTTCCAGAACGCAACACCGGTTTCCATTTCTCTGATTTTTCAAAATACGTCCTTCGCAGGAGAGGCAGAAACCGAGACGCCCGAAGCCTTTCCCACACACACCTTCCCACCGCCTCTGGGTCCGGCCTGCTAGGTCTGGTGTATTTATTTCATTTGATTTCAGTAAAAATTATACACTGCTTGACTGTTAAAAGCAACAAGCTCAAACCAGTTTACAAAAAAGGAGAGAAAACGACAAAATTTACCAGCACAGAAATTGCCACCAGCAACAATAACACTTTAAAACTTTAGAAAAGTTAACAGGACGATAGACTGAAATTCACATCGCACTGTACAGGGGTGGTCGGCCGCAATTTGTTTTTAACTATCCGTCCGTTTCTTATAAAGCGCTGCATTTTTATGCGTCCGTTCCTCCCCTCCCAGCCAAACCAGTTTCGATCCGAATTGAGGCAAAACGAACGCTTCGAGCCGGAATGCGGGAACGGCAGAGGAAAACGAAATCTGCGATTGCGCGAAAATGGTTTTGTGAGGGGAGCTACTCGCTGCCCTGCACCGCCAACCCTTCAAGGTAGGACGATTGGGATAGAGGAACGGAGAGCAACTACCCGTATTTTTCGCTCTATAAGGCGCACCTGACCATAGGACGCACCTAGTTTTTAGAGGGGAAAAGCCCCAATTTTTGTGGATCAGCTCAAATTTCTGCAGCTTCTTTTGCAAAGGAGAAAAGCCCCATTTTTGAGGATCAGCTCAAAGTTGTTGAGCTTACTTTGCAAAGGGAAAAAACCCTGTTTTATGGGGTTTAACTCACAATTCTGCAGCTTCAGGAAAGGGAGCCATTTTCTACAGTTTCCAGACAGATAATCTAATCAGCCAGTCACATGTCGCTGGGGAAACAGCCTCCCTCTGCAAGGGGGCGGGGCTGGAATCTCTCTCCCTTATCTCTCTCCCCGATCCTTTGCTGAGCAGCTGATCAGCCGGCTTCCTTTCAACACCCCCTTCTCTCTCTCTCTTTTTTAAAAAAAGCACGATCTGCTTTTGCCCCTGGGCAGTTCAGCTCCAGGGACCACACATTCGCTCCATAAGACGCACAGACATTTCCCCTTATTTTTTAGGAGGAAAAAAGTGTGTCTTATGGAGCAAAAAATACGGTATGTTCGGGGATACAAGAGAGGAGAGGAAGAGGAAAGAAGAAGAGAAGCCAAGATTCTGGGCTCCGTTCCCCCCAGCCCACCCCAGCGAAGGTACCAATAGGGCAGGACACAAGCCCCCCCTACCCAGCACGCCGAGCCGGTAATTCATGGTGACGACTATGACGTTCCCGTAAGCGGCCAGGACGCTGCCGTCGAACATGTTCCCGGTCCCCTCCATATAGGATCCGCCGTGGATGAACAGCATCACAGGTTTCTTGCCGCTGTCCCGGATATCTGCGGGGCGAGAAGGGAGAGATGGGTGCCGTGAGGCTGGGACCGTTCCCTCTGCGATGGCCTCTCGCCGCCCCTCTTTGGGAGGAAGGCCAGAGAGGTTGTCCCCTAGCATGCGCCAGCTCCTCTCTGCGTGCCGTTTTCCCGCGAATTGCAGGGGGTTGGGATGGATGACCTTTGGGGGACCCTTCTGATAATCTATGAATACGGAGCAGGAATCGGTAGCTGAGGAGGGCTGGGAGGTTAGTGGGATGGGAACAGGGGGGGACGGGCAGCGTGAGTTATCGAAACCAGGCGCTCACGGGGCCCCGGAAATTGTTGGGCCTTTGGGTTGGGTTGGGCCTTTGCGTGAAGGGTTAAGGGTTCCCAGCACCCTGAGGAGACCCCTATTCCCCTCACACAGCTACAGTCCTCCATCCCTCGAAAAGAGGGACGGATGTGTTAAGCCACTCTGGGAACTGTAGCTCAGAGAGCGGGTCTCCTCACAACGCCCACCACCCTTAACCGAACCGCAACTCCCAGGATTCCTTGGGGGAAGCCCATTTTGACAGTCCGTGTCACTTCCCAGGGAACTTTGGGAATTGCAGGCCTGCAAGGGGGAGAACAGAGGGGTGTCCTCTCGACCCTCGGCAAACTACAGCTCCCAGAATTCCCTGGGAAGCCATCGCTGTGGAGAGCGCTTTAAAGATAGGATGTGGCTTTGGCCAGGAACCCCAGCGGACCAATAGGGTTGCGAGGCGCTATTGCAACGAGATCCAGAATCCAGGCAGGACCCCGGGCCCAGATCCCACAAACCGATGACCAGGGAACTGGTGGGGCAGGTGGGTTTGGGGTGAGCCGATGAGCTGGGTCACAGGCCAGAGATGAATGACAGGATGGTTGAAGTTTAGCCAACGGAGCGATGCTTGTTTCCCCGAAAGTTGCGGGGGCCTTTGGGATTTTTGTGGTGTTTTATGTGTGTGTCCCGCAACACCTCAACCCATATTTGGCCACTGGGATAAGGTGGTCCGAGGTGCTTTGGGGGCTGCGACCCGCCGTGCCCCCGAACCACGCCTCCCTGGGGGGGAACGCAGAAAAAGGGCAGCCCCTCTCCTCTAGCCCCTGCTTGCGTTTCTAGGTCACATCCCATTTCCATGGCAACCTGGAGCCTAATTAATTCGCTGCAAGGGGAGAGCGTTAATTAGACGCACCAAGGTCTTAATTAGCAGTTTCCACTCAGTCCCTCCCCCCCCCCACCGCACTTCCTGAGGGGAACAGATGGGGAAGAGGGCGGGACTCATAGCATCCCCCCCCCCAAAATAACCCCACACACGTGTTTGACTTGGGGCAACCTGGTCCCCCTCGCACTAGCCCGGCCTTTGCTCAAACCCTCTCGGACTCCGTCCGTCCGAATCCCGATAAACACCACCTATTTTCTCCCAACCCCTCCTGCGCCATCTCTCTTTCTCTTCCACATATCTCTCAAAACGCCGTAACTCGTGGACTTCCAACGAAGATTCAGGACAGGCAGACGGAAAGTCCTGCAACCTGCGGAACTCCCTGCCACAGGAGGCGGAGGCGGCCGCCATCTTGGGTGGCTTTCAAAGAGGGCTGGGCAAAGTCGCAGAGGAGGAGGAGAGGGCTGTCGTCGTCGGCTAGCCAAGATAATGTGTCAGGTGACGCAAGGCTATATTTTGGCCCTTTTGCCCATCAAATTCACCGGCTGGCCTCAGTTCTCTACGTGTTTGGTAAGGACAGAAAAGCAACAGGCCCAACGTCACCCAGTGAGCTTCATGGCCAAGTGGGGGGTGGGATTTGAACCCTGGTCTCTCCCCCCCCCCCAATGTCTTAATCCAGCACTCTAACCACTACACCGCACTGCTGTCGGGACTCCAGCTCCCATCCGCTCCAGTCAACGTTTGGAAATGCCAGATCATGCTGGTGTTCTCAGATGCCGGTTGGAAAGCCAGCAAGCAGGATTCGAACACAAGAGCCGCTCTCCCCTCCTGCGGATTCCAGCAACCGAGATCCACGTGTTGCTGCCTCTGACTGTGGAAGTCAGCGCACAGCCATCCTGGGCAGGAGCCCTGGATATTCCTCTCTTTCTCCTCCACGAATTTGTCCGATCCTGATTTGAAGATGTGTTCCGTACGTGGGATAATTCATCTGGTGGCAGGGAGTTCCGTTGGGTAATTACAGCACGGGACGCTTAATCTCAAGGTGGTGGGTTCGAGCTCCAAGTTGGGCCAAAGATCCCTGCATTGCAGGGGGGGCTGGGCTAGAGGACCTTCGTGGCCCCTTCCAACTCAATGATTCTTTGTTGGGTGAAGATTGGTGGGTTTATAAAAGCCACTGGGTGGCCCTTGAGTCGTTTCAATACTGGCACCTTCCAGATATCTTGGACTGGAACTCGCATCAACCCCAGCCAGCAGGGGATGATGGGAGTTGTAGTCCAAAGCATAGTGGGTGGCGGCCTTCTTCTTGCTCGGCATACAGGTTGCCGGCGGCAACCAACAAACCAGAGATGGGAAAGGGTCCAGAAAAGGCCGGCCCAAATTATCAAGGGGATGGAGCGGTCGCGGCGTTTGGGAGTTTCTGGTTTCAGATAAAAGGCCAAAACGGGAGGATTCCCGTGAAATTAGGCCTTGCATAGAGACTTGAGAAAAGTTTCCCTCCCTCTCTCGCAACACTGGAACTCGTGAACATTGGAAGATAAAAGAAAGACCTTTTTCCGGCTTCTTCATGCGGCAGCGTTGTTAAACTACGGAACTCCCTGCCACAGGAAGCCAACCTAGATGGCTTCGAAAGAGGATGGGAACAATTCACGGAGGAGGAGACGGATTTGGCTAGCCAGGCACCTTCATTCTACATCTTTAGGTGCCGGGCGAAAACGTTCCTCTCCAAGCCGGCCTGTGTCTTTCTAACATTCCACGGACTTTTAAATGTGTTTGTGGGAGAGGGGGGTTATTGTTTTAACTATTTATTTGTGCTTTTATACTGCATTTTAATCTTGTGAACTGCCCTGACACCTTCGGATGAAGGGCAGCGTATTATTATTATTATTATTATTATTATTATTATTATTATTATTAAATGTAATGGCTATATTCTACCATAGGAAACAGCAGGTGGAACGAGGCTCAGATCCTGTGTTCGAGTCCTGCTTTCAGGCTTCCCCTTGCGGCATCTGGCTGGCCACTGTGAGAACAGGATGCTGGGCTAAATTGGATCATCGGCCTGATCCGCCCGGCCTCTTCTGATGTTCCCAACCCTCTCAAGTCAGTAGTTTGGAAAAGTTCCTGCCTTCAGGAAACACTTCCCCTGCTGAGATTCTGGAAGGAAGACGAGCCCTGGAACCAAAGTCCCTGGGAAAAGGATCTGGGGGCACGCTTTGTGGCACACACGCATTATAGGCATGCCTGCCTTCCTCAACAGATATGCTGTTTGGATGCAAATTTAATAACTTTGGAACTCCCTGCCTGTTGATGTCAGGCACGTGCCCCCACACTTTTTGGGGGTGCCTGCTTTAAACATTTTAGTTTAGGCAAGTCTGTTTAAAACACGTAGGACGTTGACACATGTTTTAATCTGTGGTGTGTGTTTTATTAGCTTATCGTTGATGCTAACATTATCTTTCGCCCATAATTTACATTATGCAGTGGCTCCCGGTGGACTACTGGGTCAGGTTCAAGGTGCTGGTTTTGACCTTTAAAGCCCTATGCGGCCTAGGACCCTCGTACTTACGGGACCGCCTCTCCTGGTCTGTCCCGCAGAGGACCCTAAGGTCCATGAATAATAATAGCTTAAGGGTCCCGGGCCCCAAAGAAGCCAAATTATCCTCCACCAGGGCCAGGGCCTTTTCAGTGATGGCTCCGACCTGGTGGAATGCTCTGTCCCACGAGACGAGGGCCCTGCAGGACTTGATCTCCTTCCGCAGGGCCTGTAAGACAGAGCTATTCCGCCTGGCCTTCCATTTAGCCTGATCCTCCATTCCTTTTTCCCTTCCCCTTTTTCTATGAAGAAACCCTTCTGAGACCCCACATTTAAACTCTTCCCTGGTCTCCTTGCTGGCCCTAGCAGGATTAACTTGGCCAGTTAGCCCTGGCGATGCTACATTTATGTTGTATTTTATGCTGTTTTTAAGCTGTTTTTTAAGTCGTTTTTAATCAATGTTTTATATTTGTTGTTAGCTGCCCTGAGCCCAGTTTTTAAATCGGGAAGGGCGGGGTATACATAAATTATTATTATTATTATTATTATTATTATTATTATTATTATTATTCCTAAACGTTTTTTTTAAAAAGCTGCTTTTACCCATCCTCTTATTGCTATATCCTTTCCGTAAGCCACTCTGAGACCTTTTTCTTCTCCTTGCAATCGAGCGGTAGGGGCGTTTCGCCAAACAAAACGAACAATAGGTAAATAAGCGGGGGGTCAGGCTGGATGACCCTGGAGCCCCCTTCCAACTCTACAATTCTATAATCTCCCTTCAAGGCTTTTTATCAGCACTCGGCTCTGAATTTGGACCCTTTTCATGCTGCATCCTCTGCTCTTGCACTTTGTGGCGTTATTTTAAATGAATGCCGTGTTAGCTGCCCTAAAAGGAAAAAAAATAAATAGCCCAGGGATATTTGATTTTGAAGACCTTTTGCATTAGGTGGGATACGGCCCCTGCTCTCGGGGCCGTCCTTCCCTCCGTCCCAACCTGAAGCTGCAAACGCCATTCGCTTCGGACATGTGCTGGCTGCCATATATGGTCCCAGGCGCCCCCAAAATCTTTGGACGGAAGTGATATTTTTAGTTGGGGGAAATTTCTAGCTGTAATTGCTTTGAGATGCAATTGTTTTTGGAATGTTTCCACCCGTTTTGCAAGGCTTTTGCATTTTATTTTTCAATTGCATATCCGTTTGTAGCCCCGGGACCCTCAGGGAGGAGCAGCAGGCTATAAATTCAATAAATAAAAAGGATAAAGAAAGAAATATTTATTATTATTAATATTATTATTATTATTATTATTATTATTATTATTTGTAGCCCTGGGACCCTCAGGGAGAAGCAGCCGGCTATAAATTCAATAAATAAAAAGGATAAAGAAAGAAATATTTATTATTATTATTATTATTATCCCAGGTTTTCCTTGACCCATGAGACCATGCCCCAGTCTTTATATTTTCTGATTTCCTATATTCATTTGCTTTTGCTGTTTTACTGGTTTTAAGTCGCCCTTTTCGTTTCAGCCATAAGGCTTCTTGGTTTTCACCTAAACCTCTGAAACGTTGTTGTTTTAAATAATAAGCAATTTGGAGCTGTTTTAAATAATACAAAGGAAACGGATGCAGAAATAGATACAGTACTTGAAATAAACACCTGTCCTGTACTGCCAGAATATGGCCGCACTGGTACAGGAGAAAGAAAACCTCTGCACGTGCTCAGGAACACACCTGTAGGAAGTGTTCAAAAGGGTGCGCCTTGTCTTCAGAACATGATTTTCTAAATTCGTACTCTTTGGCCGAACCATGCAGCTCACAATCTTAGCTCAATAAGTAGACCAGTTCACAAAACAGCCACAGTTCCTGCATTGCACAGGGTTGGGCTAGATGACCCCTGGTGTCCCGACTTTATTTTTATGACTAATTCAATAGCTTGGGATTCTTTCCTCCCAAGTTCTCCTTTTCCCTGTTTTGGAGAGGGGTCCACAGGATGGGACCAGAAAGGAGTTCTTAAGTGTACGATGAACGCCGAATTCTTTCCCTGCCTGGACTCCACCAAACTCTACTTATTTAGTAGAATGGACTCGGTAAAATCCTGAGCAGGCACCGTTTCATTGGTTTCCCCATGAAATCATAAAAGCTAGTGCAAAAAAGGGCAAAAGGTTCTGCCCCAGTGTCTTCCCTGCTCTGCTAGTTTTCTACTTGCAGGGAGTTTTTTTAGATAACCAGTGTCTGCCTTACTTTGCTAGTTTTCTACTTGCAGGGAGTTTTTTTAGATAACCAGTGTCTGCCTTACTTTGCTAGTTTTCTACTTGCAGGAAGTCTTTTTTAGATAACCAGTGTCTGCCTTACTTTGCTAGTTTTCTACTTGCAGGGAGTTTTTTTAGATAACCAGTGTCTGCCTTGCTCTGCTAGTTTTCTACTTGCAGGGAGTTTTTTTAGATAACCAGTGTCTGCCTTGCTCTGCTAGTTTTCTACTTGCAGGGAGTTTTTTTAGATAACCAGTGTCTGCCTTACTTTGCTAGTTTTCTACTTGCAGGAAGTCTTTGTTAGATAACCAGTGTCTGCCTTGCTCTGCTAGTTTTCTACCTGCAGGGAGTTTTTTTAGATAACCCCCTCCCTCCACACACACACATATCTAGTAGAAGATTGTAAAAATGCGGTCCTTCTCTTTCAGTCTAAAGCAGTGCAGCCCATTCTAGACCCCGGATAAACCCTCATTGATCTATTCGTGTGGCAGCACCTAGCCTCTGGAACTCCCTGCCTATTGACACCAGGCAGGCGACTTCGCTGGGCTCTTTACGGGGGCTGCTAATTTTTTTTTTCTTCAGACAAGCCTGCACAGACATGCAGAACGTTGGCGTACGTTTTAATCTGTTTTTACTTTATTGCTGATTTTCGTTTGTTTTAAAGAGTCGCTGTTCTTACTGACAATTTTATTGTTCTCTTCTCCTTGTAAATTGCTTTTAGGGTTTATTTTTTTACAATCAAGCAGTGTATAAATTTTAAATAAGTAAAATAAAACTGTTCCGCCGCCTCATTCTGCCACCATCGGTAAATGTGGCATTGGGTGCGAAAGAAGGCGTCTCTCTTTGTCGTCTTTCCTCGGCTTCCACTTGCCTAGTTTTTATGACAATAAAAACCACACACAAATGGTTCTGCATTCATGAGCCTCAGGTTCTGCGAGATCAGAAGTGTCAATTTCCGCTCTTAAGCTAACCACAGTCCCCCCCATTACATCCAAACTGCGGTTTCCTGGAAACACCATGGTTTGTTAAAACGAACCACAATCAAATTGTGGGTTTGACATATTGACTTGTTCTGAAACCACAGTTTAGAGAAACCACAGTTCCGTAGATTTGGACGTAATGGGAAACTGAGGTCAGTTTAAAAGCGGAAGATGAAGGAAAGGTTTGGGAAATTTTTTTCATTTAGAGAAAAGACGATTAAGAGGCGACATGATGGAAGTCAAGTATGCATGGCCCAGAGAAAATTATTTCCTCCCTCTCTCGTGGCAGTAGGGCTAATAATAATAATAATAATAATAATAATAATAATAATAATATTTATTACTCTGGGCGGCTTCCAGCAAGAGATTAAAAATACATTAAACAAAGTTGAACATTGGAGGTTTCAGGACAGATAAAGGAACGCCTTTCTTCCTGCAGCGCTGTTAACCTGTGGAACTCCCTGCCACAGGATGACAAACCAACTCGGATGGCTTTAAAAGAGGACTGGGCAGATTCTCGGAGGACTAAGGCTATCCAGTAGCTCATTTACGAGAGAACATGGTCTGCGTAGCCTTGAAAAGAGAGGCTGGAACCACAACGGGGCGTGCAAGTGCGCGATTTTGCTAACAGCAGAGAATTTCCCACCGTTTTAGCTCATTTTTTCTTTCCCTACATGGGATTAAAAAATACCCAGGGGAGAGTTGCAGTTTGGACTCTTGTTGGTATGATATAACCCTCCGCGTACACCAGGGCCCAGGAGTCCAATTTCTCTGCTCCATCTAATAAACCAAAAATATTCCGGTCCACCACGTTCCTGCTCTCTCTGCGCAATAATTTGCTGCAGGACCCTTTAAAAAAAAATAAACCAAACCCCCAAACCCGTTCCTGAGGTTTTCTTTCCTCAAATTAGAACTCTCCATGCCGGATCTCATTGTTTTGGGTTGGTCAGCCGACTTCACCTGGGCTTTAAACGGGCGCATCGTTGCACCCTAAATCGTTAAAAATATCCCGCATTTATCGGTTAGCTTTGGGGGTCAGCCCCCTTTGCTCAAGGGGGGCAGAGCACTTTGCTTTGCATGCAGACGGTTGCGGGTTCAAACCCCGACAGAGCCTCCGTTTTAAAAGGGAGCAAGGAAACAGCCGGCTCTGCCAGAGACCCAGAGAGATGCTGCCAGTCAGAGTGGGTAACACTGGCCTAGATGGGCAAAAATGGCACAAGGCAGGGTTTTTTCCTGCGTTTCTCCCAATTGGGCAACATTTCTTACGGGAAGCTGTAGGTGTATCCTGTTAACCAAACAGTCAAAGTACCTACAATTCTTTCACTCTCTCTCTCTCTCGAACTACAATTCCCACGTCGCCCTGAACTACAATTCCCACGTCGCCCTGGCGCAAAGCGGCGGTTCGAGTCCGCGGACTCCAACTCCCATCCTCCCCCTGGCCATTGGGCCAGGCTGGCTGGGGCTGATGGGAGTTGTAGTACGTCAACATCGGGTTCTCAGCTGCTGACCGAGAAAACAAGGCAGCAAAGCAACTTTTCTGTAAAATGGGCACAAGGGATCACCATCGGCTTTAATTCCGTCAGTTTGGGAGTGGCAATAAATGTTCCCCCCTCACAACTGGGGACTTTTAAGGGGTGTTTAAGGGAGACTCTGGTTGGGGGGGGGGAACACCCAAATATATATTTTTAAGTTCGAAAAGGCAGGAAAACAAGGGGAACCAGAGAACAAGACCCTTCCCACGAAACCCGTTCCTCTCTCAGGATGAATAAGAAGCCACTTTATTGTGGAATTTGTGAGCGAGGAGGATTATGGGAAACAGGCGAAAGTTTGGTTTGGTTTGGGGGGGGCACCAGCCACCTCTCCCCCCCACCCCCACCCCCTCCCACAAATACAAGCACACACCCCAAACCCCAAACGAAATTCTTCCCTTTGCAATAAAAATTCTTCTAGATCTCAGTAAATCTCAGTAAAGGCCCTGGCTGGATTGGGGGGGGGGGCAGTATTGTTATTGTTTCCCTTCCAAAAAAAAAGGAGGAGAAAAAAAAGAGAGGAAAAGGTAAAGAAAGAAGGAAGCGAAAATTGTGATGATTTCGGAAAACAAGAAGGGGGGGTGCTTTCCCAAAAAAAGGAAAAAAAGAGGGGAGGGGGTGGGTTGCTGTTTTTGTTTTTTTCCCCAAAAGTTTATATATTATTTGTTCTGGTTTCTTTTCTTTTCTTTTTTTTAATCAATATATATATATATTTAAAAACAAGAAGAAGTAAAAAACCAAAAAACCAAAACCAAAAAAAAAAAAGGAAAATGTTTTGTTTTTGTTTTGTTTTGCTGTTGTTTTTTTTTAAAAAAAGCAAGATTTGTGAAACATGCAGGAAAAATACCTTCGTCTGGAGAGGGATTGTTAGTTGACACCTCCTCACGCTTTTTCGTGAGCGGACCTAAGAGCAAGAAAAAAGAAGAAAAAAGAAAAATGGGACAAGGGGGTAAAAAGAGAGAGAAAGATCAAGAAAAAAAAGAGATCGTTTTTTGTTTTTTGTTTCGTCTGGTTCATCAAAAAGGGGAAAAAGCAATATTTCTTTTCTTTCTTTTAGCAAAATACAAACAATTTTCGTTTTTAAAGGCCGGGTGTTTTTTTCCGGGTTTGTGTGTGTGTGTGTGTTGCTGTCGTTGGGATATTTTTATTTATTTTTTCCTCCCCCCCCACCGAAAAAAGCATATATATATATATAATAGATTTATATATATGACACAGAATTATAGACAAACCGGACGCTGTGAAATTAAAGGTTGGTTAGAGACGAACCAGGCTGGGAGGGGTGGGGGTGGGGGTTAGATCCCGAAATGGATAACAGAACCATATGGACTACCTCGGAGGGAGGGATTCTTTGCTAGCGGGTTCCTGGATTGCAGGGGGTTGGACTAGATGACCTCTGGCGGTCCCTCTCAAGCCCACGACCTCGGAAGCTGCTGCGCTCTCCTCCATCGGAGGCTTTGAAGCAGAGGGCCATCTGTGAGGGATCCTGCAAGGTGCGTTTTTCCTGCATGGCATCGGGGTTGGACTAGATGACCTTTGGGGATCCCATTCCAACTTTGCCATTCAACGCCTCTGGAACAGCGGCCGGGGAGAGGGCAGACAAACTCGCTTACGTAAGGGCTACACCAAATTCCTCTATTCGCAACCCGGAGGGACTCGCTGGATCTTTAAATTCGGAAACGAGCGTCTTAAGCAACCTGCAAAAACCGCCCCGTTTTCTGATCATCGGTGCTTTTTTTCTAAAGGAAATGGTTAGGGGTACTCTTGAGAAAATCACCTTTTTACAGTTCAAATCGAGGGAAATAAATACAGAGCAAATGGACAAAAGTACAAAGATCCACAAAATGTTTAGGGCTTGCGTACCTCTATTGCCAGTCATCGTTTTGCCTTTATCAAAGCACGTTTTAATGTTTTCCCTTCGAATTCCCTTTTTCATAGATTTTCTAGGGACCAAGTCTCGGTTTTATGTTCCTGTGATAATAGATCGATCGAAACACTTCACCATATAGTATTTATATGTCCGGAAGAACTTACTGTTACCATTAATCCACAAGTTGCCTGGGCACCCGGCAGATTTTCGGCTGGCCTTTTTATTGCAAGATACAGACCAGCATGTAACTTTACAAATGGCGAAATTTTTAACTTCCGTTTTGACATATAAACGTCGCAATGGACTGCTGTTTGGAAGCTGAAAATTCCTTATAGTATCTATTTCTAATTTGTACTCTTTTAAGTTTTTACTGGTTCTAATTTTTTAATCAAATTGTACTGTGTATTTGTTCTAGTTCTGTTGTTCTTATGAGCTGAAATAAAGTGATTGATTGCGTACCTCCAGAAAAAAAAGCACTTTTTAATACTGCAAACCGCCCTTGTGATCCCCGGAGGAAGGGCAGCACAGGGATCTCAGACGCCTCGGCTCCCGAAGGATCGAGACCCCGAAGCGAGTGTTCCGGTTTCCGAAGCCCAACGTCCGACGGGGCTTCCGATTGGCTGCAGGAGGTGCTTCCCACAGCGAATCAGAAGCCGCGATTTGGTTCCCGAATGTTTCGGAAGTCAAAGGGAACAGGCAGCCCTGTTTAGGGACGTTTTTAACCTGTGATATTTTAATGTATTTTAATATCTGTGGGAGGCCACCCAGAGTAGCTGGGGAGACCCGGCCAGATGGGCGGGGTACAAATAATAAATTATTATTATATTATTATTATTCCGCCCGACTTCCGAGGTAACGACTGTATAGAAATTTAATAAATAGCGGCAACATCTCCTGTGTAGCCGCTTAGACGAGCTAAAAATGCTAAGCGCTTTTCAATAAAATGAAATAAAATAAAATATGCTTCTATAAGGCTTTTTCTCCCAAAGGTGCTGATTGCTATAGCCAGGATCGAGTCACTAACCCGCTTTTTTGGCCTGGGTTCTTCAGCCTTTAACAGGTGTGTTTCCCAGTGATGCAGAGGCTGCTAACTGGAAGATTGTAAAAAAGTTGGAGTTCTTGTTGCAAAATACACTGGAATAAATGTTACCAAGAACTCTGGCCACAAGTTTTAACAAAAGAATAAGTTTACTCGTGAGTAAATTCAAATATCATATCAATCCTGTTAGGAATTACAGTCTTAAACGAAAATAATAGTTTCACAAAGAAAAGTCTTTTGGAGGTTGAAGCAAGGGCTTCTGAGATGTGAATCAGATGTATGATGCGAAAACTGGAAACCAGGACAGGGCCCTGTGTCGGAACAGATGCCTTCTTCAGCTCGTTTTTTGAAAAGAATGTGAATAATATATCATTTCTGTTTCTTTTGAATCTTTGGTAGATGTAGCGTCTTAGATAAGTGGATCAATGTGTATCCAAGTTTTCCTGTGTTTTTCTATGCGTTTCCCACATTGATTCTTTTCAAATTTACTCACGAGTAAACTTATTCTTTTGTTAAAACTTGTGGCCAGAGTTCTTGCTAACCGGAAGGTTGGCAGTTTGAGCCCACCCACGGGCAGCTATGGGCAGGAATCCTGCCTTGCAGGGGGGGTTGGGCTAGATGGCACCTAGGGGTCCCCCTTCCAACTCGACAATTCTATGAGAAAGCAGGCGTTCCAACGGGCGCAGTCCCCGACCCAGGCAGAAGCTGCACCCGTTGGACTCCCGCCTGCGTCCCAAGCACCCTTCCAGAAGATGCGGGAGGAATGGACCGGGAAGCAAAGAGGACGAGGATGACGACTGGAGAGGGAAGGCAGAAAGCGACAGAAAGCGGAGCTCTTTTGAATCGGTGTGCTGGAGAAAACGTTCCGCTCTCCGAGGCGAAGCCAAGAGCCCAGCGGGACGCAGGGGGGGGGGGAAGCCGTCGAGACGGGATCCGCGGCTTCTGGGAGGCAGATGGGAGAGGGGGCGTGTGCGGCTGCCGCAAAGCCGCAGGACGCCGGAAGGGACCCGTGAGGTCATCCATCTCAACCCCGAAGAGGTGTCGGCAGGCAGGCAGCGCCGCCTGAAGAGCGCTGAGCTGGAGGAGGGCGCGCAGGAAGGGGGCAAAGGAAACATCGATGGCCCACAGGGCCCCACTGAGCCCGATCCTGTCCCTTCCCGAAGAAGAGGTCGGACTCTGAAGCCCGGCAGCCGCTGTCCGTGGAAGGGAGGGGAGAGGCGTTTGCCTGTATCCCCAAGGAGGAGATGCGGAAGGCGAGGGTTTCTCCAGCTCCCGAGCAATGCAAGCAGGCCCCTGTGGATCTCTGGAACTCCCCGCTGCAGGAAGAACTGGGAGATTTTGCCAGGAAGGCCGCAGAGGATCTGAGGAGGGGGAGTTGCAACCAAAGGGGAATCCTATGCCGAGAGACGGGGGGACGGGGGAAGGAAAGGCCAAAGGCTTGGCACCGTGCCTGGCTCAACTCGGCCAGCCCAAATCTGGGGCATCGCAACGGCAGGGGCAACTTCCGAGCGTCTCGCTTTCCCGCCTGCTCCCTGACGTGACGGGGGAACTGGGCATTTGCGGATTAAGACAGAAGGATTTTTCACGGGCTGGCGACTCGCCCCAGGGCGGCAGCCGCCACCGCTATATAAAGAGAGCAACGGGAGGGAGGGCAGAGCGGGAGAGCGAGAAACAGGGAGAGGCAGGGAGAGAAGGGGAGAGGGAGGGAGGGCTGGGCTGGCCACGGGTGCCCCTTCCCCCTCCTGACCTGCGCTACTCTCTCGGGACAAGCCCGCGGATCCTGCCTCGCTGCCCCGACATCGCCCCTCTTCTTCCGCCCGCCCACAATTCAAAGCGCGGCCTTCTCTCTCTCGACTCTCTCGGGAATTCCTGCGGCATGCAGTTCCGGAGGTTAACGGCCGTTCGTGCAGAGAACGACGACGAAAAAGGAAAGGGTGTTTGGGGCGACCCAAAGGTGGGCGAACCCAGCCGCCCTGCGCTACTTATCAAAGGACCCGATCCAATGGAATTGAGCTCTGGTTGCAGGGGTTGGACTAGATGACCCTTGGGGTCCCTTCCAGCTCCTATATGAATGCATGCGGCTTCCCACTGGATCAGACTCAAGCCACGCTCCCATTGCTATCCTGCTCCCTGGGAGTTATAGTTTGGAGCGAGCCCCAGACACGCCCAATTCTCCTGTCCTCGCAGGCCGACAAATACCAGGGTGCGCTGGGACGGACACAGATATTAAATCGCCCTGAGCCTAGATCTGCCATCGGGTCCGTCCAACATGGCAGCGGTCAGGGACAATGGGAGTTGTAGTCTGACGCCTGGAGGGAACGAAAGATTGGGGAAGACTTCCGCAGAGGTGCCCCTGAGATTAAATTTTGCCATAAATGTCAGGTGAGTGGGTGAAGATTATTTCCCACTATTGGGGAGGGGTGGAATTGACCCTCAAAATTGAATTTAAACATCCATACAGACAAACTTTATCTGCATTCCTGTATTTTTATCTGTAAGCCGTCTTGGGGGAAAGGTGGGATTTACATTTTAAAATATATATTTTAAATAAAATTTGTCCGGAGGGGTTACTCTGAGGAGGTCCAGGCTTCCATACTCAATTCCTACAGCTGCCTGCAATAATATATAATATATAATATATAATATATAATATATAATATATAATATATAATATATAATATATAATATATAATATATAATATATAATATATAATATATAATATATTATTATTATAATATTATTATTATTAAATATTATTATTATTTATTTCTACCCTGCCCATCTGGATGGGTTTCCCCAGGCACTCTGGGCAGCTTCCAACAAAGTATTAAAAATACAATAAAACATCAGGCATTAAAAGCTTCCCTAAACGAGGGGGAGGGGGGGCGACTTCCCTATCAAACAGGAACATCAAAAGATCCAGGCTGCAGGATCAGGCCACCTAGGCTGCATTCATGCTAAATGTTAAAAGTGCTGCGATACCGCTTTAAAAACAGCTATGGCTTCCCCCAAAGGATTCTGGGAGCTGTAGTTTGTTAAGGGTGTGAAGAGACCCCTCCCTGCTATTCCCTTCAGCTGCAATTCCCAGAGTTCCCTGGGAAGAGGGATTGGCTGTTAACCCATTCTGGGAACGGTAGCTCACGGTAGCTCCGTGAGCGAAAACGGCGGAGTCTCCTCACCACGCTCAGCCCCCTTAACAAACTACAGCTCCCAGAATCCCTTGGGAGGAGACATGCCAGTTTGACCTCCAACGCCACTTCCCAGGGAACTCTGGGGATTTTTGCTCTGTGAGGGGGGGGGAAGAGGGGTGTCTCCTCGCAATTCTCAGCACCCTCAACCGAACTACAGTTCCCAGGATTCCTTTGGGAGAAGCCATGACTTTAAAGCGTCCAAGGAACGACATGAATGCGGCCCTAGGCCCGTGTTTCCCAAAGTCCAGCTGTTTTTGGACTACAACTCCCATCACCCACAGCTAGCAAGACCGGCGGTCGGGGATGATGGGAATTGTAGTCCTGGAGACCCAAGTTTGGGAAATCGCATGGTGGGGCAGATTCAGTTCAGGGGCTTCTAGTTGGTGGCTCCTCTTTAAATGAAGCTATCCCAGACCTGACCTGGCATAAAATCCACCTGTACCTGCTCAGATTGGCCACAAAAAAAACCAAAAAACCCAAACCACCAACCCTCAACTGGGACCTATTTCTCCTTCTGTGGGTCTTTCTGTGTACCCCCACTACAGACCCTCCAAGAGTCCCTATTTTCCAGGGACGCCCCTGATTTACAGAAGCCGTCCTGGTTTCTGATTTGACCCCGGAATGCCCCGCTTTCCCTTAGGACGTCCCTATTTCCATTGGAAAAACGTTGGAGGGTGCAGAGTTATCCGACCCCTGAGCTGTCCGAAAGCAATCCTGTATAGGGAACGGCTGTTTTTAAAAATGCTTTATTACGTTTTTATATATGTTGGAAGCTGCCCAAAGTGGCGACCCAGGAAGATGTGCGGGGTAAAGGAAAAGGTAAAGGGACCCCTGACCATTAGGTCCAGTCGCGGACGACTCTGGGGTTGCAGCACTCATCTCGCTTTATTGGCCGAGGGAGCCGGCGTACAGCTCATGTGGTCAGCAGGACTAAGCGAACCAGAGCAGCGCACGGAAACGCCGTTTACCTTCCCGCCGGAGTGGTACCTATTGATCTACTTGCACTTTGACGTGCTTTCGAACTGCTAGGTGGGCAGGAGCAGGGACCGAGCAACGGGAGCTCACCCCGTCGCAGGGATTCGAACCGCCGACTTTCCGATCGGCAAGCCCTAGGCTCCGTGGTTTAACCCACAGTGCCACCCGCGTCCCTACGCCTCAACTAAACTGTTCTTTAAAAAATTTCTATAATAAAGGATGCTGGTCTAGCTGCTCCGATCCTGCGGAGCTCTTCCGATCGCAAAAAGCACTCTGCACATGCCCAGGGGATTCGAACCGCCGACCTTCTGATCGGCAAGCCCAAGAGGCTCGGTGGTTTAACCCATAGCGCCACCCGTGTGGGGTATAAAGAGCAAAATTATCGTGATGGGATGGGAGGTCCCTATTTTCACGGGAGAAATGTCGCCTCCCCGCTGGCTCGGCCTCATCCAGGTGAGGACAGGTGAGGGCATCCTTGGGGAGGCTGGACCAGGGAGAGGCGAGAGCCTTCGCCACTCAGGTGAGGAGATTGGGGGTGGGGGGGGGGGCGGGAGAAACAGAAGGCAGGGATCCCAAATGGGACCTGACATTTCTCTGCGACGCCCCAGGCGGCAGCTGGGGAAAGCGTGTCACACGGAGGGGAGACAGAGAGAGAGGGAGGGAGGGAGAGAGAGGATGTGGGGCATCGGGTGGGGGGCAGAGTGTGGGGTTGGGGAGGCTGGAGGGGGGGTGTACAAACAGCGGCTGCCTCTTCCCGGAGCAGGTGCCCCCCGCGCAGGAAAAAAAAAGATGCTCCGATGCCTTGAGTGTGTTTTTCCGCCTAGTGGTTTGGGATTCGCTCCCCTCCCTTCTTTAAATGCAACCCCCCCCTTCCCAGCCGTTGCCAAGGAAACTGGCTTAGCGATGCTGCAAAAAAAAAGAGGGAGATGGAAGGGGTGGCGGGGGGGGGGAGAGAGAAGAGGCAGCTGGTTTCTCCTCCTCCTCCTCCTCTTTCCCACCATCCCCTGCTTTTTGCGGAAAAGCTGGTTTCCCCCCCACCCCTCGCCGTTCTCCGCCCCCTTAACCGGCTAAGCCCCCCCCCCTCTAACCCTGAAGTTAGTGGGGTGGTTGTAGGGCGAGCGTCGCTCAGACAGGGACCTGGCGGTGAGGGTGGGATGCTGGGGAAAACATGGCCCTGGGGAGTCCCCAAAGGGCCGGAGCAAAGGATTCTGGGAGCCAGAGCACCCTGGGTTTTGGGGGGAGAGGAAGGATGCAGCCCATCGCTAGACCCGGGGCCGCAGCTTAGTGTCGGGACACTTGCTTGGCACGCAGAAGGCTCCATCCTGGGTGAGCGTCTTCAGGTAGGCCTGGGGTCGTCCGTCCGTCCCCGTGCCTGGAAGCAGGGCTGCTGCCAGCCCGTGTAGGCTGCCCTGAGCTAGGTAGACTGCCGAGGTCTGGCTTTCAGTATAAGGCTGTCTTCGTACATCTTGGGCTGCTCAGGGGGAGAGCGGCTGCTTGGAGTGAAGAAGGCCCCGGGTCCGATCTCTGGATAGGTAAAGGGCCCTGCTGCCAGTCAGTGCAGGCAACGCTCTGCTAGAAACGCCAATTTGGTCTGAGACTGGGATAGCTCCGTTGGAAGATCATGAGAATAATAATAATAATAATAATAATAATAGTTTTATTATTTGCACCATCTGACAGGATTCTGCAACGCATCTGAGGTTCTTAAACAGGGGCTGGATATGAACCTGCCAGGCATTCTTTAGCTGAGACGCCTGCATTGCAGGGGTTGGACTAGATGACTCAGGGTGACCCCATCCAATGCTATGAACTCAGGTTCACAAGCTCCAGTCCAGCTTTCCCCAACCTGCCTCCCTGATAACATCTGGACTACAACTCCCATCAGCCCTCGTGGCTGTGGTCCAAAAGATCTGGAAGGCGTCCGTTTTGGGGAGAGCGAATCCTGCGCTTATTCGACCCTAGCTGGAAAAAAAACGAAAGGAAACCAGATGTGGGAGAGCAAAGGAGAGCAGCTGCGCATTCAGGGTGAGCCTGAGGGTGTGAGATGCATCAGGCAGAAGAGGCTGCTGCCGATGGCCGCTAGCCGGGATGGCTCTGCTTCTGGATCCCAGTTGCTGGAAACCACAGGAGAGCTGCTCTCGAACTCGGGACCCGCTTGCGAGTTTCCTGCGAGACGCATCTGTTTGGCCGCTGCGAGAAGACGGCGCTGGCCTAGGTGAGCCCTTGGCCTGGCCTTAGGGCTACAGGCACAGCTCGGTCGGTAGAGCACGAGGCTCTTGAGCGCAGGGTTGTGGGTTCGAGTCCCACATTGGGCAAAAAAATCCTGCTTTGCAGGGGGTTGGACTAGATGACCCTCGGGGGTCCCTTCCAACTCTTCCATTCTAGGATTCTTTCGTTCTGCTTGGGGGCTTCCTATGGGGGGCATCAACCTGGCCACTTCGAGAACAGGATGCATTTTGAAATTATTATTATTATTATTATATAACTATATAACATTTAGGAAATACCTGAAGGCAGCCCTGTTTAGGGAAGTTTTTAATCTGTAACATGTTAATGTATTTTAATATTTGCTGGAAGCCGCCCAGAGTGCTGGGGAGACCCAGCCAGATGGGTGGGGTACAAATAAATAATAATAATAATAATAATAATAATAATAATAATAATAATTACTATTTTTATTATTATTATTATTAGCCTTTTAAACATTTGTTTCTGGACATTTGGCTCAGTGGCATCCTCTTCAGGCTCTGGGAAGGGTCTCCTCGCGAGCCATGAGGATTTCCCAGCTCTCTCCCGCCACTTCTGGGCTTGAATTGAATCATTGATTTATTTTGTGGCGCCTGGCCTGTGCACACAGAGTTGCCTGTAATTGCGACTGTTAACTTTTATAATAATAGCACAGTATACCTTTTCCATTTCCCCCTTCTTTTCGTTTTCCCTTCCACATTATAATCAGTCAATCAATTCCCACCAGTCGGAAGGGACCCTGACGGTCATCTAGTCCAACCCCCTGCAATGCAGGGATGTGCCGCCGACCCTGAAGGGGGGATCGAACCCGCAACCTTGGTGTCATCAGCACTACGCTCTGACCAACTGAGCTGATTCAGCTAAACCAGGCATAGGCAAACTTGGTCCTCCATATGTGTTGGGACTACAACTCCCATGATCCCTAGCTAACAGGACCAGTGGTCAGGAATGATGGGAGTTGTAGTCCCAAAACACCTGGAGGGCCGAGTTTGCCTATGCCTGAACTAAAAAGGTAAAGGTAAAGGGACCCCTGACCGTTAGTTCCAGTCGTGGACGACTCTGGGGTTGCGGCGCTCATCTCGCTTTACAGGCCGAGGGAGCTGGCGTACAGCTTCCGGGTCATGTGGCTAGCAGGACTAAGCCGCTTCTGGCGAACCAGAGCAGCGCACGGAAACGCCGTTTACCTTCCCGCCAGAGCAGTTCCTATTTATCTACTTGCACTTTGACGTGCTTTCGAACTGCTAGGTTGGCAGGAGCAGGGACTGAGCAACGGGAGCTCACCCCGTCGCGGGGATTCGAACCGCCGACCTTCCGATCAGCAAGCCCTAGGCTCCGTGGTTTAGACCGCAGCGCCACCCGCGTCCCTACGCCTCAACTAAACTGTTCTTTAAAAAATTATAATAATAAAGGATGCTGGTCTAGCTGCTCCGATCCTGCGGAGCTCTTCCGATCGCAAAAAGCACTCTGCACATGCCCAGGGGTGCTGCTCAAACTGTTTCCCCAGTGAATTTAAAGCAACATGTGCAGGCGCAAACAAATATTCAAAAGTAATAATCTTTGAGGCTCACCACTGGAATAAATTGAATGTACGAATTAATGTATGCAAAGTTTTCAAGACTGTAAAAAAAACACTTGGTGTAGCCTAACCACTCAAAGATGGTAGCAAATGCTTTTGTATACATGTAAACATACCAGAGAGAACACACTGAAGAAGCCCAGGGTGGCGAAACAGGTTTTAAACGCCGGCACCCTGTCTGTGCTTGTGGGATAACATCTACAGAAACTGGGCCAACAGACAAACAATCTCAGATACTGAGAAGTTTTTGCATAAGAACTATTTCAAGGAATTTCCTTATTTACCTCTGGCTTCTGCCTTATTGTGTTTGCGTATTTCTCTCCATTTTGAACTATCAATATAAGACTGTCTGAATACATTATTACTTTTGAATATTTGTTTGCGCCTGCACATGTTGCTTTAAATTCACTGGTTACCACGAGTATTAGCAACATAGGTTCATTCAAACTGTTTCCCCAGCAGCCGGGAACCTAGCGATTTGAGGGGTTTCGGGTTAGCAGCACAGGGAGTTAAGACGAGGATTAAATTCTGATGGTTATTATTATTAAAAAATAATGATATTGTTCTTAAAAAAATTATAATAACTGATGCTGCTCCGATCCTGCGGAGCTCTTCCGATCGCAAAAAGCACTCTGCACATGCCCAGGGATGCTGCTCACACTGTTTCTCCAGCAGCCGGGAACCTAGCGATTTGAGGGGTTTCCGGTTAGCAGCACAGGGAGTTAAGACGAGGATTTAATTCTGATGGTTATAATTATTATTTTAAAGAAATGGTTCCCTGATGCCCTGACCTACCGTGCTGGAGAGGGGGGAGAGGGGCAAGAGACAGCTGGGGGGGAGGGTGGGGGGGCTCGCCCGCGTCCGCTCGCCCTCCCCCCTTTGCACCCTTACCGTCCTCCATGGGGACGTAGATGTTGAGGTACAGGCAATCTTCGCTCTGGTTCTGGACGTATCCTGCCACAATCTCCAGGTTCTCGGTGAACCACACCGGGAGCATGATGCCCGGCAGCATCCCGTGGATGTTCTGGGGGCAGACGGGAGCGAAGGCCGTGGCGTTGCGCACCTCGGACCAGGAGGCGGGCGCCTCGGGGGGCTGGAAGCGTCTCTCGCCCACGGGCGGCGTGGCGTACGGGATGCCCAGGTACTGCACCACGGGTCCGAGGATTTCGTTGTTGAGGTCCTTCTTGATCCCGCGCAGCTTCCCGTAGTTGGTGGGCACCACGGGGTACTTGTCCTCGGGCTTCTGCCCCCCCGACAGGGGCAAGGAGCGCAGCGCCAGGCCGAGGAGCCAGAAGAGGAGGGCCGAGCCCGTGCGGAGATTCAGCACCCGCAGGACGAGCCTCGAGGGCGGGAGGAACATGGCGGACGCGTCGGTGGGGGGGGGCGGGCGACGGGTGCTGGGAAGGGCAGGGTTGGGGGGGAGAAAGGAGCGTCCTCGCGCGAGGAGCGGGCGAAGAGGAGGGAAGAGGAAAGGGAGGCGAGCCAGGCGTCCGCAGGAGCAGCAGCAGCAGAAGAGGAGGAGGAGGAAGAGGAGGAGGAGGAGAATTCTTAGCGAGAATCGCAGGAGGGTTTTCCAGCAGAGGAAAGGCGTCTGTTGCGTTCCATCGTGGCCCGGGAGAGCGAGAAGCGTCCAGCCAGACTTGAGAAACGCACCTAGGGGTCAAGAGATGGGGGGGAGGGAGGGGGGAGAATGGAAGGGAGGGGTGAATAAGAGGCAAAAAGGGAGAAATGGAAAGGAAACAGGCAGGATGGGTGGAGAGAAAGAGAGAAAGAAAGAAAGGGGTTTTAAGAAAGAAGCCATCCTCCATTCATTAACCCCTCAATTAGTTTTCTCCGCCTAAAATTGACACACCATAGATTTAAAGCAGAGTTTCCCCCTTTAAAAATAAAAGGATTCTGGGAACTGTAGTTTTTGCGGGTGCTGGGAATTATAGTTCCGGAAGGGGTGAACTACAGTTCCCAGGATTCTTGGAGTGTGTGTGTGTACTTAAAATGTACAGTACACACATCTCCCATCCCCCAAACCCCTTTACCTTCCCCTAAGTGCTGCCCCCGCACCTCAAAAAAAAAAATGTTGGCTTGAGAACTGATCTGCATATTGACATTATGTATATTATGCATGATTACATAACAATGCTTTATGTATTGCACACTTCCTGCAAAGAGGACGCAGAGGACAAAAGGGGAGATTGGGGATTTGGGGGGGGGGGAGAGAGAGAAGAGGCCCACCCTGGCTCAACCCAGGCACCTCCGTTCCCTGAAGGGAAAACAGGTCCATTTGGACAAAATATCTCCTCGCCCACCTTCCACAACTATTCTATTAACCACACTTCCATTTTTCACCTTCCGTTGGGAGTGACGGACCACGAAACCAAATGCAACCTGAGAACATAATGCCCGTTCTGGGAAACCCGCGAGCAGGATTCGAACACAAGAGCCGCTCTCCCGCTCCTGAGGTTCCCCGCAACTGGGATTCGGAACTATTTACTGCCTCCAACCACGGAGACAGAACACAGCAGGCAACACCAGCCCTCTCCTCCTCCACGAATAGGTCCAATCTCCTTTCAAAGCCATCCCAGTTGGTGGCCTCCTGTGGCAGGGAGTTCCACAGCTTAACTACGTGCTGAAGGGCTTCCTATTATCCGTCCCGGATAGCCCGACCCTCGGCTTCGCTGGACGTCCGCTGGTTCCGGCGTTACGTGGGAGCAGAACCAACAGATTCAAAGGACGAGAAAGGAGATTCCGACCAGGAAGAAGTTTCTGATGACAGCGGAACAGACTCCCACAAGAAGTGATGACTCTCTCCTTCCTTGGAGGTTTTTTAGCAGAGGTTGGACGGCCATCTGTCAGGGATGCTGAGATTCCTGCATAGGGGGAAACCTTCTGATTCAAAGAATCGTAGAATCGTGGGCACCCCACGAGTCATCTAGTCCAACCCCCTGCAATGCAGTAAAAAGGTAAAGGGACCCCTGACCATTAGGTCCAGTCGTGTCCGACTCTGGGGTTGCGGCGCTCATCTCGCCCTATAGGCCGAGGAGCCGGCGTTTGTCCGCAGACAGCTTCCGGGTCATGTGGCCAGCATGACAAAGCTGCTTCTGACGAACCAGAGCAGTAATCTCAGCTAAAATCTCCAGGACACATGGCCATCCAACCTCTGTTTAAAAACCTTCAAGGAAGGAGAGACCACAACCTCTTTGGACACAGGTAATCATCATGGGATTTTACTTTCTTGGGCTCCATGATCACTGCAGATGGTGACAGCAGTCACGGAATTAAAAGACGCCTGCTTCTTGGGAGGAAAGCGATGGCAAACCTAGACAGCATCTTAAAAAGCAGAGGCATCACCTTGCCGACAAAGGTCCGTATAGTTAAAGCTATGGTTTTCCCAGTAGTGATGGATGGAAGTGAGAGCTGGACCATAAAGAAGGCTGATCGCCGAAGAATTGATGCTTTTGAATTCTGGTGCTGGAGGAGACTCTTGAGAGTCCCATGGACTGCAAGAAGATCAAACCTCTCCATTCTGGAGGAAATCAGCCCTGAGTGCTCACTGGAAGAACAGATCCTGAAGCTGAGGCTCCAAGACTTTGGCCACCTCATGAGAAGAGAAGACTCCATGGA
Organism: Darevskia mixta; assembly: GCA_034641385.1. NCBI lineage: Eukaryota > Metazoa > Chordata > Lepidosauria > Squamata > Lacertidae > Darevskia > Darevskia mixta. The sequence goes on along the minus strand of JAWWNH010000159.1, from coordinate 523,415 downwards.
AAAGACCCTGATGTTGGGAAAGATGGAGGGCACAAGGAGAAGGGGACGACAGAGGACGAGATGGTGGGACAGTGTTCTCGAAGCTACCAACATGAGTCTGACCAAACCGTCCCAAGAAGAAGAAGAAGAAGAGGAGTTTGGATTTGATATCCCGCTTTATCCCTACCCGAAGGAGTCTCAAAGCGGCTCACATTCTCCTTTCCCTTCCTGCCCCACAACAAACCCTCTGTGAGGTGAGTGGGGCTGAGAGACTTCAGAGAAGTGTGACTAGCCCAAGGTCACCCAGCAGCTGCATGGGGAGGAGCAGGGAAGCAAACCCGGTTCACCAGATTACGAGTCCACCGCTCTTAACCTCTACACCACACCTCCACCCCAGGCAGACTGGAGTGCGTATCCTTTCCCACGCCGAACCCGATTCCCCCGAGGGATCCTGCACTGCGCTGGGAGAAGCGCCGTCCTCTCCCGCCTCCCCGTTTCCAACCGTACCCATTCTCCCCGGTGGATTCTACCAGGTCTTTAATTAAATAAAACGGGAGTTTTTTGTTTATCATTCACAATGTGGCAATTAGAGGCAGGAACGTGTAATTAGTACCAAATTGCGTCTGGGAGAATCCAAAAGGCCCAGAGAGAGGGGGGTGGGGCGGTGCCGGGAACGCATGCCAGAACCCCGACGCCATCAGAACAGCCGACGGACGGACGGACACTTCGACGCAGGGGAAGGCGAGGCAGCTGCTGCGGCGCAGAAGCTGGACGCCGGCCTTCTCCCAGCTTGGTGCCCAGCAGGTGGCCTGGACTACAACTCCCATGAGCCCCTGGGAGGCTGGTGAGAGCACAGCGGGTGTGCGATGCAGGGGATGTTAAGAATTGCATTCCCTGTGTATCTAGAAGAGAACTCTACAATTCCAGGGTTCCAGGTTCATAGAATCATAGAATCCTAGAGTTGGAAGAGACCCCAAGGGCCATCCAGTCCAACCCCCTGCCAAGCAGGAAACACCATCCAAGCATTCCTGACAGGTGGCTGTCAAGCCTCTGCTTAAAGACCTCCAAAGAAGGAGACTCCACCACACTCCTTAGCAGCAAATCCCACTGTCGAACAGCTCTTACTGTCAAGAAATTCTTTCTAATGTTTAGGTGGAATCTTCTTTGTTGTCGTTTGAATCCATTGCTCCGTGTCCGCTTCTCAGGAGCAGCAGAAAACAACCTGTACAGAGGAGGGCAACCAAAATGGTCAAAGGCTTGGAAACGATGCCTTATGAGGAACGGCTTAGGGAGCTGGGTATGTTTAGCCTGGAGAAGAGAAGGTTCAGGAGGGATATGATAGCCATGTTCAAATATATAAAAGGATGTCATATGGAGGAAGGAGAAAAGTTCTTTTCTGCTGCTCCTGAGAAGAGGACACGGAGCAATGGATTCAAACTACAAGAAAGAAGATTCCACCTAAACATTAGGAAGAATTTCCTGACAGTAAGAGCTGTTTGACAGTGGAATTTGCTGCCAATGAGTGTGGTGGAGTCTCCTTCTTTGGAGGTCTTTAAGCAGAGGCTTGACAGCCACCTGTCAGGAATGCTTGGATGGTGTTTCCTGCTTGGCAGGGGGTTGGACTGGATGGCCCTTGGGGTCTCTTCCAACTCTAGGATTCTATGATTCATCCCCTCCGCACAACCAGCATGATTATGAAGAATAACCGGGCAAATTATAAAAATACCAACCTTTCTGTGTTTCAAAAGCACTATATAAATGCTAATTATTACTGCTGATTATTATTCCCCTTTTAGATTCGCCAACCAGCTCCGTTCCCGTGAGAAAGCCTCCAGTGCTTTATGAGAGGCAGTGTGGCCTAATGGTTAGAGTGCTGGACTAGGGCCTGGGGCTGACCAGGGCTGAAGTCTCTTAGCCTAGCCTACCTCACAGGGTCGTCGTAATGAGGAAGGGGAGAACCCTGTCTGTGCCACCTTGAGGTCCTTGGAGGGAAAAGGTGGGATATAAATGCAATAAATACATAACTGTAATAATATATTTCTTACATGCGTTAGCCAAATCCCAGCCTGATGCCTCCCAGCTCTTTCAAACTACAACTCCCAACAGCACCCAGCCAGTGTAATCGCCGGGCTGATGGGAGCTTGGCTGCGCTGACACGGTGGATATAGAGGCTCGTTTTTATTTTATTTCTTTATTAAATTTCCGTTCTCGCCCTCCCTCCCAAAGGAGCCCAGGGCAACGCTGTACCTATTTATCTATTTAGGCAAATTTGCATCCTGCTTAACCGTAGCCGTCTCTGGAAAAACTCGGCGCAACGAAAATAAAAACGGTAAAATCAGAATTCAACTAAAAAGCTTGCTGGATTTTTTTTAAAAAAAGAATTCACTAAGCACCGGAGGTTCAGCTGTCTGATAGCTCTGCCTCTGTGGTTTGAGGCAGGAACGCTTCCGAATCCCAGTTGCTGGAAACCACAAGAGGGGGGAGTGGATCTTGTGTTCGAATCCCGCTGGCAGGTTTCCTACGATGGGCACCTGGTTGGCTACTGTGAGACCAGGATGCAGGACGAAGATGAGCCACTGGCCTGATCCAGCAAGCTCTGCTTACGATCTTTCTAGAGAAGTGTGCCGGTAACAGTCCTTACCCCCAAATGACCGCAAGATATTAAGCCATCAGTTTTCAGAGAATGTACCCTGCGGGACACCGTAGCACATGAAGTCGAAACGCAGCTTCCCACTTCTGATCTCCGGACACAGACGTTTTAAGCAGGAGTGGAACCACTGAAGGACAGGCCCACCAACATCCACCCCACAGAGGCAGCCCACCCACCACAACACACAGGAACCTCAGAAGCAGTATTAGAAACTCAGATATATAATCTAGGCGCCAAATGGCTCCTAAAACCAAGGCCAAAACAGAATGTCCAGTTGCCATTTTTGGGCCAGGGGGCTCCAAAATCTTATTTTTCCCCCCCAAACGATGGGCTGGCTGTGATTGACTCTCACTTCTGGCTACTTCAGACGACAACCCTGAGCTAGGTTAGGAGCTTTGAGAACTTGAAAGTAAAGTCTCTTGATCCAGGGAGAGGCCACATATTTTTCTGTCCCCTATTTTGGGACCCAGGTGGCGCTGCGGTCTAAACCACAGAACCTAGGGCTTGCTGATCAGAAGGTCGGCGGTTCGAATCCCCGCGACGGGGTGAGCTCCCGTTGCTCGGTCCCTGCTCCTGCCCACCTAGCAGTTCGAAAGCACGTCAAAGTGCAAGTAGATCAACAGGTACCTCTCCGGTGGGAAGGTAAACGGCGTTTCCGTGCGCTGCTCTGGTTCGCCAGAAGTGGCTTTGTCCTGCCGGCCACATGACCCGGAAGCTGTACGCCGGCTCCCTTGGCCAATAAAGCGAGATGAGCGCCGCAACCCCAGAGTCGGACACGACTGGACCTAACGGTCAGGGGTCCCTTTACCTTTACCTATTTTAGGGGCAACAACCAGTTGCCAGTCCACCCTCGACACTATCCGTGTATAAGACGGCCCCTAATTTTTGACATTCTGGGGGGAAACATAGTCTTATACATGGGGAAATATGGTATATATCGGCCCGTCCCTGCCTCTTTTTCTTAAGGGTGAGTACTTCTGCCCCAGACGGCACAGAAAAAAGCATTTTGGTTCCAGAAATTCATTCCAATTGCGCAGATAAAATATAGCTGATGGAATTCTACAGGTCTATGGGTGTGTGGAAACTGTCCATATCCAAGGATCCCAGGATGGTGGGGACGTCAGGATGGCGCCCGGGCGTCTTCACTTGGTCGCAGGTGGCTGGTAGCCAGGTGCAAAATGCGCCTGGCGCCTGGCTAATTTCGAACACTGCTCAGAAGAGCCCTGACAGATCAGGCCAGCATCCTGTTCTCAACCAGATGCCCATGATGGGAAACTCGCAAGCAGGATTCGAACACAAGAGCCGCTCTCCTCTCTTGCGGTTTCCAGGAACTGGGCTTCAGAAGCTTCACTGCCTCCAACCGTGGAGGCAGAGCAGAGCCACTGCGGCTAGGAATAATAATAATAATAATAATAATAATAATAATAATAATAATAATAATATAACCACATAACACCGGTCCTGAGAGATCTGCATTGGCTCCCAGGATGTTTCCGAGCACAATTCAAAGTGTTGGTGCTGACCTTGAAAGCCCTAAACGGCCTCAAAGGTCCAGTAGACCTGAAGGAGCGTCTCCACCCCCATCGTTCAGCCCGGACACGGAGGTCCAGCGCCGAGGGCCTTCTGGCGGTTCCCTCCCTGCGAGAAGGGAGCTTACATGGGAACCAGGCAGAGGGCCTTCTCGGTAGTGGCACCTGCCCTGTGGAACACCCTCCCAGCAGAGGTTAAGGAGATTAACAACTATCTGACATTCAGAATATACCTCAAGGCAGCCCTGTTTAGGGAAGTTTTTAACCTGTGATATTTTAATGTATTTTTATATCTGTTGGAGGCCGCCCAGAGTGGCTGGGGAGACCCGGCCAGATGGGTGGGGTACAAATAAAAGAATTATTATTATTATTATTATTATTATTATTATTATTATTATTTATTTCTACCCTGCCCATCTGGCTGGGTTTCCCCAGCCGCTCTGGGCGGCTCCCAACAGAATATTTAAAACACACTAAAACATCAAACATTAAAAACTTCCCTAAACAGGGCTGCCTTCAGATGTCTTCTAAAAGTCGGATAGTTGTTTGTTTCCTTGACATCTGCTGGGAGGGCGTTCCACAGGGCGGGCGCCACCACCGAGAAGGCCCTCTGCCTGGTTCCCTGTAACTTTGCTTCTCGCAGGGAGGGAACCGCCAGAAGGCCCTCGGAGCTGGACCTCCGTGTCCGGGCTGAACGTTGGGGGTGGAGCCATGGATGGTTCTCTCTTCCTCCATGAATTTGTCCTGCCCTCTTTTAAAGCCATCCAGGTTGTTGGCCATCACTGCTTCCTGTGGCAGGGAGTTCCACAGTTTGACTATGTGCTGTGTGAAGTCTTGCCATGGACTGGGCTGGATGCTGGTGAATGATAGGAGGCACCAGCCAGGGAACCCCCAAGGGAAGAAGATTCGGAGCCTGGGGGGGTGGCAGACCCTCCAAGTATTCGAGATTGACAGAAGCCGTCCGGGTTTCTGAACTGATCCCGGAATCTCCCACTTTTCCTTAGGACGTTCCTATTTTCAGCGGGGAGGGTATGGAGTTATGCGACCCCCCCCCCCCCGGGCAAGGAGATAACTATAGAAGACATCTGAAGGCAGCCTTCTATGGGGAAACGTTTTAACGTTTAATGTTTTATTATGTTTTTATGCATGTTAGAAGCTGCCCAATATTAAATAGGAGATCCCTATTTTCTTCTTTTTTTGGAAATCGTTTTTCTTTGATTTTACAAATATAAATTTATAACAAAACCATATCCATACAGAGAGATTTCTCTGAATCTCGAGACTCCCCCCCCCCATCCCCTCTATTTTCAACGTTTTCAACTGCATATTACCGGTATTTCATAATCTATATTTTGAATCTATCCATATTATCCATAGTACTTTACATTACAAGTGAGGTTAAAATCCTGCTAATCTTTTCAGCTGCTTATAGGTAAAGGTAAAGGGACCCCTGACCGTTAGGTCCAGTCGTGTCCGACTCTGGGGTTGTGGCGCTCATCTCGCTTTACTGGCCGAGGGAGCCGGCGTACAGCTTCCGGGTCATGTGGCCAGCAGGACTAAGCCGCTTCTGGCGAACCAGAGCAGCGCACGGAAACGCCGTTTACCTTCCCGCCAGAGCGGTACCTATTTATCTACTTGCACTTTGACGTGCTTTCGAACTGCTAGGTGGGCAGGAGCAGGAACCGAGCAACAGGAGCTCACCCCGTCGCGGGGATTCGAACCGCCGACCTTCTGACTGGCAAAGCCCTAGGCTCTGGGGTTTAACCCACAGCACCACCTGGGTCCCCTAATGGATTGATACGCAGGTGTAAATGTTGACAGTAGGACCCATGGAAGGGATGGGGGGGGGGGGAAGTCCGGAGATTCAGAGGTATCTCTTTATACAGAGTTGTGGTTGTATTTGTTATAAATTTGTATATGTAAAACCGAATTAATTTTTAAAAAAATAAGATATTATTGGTCAACCTGCTGCCCTTCATCCAACCAGAGATGATTCTCATTTATCCAATCTTAAACTCCACTTCTCCACATCCAATTGCATTTTTTTAAAAAGGCACCATGGTAATTCATCAACATTTAAGTGCAGATTCCTCCTAACTTGCACACGCGGTCATATGCATATTTTGCCCAATATGCACATTTTTGCAAAGGCATTTCTGTAGGTCATTTTCACTAATGCATGCTTTACCCTAACATATATAGGAATGTAACTTCGGACGAAGGAAACGTACATACATTGCAAAAACTGGACAGCATCAAATTAGCTAAGGGTGGCAGTTTTTCAGTTCCACCTCTCATTCCAGGAAATCAGAATTGGATCGAGTTTGCCTTTAAATGCAAATTGAGTTTCCCTCCCGCATTCCAAATCCTGGAGGCTGATGGGAGTTGTAGTCCAAAACATTTTCTTGACCTGTTAAGATGGAACTGGTGGCCCACCTTTTTCTCCCAGGAGCTCAGTGTGGCATGGAACAACAACCTTGTGAGGTAGGCAGTGGCTACAATGCCACCTAGTAAATTTCATGGCCAAGTGGGGGGAGGGATTTGAACCAGGGTGGATTTGATTTAAATCAAATTGATTTAAATCACGATTTAAATCACTAGTCAGTAAGGCTTGATTTAAATCACTAGTCAGTAAGACTTGATTTAAATATTTTTTTTACAGAAAGACTCATTCTTGCTGGTATAATCTTAATATTTACAACCATATGAAGGTTTCGTTTTTGGAATAATAAATTTTCAGAGTAGTTTTTACAGTTATATCAAAAATTACTGATTTCGTTATACTACTAGAAATACATAGACAGATCATTATGAAATTATGGTGAGGTTTAATAAGTTAACTGTTTATATTTGGACAACTTTTCTGCTGTACTTTATTGGAAGGAGAAAAATAATCATTTCCTTAATAACCATTTAAACAATTTATTTAACTAAAACAATAACATGATAGCATATGTATCCATGTTTGTTAACTGATGTGGTTAAACATTTTTTAAAAAAAAAACTTAGACTGAGTTTTAGCACACTTGATAAACTTAAAACAAATCCTTATTTCCTGATGAATAGCCTTTGGACTACAATGTAACTTATGGTAAATAGAAGACTATATTTAGAAAGATTTTTCCTCCAAAAGCATTTTATTTTAAAAATCCAATTTAAATTTAAAAAAATCCAATTTAAATCAAAAAAATCTGATTTTTTAAAATTTATTTTTAAAAAATCATTGATTTTTATCCACCCTGATTTGAACCCTGGTCTCTCCCTCGTCCGACCACATTGAGCCTCTTTTGACAGAAATATGCTTTTGGGCGTCTTGAACCACCGTTTCCCACCAGAGATCCTTTCATTAACAATTAAGGAGTCTACTCCATTGCAGCGGGTGCAGAGAAAAGCTGGCGAGGGTGTTGTGGGTTCGAGGGGATAGTCCAGCTGCTTCCAACGGCAAAGGCATCCCGGCTAGTAGCCATCGATAGCCCTCTCCTCCTCTGTGAATTTGCCCAGCCCTCTTTCAAAGCCATCTAGGTCGGCGGCCATCCCTGCCTCCTGCGGCAGGGAGTTCCGCAGTTTCACTCTCCGCTGCATGAAGAAGGACTTTCATTTCTCCGTCCCCAACCCTCTCCCCACCTGAGATCTGTCCTGAATCAAGACCCAGGCAAGAAGCTGGACTTCCCATCGCCGAAGTCGGGCGCCACTTTTGGACCACAACTCCCGTCAGCATCACCACTCCCTCCTTTGCCAAAACAGATGTGCTGGCTGGGGGAGGGAGTTGTTGATGGGAGTTGTAAATAATAATAATAATAATAATAATAATAATAATAATAATAATAATAGTAGTAGTAGTAGTAGTAATTTAGGGACCCAGGTGGCGCTGTGGGTTAAACCCCAGAGCCTAGGGCTTGCCGATCAGAAGGTCGACGGTTCGAATCCCCGCGACGGGGTGAGCTCCCGTTGCTCGGTCCCTGCTCCTGCCAACCTAGCAGTTCAAAAGCACGTCAAAGTGCAAGTAGATCAATAGGTACCGCTCCGGCGGGAAGGTAAACGGCGTTTCTGTGCGCTGCTCTGGTTCGCCAGAAGCGGCTTAGTAATGCTGGCCACATGACCCGGAAGCTGTACGGCGGCTCCCTCGGCCAATAAAGCGAGATGAGCGCCGCAACCCCAGAGTTGGGCACGACTGGACCTAATGGTCAGGGGTCCCTTTACCTTTACTAATAATAATTTATTATTTATACCCCGTCCATCTGGCTGGGTTTCCCCAACCACTCTGGGCGGCTTCCAACAGAATGTTAAAATACAATAATGTATTAACTTATGAGCTTAAAGCTGAAATAAAGTGATTGATAGATTGATTGATTGATTGATTGATTTAATAATGTATTAAACATTAAAAGCTTCCCTAAACAGGGCTGCCTTCAGATGTCTTCTAAAAGTCAGGTAGTTGTTTACTTCATTGACATCTGATGGGAGGGTGTTCCACAGGGCGGGCGCCACCACCGAGAAGGCCCTCTGCCTGGTTCCCTGCAACCTCACTTCTCGCAGGGAGGGAACCGCCAGAAGGCCCTTGGAGCTGGACCTCTGTGTCCAAGCAGAACGATGGGGGTGGAGACGCTCCTTCAGGTCTACTGGGCCTTTGAGGCCGTTTAGGGCTTTAAAGGTTAGGACCAGCACTTTGAATTGTGCTCGCAAAGGGCGCCTGGTCGGCCAAGGCTGCTTGGATGGAGCGCCCAGCATTTACTGAAAAACAGGTGTGTGTGTGTGATCTGGAGCCAACCTTATAGATGCGTTCTGGCAGGCAGGGAGGAAGAGAGAGAAAGCTACTCCTGTATATGGGGGAACCCGAGTCCTCCAGGACGGGTCGGTTACCTGGCTGGTTACCTACATGGCTTCTGCCCGCACCGCCCCAAAAGAAATATGTGTCTCCCCAGCTCTCGTGCTGCCTGGGGACACTTTGGGTGCCTGGCTGAGTCTCGGTGCAGCTGGCAAGGGTGGGGGTGGGGAGGGGGCACAGGGCCGGAAACGGGATCCTCAATAGAAAAGGCTGCGCTGGACGTCAGCCAGGTCCAGAAAGGCACCATCTCCAGGCTGGGCAGAGGGCCAGAGGCAGGCGGGTGGGATAGACGCCTGTCTCCCAGGCCCCAAACCAGGCTCGGCTCGCAGGGCAAACTGGCAGGGAGGGGGCTGTGATAGGGGCAACTGCCTCCTCTACCCCACCACCCCCATTTTGCCAAAGGGAGGCCGGCTTTCGGAAAGAGGGAGATCCGACACCCAGGAACCGATTTAAGGCCTGGCAGGGTGGCGGGTTCGAGTCCCGTGTTGGGCAAAAGATTCCTTCCTTCCTTTCCTTCTGGGTTTCTGGGTTAGAAACTCAGATATCTAAGCTAATCGCCAAATGGCACCTCAAAACCTAGGGGAAATAAGAAAGAAAATATTATATGGGATAAGGATAATAGATGTAATAACACAACTTAAAGTGTATAGTAGACTATGGAATATGTAAAATCGCACATGAGTGAGGGGGAGTGGGGGGAGGCGGGATAAAGGCTTTAAAAAAATGAATTATTTGTATATTTGTTTTGTTTGTGTGTGTGTGTTTGTGAGATTTTGAATTTGAAACAATAAAGATTATTTTTAAAAAATTAAAAAAAACCAAAACCTAGGCTGTGGTCACCCCAACAAAATGTCTAGGCACCGTTTATTTTATTTTTTGCAATGGAATCTATTGTTTTATTATTCGTTTCATTTCTGGGGCCGCGTTATATTTGACAGAAACAGCCTCAAAGTGGTTTACAACACGTTGAGACATCAAATGAAACCATCTGGAATAGAAGTCAAGATTCGAGGGAAATATTTCTCTAAGTGACATTTTGCTTTCCTCGTGTTTATTACCTACTTAATTTACAGAGCTGCCCTGCCAGTGTGATGTTAGTGACAGGCGAGGACTTACAGCCTCCTAGCCTACCTCGCAGAGTCGTTGTGGGGATGAACTGAGGGGGCCGGGTAAGCTCTAACCGCCCCCCAAACGAGGAACAGACGTATTCCCGGCGCATCTGGACCTAAAACGCTGGTATTCTTTACATTTTAACTGCTGCGCACCTGCGCTCGTTCTGCGTGCCCATTTTACAGGTCCAATCCTCACCTTTCCGCCCCTTGTTAACAGCGGCCCTCTCTGTTTTAGACTTGTGGAAACGAAGCAAACAGGAGGAGGCCTCTGAGGGTGCTGGCTTGGGGGTCGGGGGCAGAGGGACGGTGGCCAGGGGACCCAGGCTGGGTGCTGGGAGGGTGCCAGGAAGACACGCCACCCACACGGCATCCCGCCTGGGGAGCCTGGCGTTTGCCGACACAGGAAGGGGGGAAAGGATGAATGCAATTGTTCTTTTTTGGGGGGGTGGGGGAGGCAGATTCGCAGTTTAAAAGGGGCAGGAGGGAATTCCACTCTGGAAAGTGTGCGCCGGCCAACAGCACAGCTGATGGCGAACAGGGAAAGCGGGCGAGGAGATAAATATGGAGAAGGCGAGTGTCAAATATTCTGCCGAAATCCTGCAGCAGGAGGGGAGAAGCGAGCGCCGGCCTCCTCCTCCTTTCCCTCCTCCTCCTCTATGCCTTCCCCATTCCCTCCTTCCTGCGGTCACGGAGAGGAACAATCTTTTTTATTAATAATGGATGTCCCTTTAGGGCAGTTTTGCTGGATCTTTTATTTCCTTTCCCCCAACCCCCTCCTCCTTTCGGGGATCGGCCGGCCGTAAATCCACGGGAGGAGCCGCTCGCTCGCTCGCTTGCTGCCTGCCAGCCCCCCCAAGACCCCCCCCATGCTGCAAAGCACACTGCAGGGGGGGGGGACACACACACACAGAAGACGAGGAAAGGGTTATTACGCCCTGGGAGAGGAACGCGCAGAGCATTTTGCACAGAGGAGGCGCGCAGCCAGCAGATCTGGAAACCCAGGCCGCCGGATCCGGCCCGCGTCTCCGTCTACCACCGGGGCACCCCTCTCGCCCCCCACTGCCCACCTACGGGTCTCTCCCATCCCTGGTCCCCCAGGTGTTGCTAAGGCAGAGATGCTCTCTCCCTGGGGCGGGCCGCGCAAGGAGGGATGGCGACGCAGAGGAGCGCAAGAAAGAGAGAGAAAGGGGGGGCAACTCAGGGGAGACCCCCTTCCTTCCCTGCACCACCACCACCCTTCTTTTTTCTCTCTCCCCCCCCCCCCAATCTCCAGGCCGCCTCTCGTAAAGGCATGGGCCCGTTGCCGTGGCGGCAGTCACTATGGGTATCCGTGCATCTCCGTGGCAACCGGGTTCCCAGAGCCGCCGCTTACTCATCCCTGCCTGACATCCCTGCGGTGGGCTGGGTGGGACCCCCGCCGCCGCCACCACATGCGGGGGGGCGCCTGGATTCGGAGCCGGGGGGGAGGCGTCTTCTGCGCCCCGAAAACCCCGCAAATATCCATCCACCTGTCATGTAGCTCTCTGTCTGCCTGCCAGGAGAACCCGATTACCTAAAGGAAACAAGGCATCAGCAAAAATCGGCAAGAGGGCCTCTGAGGCAGCGCAGAGGGCCTTCCTCTCGGCAAGCCACCTGGAAAGGATTCTCTGCCAGAGGGGCTCGCACCCCCAGACCTATTATCTTAGGCGTTAATAAAGGAGATTCCAACTGGCCGTTAGGAAGAAATTTCCATTTCCTCAAAAGGTGGTGGACTCTCCTTGCTTGGGGGGAACCCGCCTGCCAGGGATTCCTGACCTGGGATTCCTGCCTTGCGGGGGTTGGGCTAGATGGCCTTTGGGGGTCCCTTCCAACATGATGGGTTCACGGTCTTCCCCAAGAATCTGGCGTCTTGGGTACCTCAGCCTACCGAGAGACTTCCTTGCCATCATCTGTCCAACTCCACGAGCATTTCGGCTAGGCAGGGCCCAACATGCTCTGCACTGACTCGCCAGAACCCAGGAGTCCGGGCTCCCAGTTCCCCCTGCTAGGCCAGGACAGCCCTGCCCAACCTGGTGCCCTCGAGACGCCCAGCCGCTGTCCAAAGCAGTAACGTCGTTAGCAATAGTAATATCACAAATAGTAACAATGGGAGAGCATGGCACTTCGGATCTCAGGGTTGTGGGTTCGAGTACCGCGTGGGGCGAAAGATTCCTGTATTGCAGTGGGTTGGACTAGATGATCCCCGGGGGTCCCTTCCAACTCCACAATTCTATGATTCTATGTGCATGTGACAGAATATCCATAAGTATATCCACAAAGTCTTCATACTAACATCAGGAGAGCTCAAAAAAATCCCAGCCCAAATATCTTTCTTGGACTCCACAGACAATTATGCACACACAAACACCCCTTACCAGTAATCACCAGCCTTCCCAGCAGAAAGGATGTAGCTTAGAGCTAGGGCACGTGCTTGGCTTGTAGAAGGTTTAACCTCCCAGCGGCATCTCTAGGCAAGACTGGGTGAGGCCTGCCGCCTGAAACCTACACACCAGGCCTTGGCTCACAACCATGAGGACTAGAATCTTAGCGGAAAGGCCGCAACTCCATTTCAGGACACCTGCTTGGCCTGCAGAAGGTTCGATCCCCAGTGACATCTCCAGGCAGGGCTGGGAGACAAACGCGCCTGGAATCCCAGAGAGCCGCTGCTGCCAGCCCGTGCAAGCAATATCGAGCTAGACAGCCTGGCTCCCATGCTCAGACCTTCAGCCCAAACATGCATTGACGGCACCCCTTCTCGATTCGCTGGCACAGATTTGTAGGGTTCAGGTCAGGGGGCAGCCCAGTTGCGCCCCCAAATCCACCAACCGAAGAACATCAAAACAGCCTTGGTGGATCAGGCCAGGCCAGGCCAGCACCCTGTACTCACAGTGGCCCATCATAGGAAACCCGCAAGCAGGACTTGAACCCAAGATCCCTCGCCCATCCTGGGGTTTCCTGCAGCTGGTATTGAGAAGTATAATCGCTGCCTCCAACTGGGGAAGGAGAGTCCAGCCATTGGGGCACAACTGAGGTTTCTCCTCCTTACATCCTTAGTCAAATCCATCACCTCTGCCCCACATTGCCTGCCCCACAATCGAAGGAGCACTGGGGAAGAGAAGCGGAAGGAAGGAAGGAAGGAAGGAAGGAAGGAAGGAAGGAAGATGAAATAAGAGGGAGGGAGGGAAAGAAAGGAAGGAAGGAAGGAAGGAAGGAAGGAAGGAAGATGAAATAAGAGGGAGGGAGGGAGGGAGGGAGGGAGGGAGGGAGGGAGGGAGGGAGGGAGGGAGGGAGGGAAAGGAAGGAAGGAAGGAAGGAAGGAAGGAAGGAAGGAAGGAAGGAAGGAAGGAAGGAAGGAAGGAAGATGAAATAAGAGGGAGGGAGGGAGGGAGGGAGGGAGGGAGGGAAGGAAGGAAGGAAGGAAGGAAAAGAAGGGAAGGAATATGAAAGAAGAGGGAGGGAGGGAAGGAAGGCCTGCCCCTCTCCCCTGGCATTAGGACTCCTCCTCCAAGCACATCATCTCAGGTGAGGTGTTTTGACGCACACCTTCTTCCCCCGCATCCCGCCATTGCATTTCTATCCCACCTTTTTCTCCACGGAGCTCAGGGCGGCCTCCACGGTTCTCCCCGCCTCTCATTTAAACCCCACAACAACCCTGTGAGGCAGGACGGGTTGAGAGGTCAACATGGCAGAGCGGGGGATTTGAATCTTGGTCTCTCCCAGATCCGAGGCAGGCACAGACCCCACACCTGCCTGCGCACAAAAACACACACACTCTGTTGGGTCAGACCAACCTGGACAGCTCTGAAAGTGGTTTAGACAAATTCTTGAAGCTATGGCTCGGCTCGGCCTCCATGGTCGGATCAGACATGCCAGGTAGGGAGACTTGCTTTAGAATCATAGTCAGAAGGGACCCTGAGGGTCATCTAGCCCAACCCCCTGCAATGCAAAAATATTTTTGCCCAATGTGGGGCTTGAACCCACAACCCTGAGGTCAAGAGTCTCACACTCTATTGTCTGAGCCATCCCGTGTCCTGCTTTTGAGGTTTGCCTATGGTTGGCCTCTGTGAGAACAGGATGCTGGCCTGGCCGGGTCCCCTTTGACCCAGCTGAAGTTTTCACCGTTAGCCAGCGGAACTCTCTCCCACAAGAAAGGAGATTCCGACTCAACATCAGGAAGGACTTCCTGACGGTGGCAGCAGAAGGGAAGGTGGTGGTCTCTCCTTTCTCGGAGGCTTTTTAAGCAGAGGTTGGGTGGCCGCCTGCCAGGGATCCTTCGGCTGCGATTCCTGCATTGCGGGGGGTTGGACTGGATGACCTTTGGGTGCACCTTCCAACTCTACAGTTCTATGGTTCTAAGGGGTACTGATGGCTGCCAACCTGGAGGGCTTCGAAAGAGGACCGGGCAAAGTCGTGGAGGAGGGTGGGGTTATAGATGGAAGGTCAGCCTTAGTCATCATGGCTGTACGGCATCAGAACTGATGGGAGTTGTAGTTCTCAGCAGCTGCACAGGGGGGGCCCAGGTTGGAGAATGGCTGATCCAAGGCGACGGCCTTGCGTCGGTCAGTTCCACCAACAGATTGTGTGTCTTCCTTTCTTGCTTGGCTCTGTCCTGACCTGACTGCGGCCCCGTTTTGCAGAGTCGCCCCGTCTGTTTCTAGGCTGAAGGTCTCACAGACTCATAGAGCTGGGAGGGACCCCCAGCGGTCATCTAGCCCAACCCCCCACAAAGCAGGAGCATTGCTCAGGCTCACTGTTAAGGAAAGGCGGTCCACTGGGAAACGGCGTGTCAGGATGCTCAGAAACAGTCGTTCTGTCAGTGTGGCATAGTGGTTAAGAGTGCCAGGCCTGGGAGAGACCAGGGTTCGAACCTCCCCGCTCAGCCACGAAGCGAGCCGCTGCCTCTCAACCCAGCCTACCTCACAGGGTTGTTGTGGCGATGAAATGAGGAGTGCGAGAACCGCATGCAGGCCACCTTGTGATCCTTGGAGGGGAAAAGGCATGATATAAATGCAACAAATAAGTCAGACATGCCCTGCAGGATCAGGCCTGCCTGGTCCACTTCAGTCTGTGTCCGCCCTGCTATTTATCCCCACTGACCCAATATTCTAAGGTAGACTGCCTCTGCGGAAGGAGGTTCTCTTTAGCGGTCACGGCTAGCATCAAAAAAATAGGTTTGTCCTCCGCAAATTCACCGAATGCCTGTTATTTCCCCTGCTCCAAAGCGCCCACTCTATTGTACTGCAGTGTACCCCCCAAATTTGGGGGCTGTGGGGCTGGGTTAGCACACGAACGACGCCCCCAATTGGCAAATCAACTCCCCGTTCGGTTTTTGTTTTCTCCTCTCCCGTTGCAACATTGCAAGTGAAACTTCCTCTTGTCCCGCTCGGGGATCTGAAGCCACGCCAGCTTGTGCATCAAACAAATAACAAACTTAAGAATCATAGAACGGCTGGAAGGGGTCCAAGGGGTCATCTAGCCTGACCCCGCGCACTGAACTTTAATGTCACCAACCCATATGTCAATTCTGCACACACACACACACACACACCAGCCCCGAAGGAGAATCTAGGACAGGGACATGGCACCTGCGTGGCAACTATCTGGATGCGTTGGACTCCGACTCCCATGATCCACAGACAGCGTGGCCAAGGGTCGTGGACGATGGGAATTGTAGTCCCCCCAAAACCATTGCTATCGCTGTGCTGGCAGCCAGGACCGCACCTGGGAGAGAAACATCAGGAGGCGTCCTAGAAACACTATCTAATCCAGGCACCCCCAAACTCGGCCCTCCCTCCAGCTGTTTTGGGACTACAATTCCCATCATCCCTGACCACTGGTCCTGTTAGCTAGGGATGATGGGAGTTGTAGTCCCAAAGCAGCTGGAGGGAGGGCCAAGTTTGGGGGTGCCTGACTAATCAGAAGACTCTGAAATCAGTTTCGCCCTGTGCGTAATGAGGACTAGAATACTGGGGGAATAAAACATTGGGATCTGAGGATATCCCCAACCAGCAGCAAAGATATATGACTGCTATCCACCCACAAGCAGGAACTTGTTCCCTGAACCCTCGATAATGAAAAAGGGGGGTGTTTACAGGTGCCCCCGCTAGCAAGGTGGAAACGGAGACCCCCCCACACACAATGCCTTCCCCCATTGGTCTGCGGACTGAGGGGGGTCCTCTCTGTGCTGGCGGGAAAGGGGGGAGCCCAGCTTCGTCCGGAGGGATCACCAAATTTAGGAAGGCTTCACTGAGGCATAGGCCTTGCTGGGGGGAGGGGGGAGAGCGGGTAGACGGGGACACGGTTAAGGCCTACCCCACCCCTCGTAATCCAGAAAAGCAGTGGAGGCATCGCAGAGCGGGTTCGAGAGAAACTGGGCCGGAATCCTCTCTCCGGCACAAACCCATTTCCCCCTTCCTTGATCCCTGCCTCTTTGCTCTCTTTTTAAAAAGAGTTTTCCCAAGGGGACTCCCTGCCCCCCGAGGCCAAACACCGGCCTCCTTTTCCAATACTGGAGTCGGTGGCCCACCCGCTTCAGTGCTGCCTACCCGGACAGGCAGCAGCGAGTCACCACGATGCCGGACTCGAACCCGCACCCTGGCCATCAGGGATTGAGACAAAGAGCGCTGGCTTGAAAAGCGGGCGCCTTGGCACTACAGGATTCCCCCAGCCGTGTTGCACCCCCCAGGTACACACACACACAACACAACACAACACTTTTGCTCTGCATCACAGCATATAGGTAGAGAGATCTACAGCAGCAATAGCTGACAATGGGCAAGGATGCTACAAGCCTCTTCGCTCTAGCTAGTCCCAGGAGAGGGAGGCTTTGCTGAGGCTCAGCGGCCTCCAAAACGCCCCTCTCCCTCTCCTCCGTCCTGTGCCCCCAATCCTGGGCCTGCCCCCCAAATACCGGGCCCTCCGAAACCCCTCTTTTCCCTGCTCTGATGGCTGGTCCTCAATCATTTTCCAGATGGTTTCTCCTCCTCAACCTGAGCTTCCTCCTTCCATACATTCCAGGCCTGGGGATTATTCCTCCACACCGCAGCTTTCTCACTCCCTCTCTCCCCCCTGCCTTCCTTCTCATCCTCCTGGCTCTCACAGCAAGCAGCCCCGCCATACCTCTGGGGAGATATTCTCCAAAGCCTCCCACAAAGGAAACACCTCTGACCCACACTGACGGAGGGGTCTCGGCCCCCACCCCGCAAGGACCGCTTGGGAGGTCCAGGGTCTCCTCGGGTTGCCGCATCCAGCCCTGAAAGGTGTCTCTTCCCCCCCCCGCACCCCGTGTTGGGCCTTGACTGAGCTGCAGGCAGGTGGGTGGGAGACCCCCCCAGACCCCCCCTCCCTCTCCTCTGCCAAACGCTGGTCCGAAATGCTCTCCCCTGTTGCAGAGCAGGCTTGGATGGGGGGATGGAGCAATGAAGGAGAGAGAGAAAAGCGTGAATGTGTGCGAGAGAGAAAGAGAGCAGGGAATGGGGAAATTGGGGGGGGGGGGCGTGCAGAGAGAGAAATGACAGACCATGTGTCAGGCGGAACAAGATGGATGGACGGATGGATGGATGGATGGATAGATGGATAAGTAAGCAAGGAATAAGGGAGCAGCCAGGGCTACAGGCAGAGCAGAATTGAGGGAAGGAAGGAGGAAGGAAGGAATAAAGGAATAAGCAAGCGCTTTACCGGGGCCAGCTCCTCCTTTGCAGAAGGATGAGGGATAGAGGAGGAGGCAGCGCTAACATGAAGGATGCAGGGAAAATGCATCTATTTGTTTTCCAAGCCGGCTGCACTGGGGGCTGGGGGGCGACGCCAGCATTTTGCTCTAATTCCTGTGGAATATGGGGTGAGGGTGGGGGGTAAGGAATGGGAGAGGGGGGTATTTCCCGTGTGGGGGGGCCGCTCTGGGGTGGCAAGGAGGTTGGAGGGGGAGAGCAGAGGCAGGGGGAGCGCGCGTGTGCCGGGGCCTACGTCCCTGAGTGCGTCCATTCAAATTGGGTTGCTGTCGGGGGGGGGGGTGGAGAGAAGGGAAGAGATTGGGGGGGGGGGAGAGAAGCAGGTGCCAGTGAGGAAGAAGGGATTATAGAAGTGGAGGGGTGAGGAATGGAGTCTTCTTTTGGTGGGGGGGAGGATGATGGAGAGATGGAGCGGGCGAGCGGAGGGATGGAGGCGCGCAGGGAAGATGGAGATGCGGGGTGAAGATGGAGGTGCTGCCGCGGCCCGCGTGGCTCTGCGCCCCCCACCCCAGCCCGTCGTGGGTGGTCTGTCTCTCTCTCTCCCCCCCCCCACTACCCAAACCAAACCGGTCGCGGCTCCTTACCGGCCTCAGCAGCAGGAGGAGCAGGATTGGGGCCGCCGGCGCCGCCGCCTGCGCGCTTCTCGGGGTGCCGGGGCGGCCGTCGGGGGGTCTCGTCCGTTGCCCAGCGCTGCCCGCATCCTGGGAGGGGGGGTGGGGGGAGAAGCGGGGGAGGAGGGGAGGGAGGGGGAGAGCGGCTGCCTCTCAGCCGAAGGCCATCGGGGGGCGCGGGGTGGTGGTGGTGGGGGAAGTGGGGTGCTGCCGGGGGGCGCGGGTGGGGTGGGGGGGTCGTCCGCTGCTGTTGCCGCCGAGGAAGGAGATGGGTGGCCGGAGGGAGGTTCCAGAGGGCGTCCCCCCGACGCCGCTGTGCCCGGCGGCGCCCCGGCTTACGAGGGGAGGTGGCCGGTTCTTCTCGCCCGCCGCCGCCGCTTGGCCGCTCTCGGCGCCCGCCCGCCTGCCGGCCCCGCTGCCTGGCCCGCTCGCCTCGCCCACCGAGCCCGCATCAGCGGCCGCGTCAGGGAGGCGGGAGCCGAGAGAGAGGGAGAGGGAGGGAGGGAGGGAGAGGAGAGAGGGAGCCCCTCCCTCCCTCCTGATGCAGGCGGACCCCGGCCCGGAGGGGGGGGAGAGGGAGGAGCGCGAGGGGGGAGGGGGTGGCAAGACGGAGGAGGTGGGGGGAGGGGGGAGAAGCCGAGGAAGGAGGAGGAACTGGGGAAGGAGAGAAGGGAAGGAAGGAGGAGGAGAGGAGGGGTGTTGCAGGACAGAGAAGGGAGAAGATCTGGGGGAGAGGCAAGGAAGAGAAGAAAGGGAAGGAGGAGGAGGAGAAGGAGGAGGAAGAAGAAGAAGAAGAAGAAGAAGAAGAAGAAGAAGAAGAAGAGGAAGAAAGCAAGAAAAGAGGACTGGGAAAGAGCAAGGAAGGGAGAAGTAAAGGGAGAGAGGAGTTGGGGGTGCAAAACAGAGAAGATCAGGGGGAGATGGGGGTTTGGGGAGGATGGGAAAGTGTGGGTGCAAAGGAAGGAGGGGGGGTGGGAAGACTGGGCCCAGGAAGAAGAGAGCGAGGGAGGACTGGGAAAGAGGGAGGGATGAAAGAAGGCCAGGGGGGAAGGATGGAGAAAAGGCCCCGTTGAAAGGGTGAGAGGGAGAGAACTAGAAGGAGGGAAGGAAGAAGGAAGGAAGGAGCCGGTTTAAAGGCAGGGAAGGGGGCAGAGAGTAAAGAGAAGGAGCTCTTGAGAAACGGAAGACTGGAAAAGGAGAAGGAGACGGAGCCCAGCTGGGAATGGAAGACAGAAAGGAGGAGTGGGGGAAGAAAGAAGCAGGGGATGAGAGAGAGAAGAAGGAGCGTGAAAGACAAAACAGCATGTTCAGCCTTGAGCATGCGACCCAAATAAGCAGTGCTTGGTCTCTGGCGAATCCCCAGTGGGAGGGAGTTCCACAGGCCCAAGGCCCTGCAAGGGCCTCTCAAGGCAGGAAAACTGAAGAGAAATGAACTCCCTGGTGGATAGGATACGGGATAAGAGAGAGAGCTGCAGAATGGAAGGAACGGCAGGGGAAGAGGGGCTCGCCTCCATCAGACCCCCCAAGGATCAGACCCCTCCAAGTCTGAATCAGTCTGAATGCGACCTGTGTCCAACCGCCTGGCAGGTGACCAAAAGAGGGAGATAAATAGATGGATATCGGATGTATGAAGTTAAAGCAGAAAATGCCCGCAGACAGCAATATGAAACGGAAGAACGAGGGCGACAGCAAAAAAAGAGGAGAGGAGAACAGGCGGGAGATAATGGAGGGGTGTCGATGTCACAACAACAGGGAGCGTCTGCTCCCAGGGGGGCGGGCAGGTGAGAGAGTGGGGAGCCAGGACTCCTGGGTTCTATCCTGCCCCACACTCCACACATACACATCCGCTCCAAAAAAAGAGAAAGTGCTTTGAAGCATGCTGATGGATTGGCTAAGGGCGATCTCTGGGTCCTGTGCGAATTGCTATCGACAGGATTCAATTGACCAAAAACCAGGCACGAGAGGAGCATAAAGGCAGCGCCATCCTGGCCCGGGCAGATTTGGTTCACGCTTGCAGCACGGGACGCCGCTAGGCTGGACTGGGTGGGCTTTGCGGCCCACCACCCAGTGAAGCAGAGGAGTCAAATGCCTTGGGTGCACGGAGCCGACCCGAATAAGCCGTGCTTGGCCTCTGGAGAATTCCCAGTGGCAGGGAGTTCCGCAGCCCCGATGCCCTGCAAAGGTCTTGCCTGGGCTCGGAGGAGGCCTCTGAGACCTCAGATCCCACAATAAAATAAGCTGGGCAGGTGCTAAACCGTGGAACTCCCTCCCACAGGAAACCACCAGCTTGGACGTCTTGAAAAAGGAGTCGGGCGTACGCCGCTACAGCTGCCCAAATGATTTGTGCCCAAAGATGGAAAGGAGAAACCGTTCCAACAAAGGGGGACTGGCAATTAAAATTGATGGAGTTCACAGAAATGGCGAGACTTACTGGAAGAATAAGAAACCAAGAAGGGAGATTCTTTGAAAACAGAATGGGAGGAAATTATTGATTATCTGAATATATATTGTAAACAATTTGAAACATCAGCAGGATTGATATGAACACGTGGAGTAGGAAATAATTAAATGGGAAGCTAAGGAGAAATTAGTAAATAGTTTTGAATCGGAGATGCAGTAATAAGAAGATATAAATTAAAACAAAATAAAAAATAAAATAAATCCTTCCAGTAGCACCTTAGAGACCAACTAAGTTTGTTCTTGGTATGAGCTTTCGTGTGCATGCACACTTTCACCGCAGAAAGGAGGGGAGGGAGGTTGAGCGGAATGCAAATTGAATTTTGTAAAGGCTTTGTTTTCCTCGTTTGAAATATTTGCAAAAAAAAAATATGCGAAAATGAAATTTGCTTTTGGAAAAGAACGATAAAGGAGTCTGAGAAATTCATGGAGGAGGCCACGGCAGCGCAGTGATGCTTCTGAATACAAGTCGCTGGAAACCGCAGGAGGGGAGAGCCGGCTCTTGTGTTCGAATCCTGCCTACTGGTTCTCCATAATGGGCACCTGCTGGGCCGCTGCGAGAACAGGATGGTGGGCTAGATGGGCCACGGGCCTCTTTCCAGCAGGGCTCCTCTGAGCTGCTCAGTGTCCAACACAGTGTCTGTTAAAGGAGCTGCAAGGGTTGCTGCTCAGCTACTCCTGAAGCAGGTTCAAGTTCGTGGAACCGCCTGAACCACCTGCAGGATCTGACCCAGCTGGAAGCGAGAAGATAGCCGCTCTCCGCTCCAGTAATCTTGGCAGCGGGAGAGGATGAATGCGTTAATCCTGGCTCCCCAAATCATTTTTATTTTTAATTGCAAGCATAGCAAAAGAGAAAAGGAAATAACTTTTCCCGCTGATAGTGTGGTTCATTGTAGTGGCCCCAAGCATGTGGAACAGCCTGCCACTTGAGATTGGGCCGGGAGGGTCCCTTACTGAGCTGCAGGGCTGGATTTAGGTTTGATGAGGCCCTAAGCTGCTGAAGGTAACGAGGCCCTTTATATGTCCAGCTGTCCTTTGTCAACAGCAAGTTGTCGCTGTTTTTTGTGTTGAATTTATGCTATGTGGTCATTTATGGACCTCATAGGTATCTCAAGCCATTTGCACATGTTGCCGTGCAAGCAGTCCATGCAGAATGTAAAGGTAAAGGGACCCCTGACCGTTAGGTCCAGTCGCGGACGACTCTGGGGTTGCGGCGCTCATCTCGCTTTATTGGCCGAGGGAGCCGGCATACAGTTTCTGGGTCATGTGGCCAGCAGGACTTAGCCGCTTCTGGCGAACCAGAGCAGCGCACGGAAACGCCGTTTACCTTCCCGCTACAGCGGTACCTGTTTATCTACTAGCACTTTGACGTGCTTTTGAACTGCTAGGTGGGCAGGAGCAGGGGATTCAAACCGCCGACCTTCTGATCGGCAAGCCCTAGGCTCCGTGGTTTAGACCGCAGCGCCACCCGCATCCCATATGCAGAATGTAGGCACCCTATATATAGAAAGGAGCAAACCAGTGATATTTTAGGCTAACAGGCGGGGCCCATGACTGACATCATAGGAGCCTACACAACACAATACACTGTTGCTGCATGTAGGTCTTATTTTATTTGTTTTTTTTTATCTTGCATTTTGGAAATGTACATCCAGTTTTTTTCCCCTTTAAATTTTTTGGGGGCCCCAAGAGAGTGGGGCCCTAAGCTATAGCTTGTTTAGCTCATACGTAAATCCGGCACCGGCCTGAACCCTCCTACCCCAGCTCGATCACAGAGATCAGGTTGATCCTTCCCCGGGATGGGAGCTGTAGTTCACTTGGAGGGCCAGAGGTCCCCCCCCAACTGACTGAGTGCCTTTTGAATGGATGGGCGCTATGCTATGGGGAAACCCAGCCAGATGAGCAGGACATAAATAAGATTTATTATTATTATTATTATTATTATTATTATTATTATTATTATTATTAACCTATAGGCTTCTCAGCCTTGCCCGGCTAGGGCTGATAGGAGCTTGTGATCCAAAGGATCCGGAGGGCCTGGTTGAGATTCTCTGCCCTGCCCAGGGCCAAAAGAATTCAGAAATCCCCCGGAGGTTTTAAAGCGGTGTTGGGGGGGGGTGAGTGCGAGAGCTGTCATCAGAAGTGCCATCAATACGTGAGTGACACCCGGCTCTATCTGTCTGCTCCATCTGAAATCAGGAGTGGCATTTGAAGTGCTAGATCACTCCTCGGAAGCAGTGACAGGCTGGATGCCGGCCAGGAAATGGGAACCAAATCCTGGGAAAAAACAGAGGCGCCGTGCATCCGGAATCTTTGAGTCCGTGAGGTGGGGAGACGGCCGGTTTCGGACACTGTTGCGGATGCCCAGGAGGAGCAGGCTCATAGCTTGGGGGTCCTCCT
Source organism: Darevskia mixta (assembly GCA_034641385.1). Lineage (NCBI taxonomy): Eukaryota > Metazoa > Chordata > Lepidosauria > Squamata > Lacertidae > Darevskia > Darevskia mixta. Next base: position 500,107 of record JAWWNH010000159.1, on the reverse strand, counting down.
AACTCAGGTGGCCTCAATCGCTAGCAGGCTCTATCTATCCCCACTTTTCGGGCGTCTGTGTTGTCTATCCCAGACCCTCCAAGTGTCCCTATTTTCCAGGGACGCCCCTGTTTTAGAAAAGCTGCCCCAGTTTCTGATTTGATCCCAGAATGTCCCGCTTTTCCTTAGGACAGTGATGGCTAACCTTGACACTCCAGATGTTTTGGAACTACAACTCCCATCATCCCTAGCTAACAGGACCAGTGGTCAGGGATGATGGGAGTTGTAGTCCCAAAACATCTGGAGTGTCAAGGTTAGCCATCACTGCCTTAGGACGTCCCTATTTTCATTGGAGAAATGTTGGAGGGTGTGGAGTTATTTGACCTCCTGAGCTGTCCGAAGGCAACCCTGTACAGTGGTACCTTGGTTCTCAAACTTAATCCGTTCCGGAAGTCTGTTCCAAAACCAAAGCATGTTCCAAAACCAAGGCGCGCTTTCCCATAGAATGTAATGCAAAACGGATTAATCCGTTCCAGACTTCTAAAAACAACCCCTAAAACAGCAATTGAACATGAATTTTACTATCTAACAAGACCATCAACAGTAATAAAGTGCAAGTGTCACTGCGTCGTGTCCCTGTGTCCGTGGGATTGCGCTACTGTGCATGTGTCCCACGGACACAGGGATTGGATTGCAGAGACTTCGGGCGGCAGCAGGTGCGGGGTGCTGATTGGTCGGAGGGTGCGCGGGCGTGCGAGCGAGCGGCGGCCGTTGCTGATTGGCCGTTGGGGGCCGCGAGGGGCGAGGGTGTTCCGTGGGCGCGAGGCGGGCAGAGGCAGGCGGGCGGGCGCGCAGAGAGGAAAAGGAGGAGGAGGAGGGGGTGCTTCGGCGGCGGCCGCGCCGGCACCAACGGGTGGGACTGCCGGGCAGCAGGCAGGCAGCCAACCGGTGGAGGAGGAGGAGAAGGTGGAGAGGCGGACGCAGCTGGCGGGGATGCTGAGCGAAGCAGAGAGCGGTGGAGGAGGAGGAGCAGCCGTTATCGGCCCCGGGGAGAGCCGGTAATGTTTGACCACATATGTTCTAGCGCCCGTTAATTTAACGGGCTTACAGTCTACTAGTGGATCTATAAAAGGAAAGCAATAATTAATGTAAAAGGTTAAGGTAAAGGGACCCCTGACCATTAGGTCCAGTTGTGTCCGACTCTGGGGTTGCGGCGCTCATCTCGCATTATTGGCTGAGGGAGCTGGCGTACAGCTTCCGGGTCATGTGGCCAGCATGACAAAGCCGCTTCTGGCGAACCAGAGCAGCACATGGAAACGCCGTTTACCTTCCCGCCGGAGCGGTACCTATTTATCTACTTGCACTTTGATGGCTTGAGGGCATCCTGATCAAGTTTGCAGATGACACCAAATTGGGAGGGGTGGCTAATACCCCAGAGGACAGGATCACACTTCAAAATGACGTGGGAGAAATGTAAAGTACTACACTTGGGCAAAAAAAATGAAAGGCACAAATACAGGATGGGTGACACCTGGCTTGAGAGCACTACATGTGAAAAGGATCTAGGAGTCTTGGTAGACCACAAACTTGACATGAGTCAACAGTGTGATGCAGCAGCTAAAAAAGCCAATGCAATTCTGGGCTGCATCAATAGGAGTATAGCATCTAGATCAAGGGAAGTAATAGTCCCACTGTATTCCGCTCTGGTCAGACCTCACCTGGAATACTGTGTCCAATTCTGGGCACCACAGTTCAAGAAGGATACGGACAAGCTGGAACGTGTCCAGAGGAGGGCAACCAAAATGGTCCAAGGCCTGGAAACGATGCCTTATGAGGAACGGCTTAGGGAGCTGGGTATGTTTAGCCTGGAGAAGAGACGGTTAAGGGGTGATATGATAGCCATGTTCATATATACAAAAGGACTATAGAGGAGGGAGAAAGGTTGTTTTCTGCTGCTCCAGAGAAGCGGACACGGAGCAATGGATTCAAACTACAGGAAAGAAGATTCCGCCTAAACATTAGGAAGAACTTCCTGACAGTAAGAGCTGTTTGACAGTGGACTTTGCTGCCAAGGAGTGTGGTGGAGTCTCCTTCTTTGGGGTCTTTAAGCAGAGGCTTGACAGCCATCTGTCAAGAATGCTTGGATGGTGTTTCCTGCTTGGCAGGGGGTTGGACTGGATGGCCCTTGGGGTCTCTTCCAACTCTAGGATTCTATGATTCTATGTGTCAGAAGAGAGGGGAGGGTGTTTGAAAGTCTGATCTTTATCTTATCTGGTGCTCATGTGCAATACACGAGGTTAGATAACAGTCATCGCGATGGGTAAGGCCATTTTTAATTAATAGGAGCGTCTTAGAAAACGTGTCCGTTCGATTTTGACATCTAGACATTAGGCTGAAAAGAGAAGAATGGAGACGGATTCTCAAACAGATTCTCCTAACTTGAATTTCCTCGTACAAATCTGTGTTGTTGTTTTAGATTTGGGGTGATTTGGCTCCCCCGCCCTCATTAAAATATATATTATATTCAGTGCTTTTTTCTTGGGGGGGGGTGCGCGAAGGTACGCACACCCCTAAACATTTTGTGAATCTAAGTTTGGCCTCATTGAGGTAGTATTTCAGTATGAGTAGGAAAATGAGAGTACCCCTAAACATTTTTTTAAGGAAAAACAACAACACTGATTATATAAAAATAAAACAAAAAAAAATCCTTCCAGTAGCACCTTAGAGACCAACTAAGTTTGTTCTTGGTATGAGCTTTCGTGTGCATGCACACTTCTTCAGATATCTGAAGAAAGCTCATACCAAGCTCATACCAAGAACAAACTTAGTCTCTAAGGTGCTACTGGAAGGAATTTTTTTTATTTTTTATTTTGTTTTGACTATGGCAGACCAACACGGCTACCTACCTGTAACTGATTATATAAACGTTCTTTAGAGCTTTTTTTAAAAAAGAAAAGAAAAAAGGAGACACAAAATAGTTTCAAAGACTGAATCGGGGCTGACTGCCTAAAAAAGAATCTGATCTAGGAGATTCAGTTTGTTTTTTAAATGGCATCCATCAAAACTGAACTTTAGAATTGAAGAGCTTAGCGCTGGAAGTGTCAAATGGTTAGATTCGCATTCAGAATCGGTGAAAGTTCCCAGTGAGAATGTTATGGTTGTTTCCAGTGTGCCCCGTTCCCCCTTATGACCCTTTATATTTTTATTCATGCAAGACATACATAATGAGTATTCTGACAATATTTTCATTATCACACTACTGCAACTGTGGTCACAAAAAGTCTCCGTTCCGATCATCGCAAGCAAAACACGTGGAATGTTTGCAGAGCGTTAGAGACTACAAAACCTGTGATGCAGCGCGGCATGACTGATCTCAACGCGCGCAGAAACTCTGGGTGAGCCCTGTTGCAATAGAAAATACTCCATGGGTCGGAGAAGCAGGTAGACTCCTTGCCACAAGCATTTGCAGAAAGTTAAAGACTACAAAACCTGTGATGCAGCGCAGCGCCACGCACAAAAAATCTGGGTGATGCATAGAAAATATTCCACGGGTTGGAGAAACAGATGGATTCCTTGCCAAGATCCAGCCTTCGGAACCAGGGAACCGAAAATGGAATTTCCTCCTCTCTCTGTTTTGCACACGCCGCCTTATGAAAACAGGAGCATTTGGATTTTCACAGTGTGCGGCTGGTGCGATGCTATGACACCACACGGGCATGAGCAACCGAAAACAAGATTTATTTAGGGGACTCAGGCTGTGATCCTATGTACTTGGGGACACGGCAAGGGCAAGCAAAACGATCACGGGGGTGGAATAAAAATGAAGAAAGGTTGCAGCGTTTGAGGTTTTTTTTTTTTTTTTGCTTTAGAGGAAAGGTGAGCAGAAGACAAAATGATCAAAAAATTAAAAAATCGTGCACAACGAGGGGAATGTGGGTGGCAGAAAGTTTCCCGCCCTCTCTCGACACTAGAACTTCCAATGAAGTTGGTTTTTAGCAGATTTGGGACAGACAAAAGGAAGTCCCTTTTCAGGCAGCGCAACCGTGGAACTCCCTGCCACATGAGATAGTGACGGCCAACTGAGATGGCTTTAAAAGAGGATTTCATCGGAGAAATGCTGGAGGGTATGTTGCATGTAATAAATAGTCTGCATGGATTCTCTTTTTTTTAAAAAAAATTTATTGGTTTTTCATAGTTTTTATATCACTCACAAATTCTATAAACATAAACATCTGAAACACATAAAACACATACATAAAAAGACAAAACAAAGAAATAAATCTGAACCTAAATTCTATCCTATTGAATTCACCTACAAATTGACTTCCTCTGAACCTATCTAAAGTTCCGTGCTTTACTTAGAATCATAGAATCCTAGAGTTGGAAGAGACCACAAGGGCCATCCAGTCCAACCCCCTGCCAAGTAGGAACACCATCAAAGCATTCTTGACAGATGGCTGTCAAGCCTCTGCTTAAAGACCTCCAAAAAAGGAGACTCCACCACACTCCTTGGCAGCAAATCCCACTGTCGAACAGCTCTTACTGTCAGGAAGTTCTTCCTAATGTTTAGGTGGAATCTTCTTTCTTGTAGTTTGAATCCATTGCTCCGTGTCCTCTTCTCTGGAGCAGCAGAAAACAACCTTTCTCCCTCCTCTATATGACATCCTTTTATATATTTGAACATGGCTGTCATGTCTTCTCCAGGCTAAACATACCCAGCTCCCTAAGCCGTTCCTCATAAGGCATCGTTTTCAGGCCTTTGACCATTTTGGTTGCCCTCCTCTGGACATGTTCCAGCTTGTCAGTATCCTTCTTGAACTGTGGTGCCCAGAACTGGACACAGTATTCCAGATGGGGGTCTGACCAGAGCGGAATACAGTGGTACTATTCCTTCCCTTGATCTAGATGCTATACTCCTGTTGATGCAGCCCAGAATTACATTGGCTTTTTTAGCTGCTGCATCACACTGTTGACTCATGTCAAGTTTGTGGTCTACCAAGACTCCTAGATCCTTTTCACATGTACTGCTCTCAAGCCAGGTGCCACCCATCCTGTATTTGTGCCTTTCATTTTTTTTTGCCCTCCTCCAGTCTGCTGGGACTTCGCCTGTTCTCCAGGAATTCTCCTGGAGAAATCTAGGAGCTTACCAGGACCATGTTTGGAAAGATGAGACGCGTTTAGTTTTGACCATTCCTCTCTCCCCAGCTCTTTCCACTAGCTGTTGCTGTTTGTGAGCGCACCAAGTGTCTTTGATGGGGCAGCAATGAGGCCCCTTTAGTCCAGCATCCTGCTCTCACAGAGGCCGACCAGGTGCCTGTGCGAAACCCGCAAGCAGGATTCGAACACAAGAGCAACACTCTCCCCTCCTGCGCTGTCCGGCAACTGGGATCCGGAAGCCTTTGCAGCCACGACCCTGGAGGCAGAGGAGCAAAGCCGTTGCGTCTAGTAGCCATCAATAGCCCTCTCCCAAGCTATGGTTTTCCCAGCAGTGATGTATGGAAGTGAGAGCTGGACCATCAAGAAGGCTGATCGCTGAAGAATTGATGCTTTTGAATTCTGGTGCTGGAGGAGCCTCTTGAGCAGCCAATCAGAACAACCCCATAGCAAAGTGCAGGCAGCGTGGTGCAGTGGTTAGAGCACAGAACCAGGACCTGGGTTCGAATTGCACTCATGAAACCATTCCATTCAAATCTTAATTTTTAAAAAAAGAACCGTTGTGGGAACATGGCTCAGACCCCCCTGCCCCAGGGTGGGTGTGTATATATATAGTGATGTAAGGAAGTGAGAGCTGGACCACAAAGAAGGCTGATCGCCGAAGAATTGATGCTTTTGAATTATGGTGCTGGAGGAGCCTCTTGAGCAGGGGCCCGTGGGCTGGATGCGGTCCCATCGCCTTCTCAATCCGGCCCACGGACAGTGTCCTTTTATTTAAAATGCATCCCTGGGTTATTTGTGGGGCATAGGAATTCGTTCATTCTCCCCCCCCCCAACTATAGTCCAGCCCACCACATGGTCTGAGGGATGGTGGAAAAGGTTGCTGACCTCTGCTCTTGAGAGTCCCATGGACTGCAAGAAGATCAAACGTCTCCATTCTGAAGGAAATCAGCCCTGAGTGCTCACTGGAAGGACAGATCCTGAAGCTGAGGCTCCAATACTTTGGCCACCTCATGAGAAGAGAAGACTCCCTGGAAAAGACCCTGATGTTGGGAAAGATGGAGGGCACAAGGAGAAGGGAACGACAGAGGACGAGATGGTGGGACAGTGTTCTCGAAGCTACTAACATGAGTCTGACCAAACCGTCCCTTGAAGAAGAAGAAGAGTTTGGATTTGATATCCCGCTTTATCCCTACCCGAAGGAGTCTCAAAGCAGCTCACATTCTCCTTTCCCTTCCTGCCCCACAACAAACCCTCTGTGAGGTGAGTGGGGCGGAGAGACTTCAGAGAAGTGGGACTAGCTCAAGGTCACCCAGCAGCTGCATGGGGAGGAGCGGAGACGCGAACCCGGTTCACCAGATTACGAGTCCACCGCTCTTAACCTCTACACCACACCTCCACCCCATCAGCAGACCCTGATGTTGGGAAAGATGGAGGGCACAAGGAGAAGGGGATGACAGAGGACGAGATGGTTGGACAGTGTTCTCGAAGCCACCAACATGAGTCTGACCAAATTGCGGGAGGCAGGGGAAGACAGGAGGGCCTGGCGTGCTCTGGTCCAGGGGGTCACGAAGAGACGGACACGACTAAATGACTAAACGACAACAACAAACTGTGAACTGAGTGGAGGCCTGACTCTATCTCCCATCAGATGCCCTTGCAGCAGGGGGGGGGCAGCGACACGGCAGCCCCCCACGTCTTGCACCAACAAGACAGGAGGCGTGCAAAGGGTCAGCATCGATTTGGCCCCCACGTTGCATATTCATGGCTCCTCGCGGGTGCCCGAAAGCTGACTGCATGGAAAAGAAAGGAGGTGTCGGATCAGGCATTGATCTCTGCGTTGAAATCGATGCGGGAGAAAAATAGATGATGAACCACCAGACCCATCTTCCGTCAATAGAGCCCGTGGCCCCTGGGGGGGGACCTTCTTGGCTGGAAAGAGCAAATGGGAGGTGGCGAGGGGGGGCACACGGCCCGACTGAGATCCAGAAGGAGGGCTGGGCCATGGAATCATAGAAGTGCCGAGTTCAAAGGGACCCCCACCGGTCATCTAGACCACCCCCTGCAAGGCAGGAGGAAGAAGAAGAAGAAGAAGAAGAAGAAGAGGAGGAAGAAGAATAATTTATTATTTGTACCCCACCCATCCGGTTGGGTTTCCCCAGCCACTCTGGGTGGCTTCCAACAAAGATTAAAACACATTAAAATGTCACACATTCAAAACTTCCCTAAACAGGGCTGCCTTCAGATGTTTTCTAAATGTCAGGTAGTTGTTTATTTCTTTGACATCTGGTGGGAGGGCGTAATGGTAAAGGGACCCCTGACCATTAGGTCCAGTCGTGACCGACTGGGGTTGTGGCGCTCATCTCGCTTTACTGGCCGAGGGAGCCGACATACAGCTTCCGGGCCATGTGGCCAGCATGACAAAGCCGCTTCTGGCGAACCAGAGCAGTGCACAGAAACGCCGTTTACCTTCCTGCCAGAGCGGTATCTATTTATCTACTTGCACTTTGACGTGCTTTCGAACTGCTAGGTGGGCAGGAGCAGGGACCGAGCAACAGGAGCTCACCATCGCAGGGATTCGAACCGCCGACCTGCAGATCGGCAAGCCCTAGGCTCAGTGGTTTAGACCACAGCGCCACCTGCGTGGCACCTGTATCTATCACTTTTTCATTATCGCAAAAAATAATAATAAAAATCTGGGTCCGAGCTTAGAGAGATGTCCCAGCCTCCCCCTCCTTCTTCCTTGCTGCTTGGTCCGGTAGACTGCATCTGATCCTGGAGGCTCTGCATATTCACCGTAAGCGGCAGCTGCAAGTTGGCACCTGGGAATTATTCAGAGGAAATACACAGAGCCGGAATTTTATTGCCCTTCGGAGAATTGAGCAGAATGCACATAGATCTACCAAACACACACACAAAAGGAAAGGCCCTAGCTCAGTGGCGACAGAGCAGCTTACTCCTTCTCCCAGACCCAAGCAGTCGCTCCTTCCACTCATCCTTTGCAATGTTTCCCTCCTTCCTCACCTCTTTGCAGCTCAGGCCTGCTTCTCTGGGATGCTTGCAAGCGGAAGTTTACGTGAGGATAACCGAATATCCCCTGACGCTCGCCCGGCCATCTGGCTTCCGCGGAGCATCGCCTCCAAAAACCCTTCTTTGCATCTCTCGCGCCTTTACGCTCCCGTCTCTGAAATGGGCACTTGGAAAGGCTTCGTCCTCAGGGGGTGGGGAGAGCTGCTCCAGCTTGGGGGCCCAACGCAGACCTCCGAGGGCTCTTCAGATAGAGGTCCTCTTCCGGCAGAGCTGGAGGCCCAAGATGTGGCCCTCCAGACCTGCCTGCCTGGCCCTCGGCATGCTCCCCAGGCCCCGCCCAGTCTCTCCAGGCCCCGCCCCTCACAGGCCCCATTTCCCTCCCAGCTTGAATGTTTCTGCTCGCCTGCAAAAGTGCTATTGAACCCGGACCATGCCTCTCGCTTGACTGCGTGGAGGATAGAGGGTAGAAACCACCCCGTTGGGCAAACGTCAACCTTAGTTACCCCACCTACCTTTTCCTCTGGCCCCGCCCCCCAAGGCTACCCAGAAGCGGATGCGGCTCTCAGGCAGAGAACCTGCATTGCAGGGGGTTGGACTAGATGACCCTCAGAATCCCTTCCGACTCTACGATTCCTTGAAATGGCCCAAACTAGCCCAGGATGGCCTCCAACATCCTGCTGATCAAAATCAGGACGCTCGGGGGTTTTTGGACCAAAATAACGGGACGTTCCGGGATCCATTCTGAAGCCGAGAGGGGTTCTGTAATTCCAGGATGCCCTGCTCCAATCAGGACAGTTGAGCAGAATGGCTTAGTGTGTGGTACGTATCCTTACGTAAAGGTAAAGGACCCTGGATGGTTAAGTCCAGCCAAATACCACTGTATTCCGCTCTGGTCAGACCTCACCTGGAATACTGTGTCCAGTTCTGGGCACCCCAGTTCAAGAAGGATACGGACAAGCTGGAATGTGTCCAGAGGAGGGCAACCAAAATGGTCAAAGGCCTGGAAACGATGCCTTATGAGGAACGGCTTAGGGAGCTGGGTATGTTTAGCCTGGAGAAGAGACGGTTAAGGGGTGATATGATAGCCATGTTCAAATATATAAAAGGATGTCATATAGAGGAGGGAGAAAGGTTGTTTTCTGCTGCTCCTGAGAAGAGGACACGGAGCAATGGATTCAAACTGCAAGAAAGAAGATTCCACCTAAACATTAGGAAGAATTTCCTGACAGTAAGAGCTGTTCGACAGTGGAATTTGCTGCCAAGGAGTGTGGTGGAGTCTCCTTCTTTGGAGGTTTTTAAGCAGAGGCTTGACAGCCACCTGTCAGGAATGCTTGGATGGTGTTTCCTGCTTGGCAGGGGGTTGGACTGGATGGCTCTTGGGGTCTCTTCCAACTCTAGGATTCTATGAAAGGCGACTATGGGGTTGCGGCGCTCATCTCGCTTTCAGGCCGAGGGAGCTGGTGTTTGTCCACAGACAGCTTTCTGGGACATGTGGCCAGCAGGACTAAACCGCTTCTGGCACAGCTTGCAAAAATGCATCGTCTATCTGATAATAGAGGGACATGGGTGGTGCTGTGGGTTAAATCACAGAGCCTAGGGCTTGCCGATCAGAAGGTCGGCGGTTCGAATCCCCGCGACGGGGTGAGCTCCCATTGCTCGGTCCCTGCTCCTGCCAACCTAGCAGTTCGAAAGCACGTCAAAGTGCAAGTAGATAAATAGGTACCACTCCGGTGGGAAGGTAAACGGCGTTTCCCAGGACTACATTGGCTCCCAGTACGTTTCCGAGTACAATTCAAAGTGTTGGTGCTGACCTTTAAAGCCCTAAACGGCCTCGGTCCAGTATACCTGAAGGAGCGTCTCCACCCCCATCGTCCAGCCCAGACACTGAGGTCCAGCTCCGAGGGCCTTCTGGCAGTTCCCTCCCTGCAAGAAGCCAAGCTACAGGGAAACAGGCAGAGGGCCTTATCGGTGGTGGCGCCCACCCTGTGGAACGCCCTCCCATCAGATGTCAAGGAGATAAACAACTATCTGACTTTTAGAAGACATCTGAAGGCAGCCCTGTTTAGGGAAGTTTTTAACCTGTAACATGTTAAATGTATTTTAATATTTGCTGGAAGCCGCCCAGAGTGGCTGGGGAGACCCAGCCAGATGGGCGGGGTACAAATAATAAATTATTATTATATTATTATTCCGTGCGCTGCTCTGGTTCGCCAGAAGCGGCTTTGTCATGCTGGCCACATGACCCGGAAGCTGTACGCCGGCTCCCTCGGCCAGTAAAGCGAGATGAGCGCCGCAACCCCAGAGTTGTCCGCGACTGGACCTAATGGTCAGGGGTCCCTTTACTTTTACTTTATCTGATAATAAGTGCCGGAAATGTAAAGAGAAAGAAGGAACTTTTTACCACATGTGGTGGAGGTGCCCCAAAGCGAGAGGATTCTGGGAAAAGATTTATAATGAGATGAAAAAAGTGTTGGAAGACACGTTTATTAAAAAACCAGAAGCCTTTTTACTTGGAATAGTAGGGGGAGAAATCCCCAAGAAGGACATTCTTTCTGTGTGCCACAACTGCTGCGCGACTACTACTTGCCAAGAACGGGAAAACCTCAGAAATACCCAACTGTACATGACTGGCAGATAAAGATGATGGACTTGATGGAGCTGGCCGAAATGACTGGGAGGATCCGCGAACAGTCAGAGGAGTCGATGGAAGAAATTTAAAGTGTATTTGGAAAAATACTGCAATTTTAGATCGACTCTAGGGAAGTTAATTTATGCTATCGGCGTAGATTTAGAATTTATAGGTTAATTCTTATATAAGAGTAATTTCTTGGTAATATCTTTTTGTTTTTTATAAAACTGCCTTTTATGATTAGTAATGAAATTCAGATGGGTGGGACCGGAGGAAGTCATTTAACAATGTTAAGGCAGGATATGATTGTTTAAGAATTATTTGTGTTTTGTTTGCTTTTATGTTTGTATGTCTTTTTTTCTTGTTATAAAAAATTATTTCAGTGAAGGATTGAGTTGGCCAGGCTCTCGCTTCGGCTCGCCCTAGGCGATCCGAAGCCCTTTTCTGGAAGCCCAGGCTGCCTGCTTGCCCCTAACCGCTCTCTCCTACGTCAAACCACCCGCACAGCTGCAAAACAGCCGCCACATTCCTCCTCCTCCTTCTCCTCCTCCTCTCCGCGTTGGAGAAGCAAATTCTCCTTCGCTCGCCCCAATTCTCCTGGCCTGCAGGCTACAGCGCGATGCACAGTGCGAAGGGTGTGTCTGTGTGTTTGTGTAGATATAATTAGCATCCGCTTCTCACATCTCGGATGCTGCTGACACCCAGCTGCGCAGATGTTACCAGCACCACCCGGCCCAAATATGAGCCCCCCTCCTGCGGCCCCACCCTGTGCAGCGCTGCCTCCCCTCCCCATCACACCCTGACACAAACCAGGGCGCAGGGCGTCATCTGCACTCAGGCCCGGCAGCACCTCTTTTGACTCTCTCTCTCTCGGGACAAAGAGAAAAGGAACTAGAAAGCCACCTGCCAGCTCACGAGCGAGAAAGTGGAAAGCCGCCCTTGAATGAGACACCGTGAGGCCTTATAGTCTAACCCGGGTCGGCCAACCCGAGAAGGCCATGAAGCCTATTAAGTTGCAATGCAAAGCCCATCAAATTATAAAGCACCCAAGCAGGCGGCAGGGGAGGGGTGGATGGGACTTTGGCTCTGTTTGACGGTGGGAAGGACTCCCTCGCAGGGTTGTTGTGGTGGTGGTGGGGGGGTTGAATGAAGAGGAGAAATCTCCTCGGAGAAAGAATAATATAATATAATAATATAATATAATTGTCAGGGACTGGCCCGAGCCAGGAGGGGTGGCGGAGGGGCCAGTGGGACCAATGGGGCACCCATGCACGGCGGAGGAGGTATTGCGGGCATGGGAAGAGGAGGAGAGAGCGCCGAGGTTGTCGCCAGAAACAGGGAAGGAGGTTTGGAGAAGTGGCAGTGAAAGGGGGTCGCCGCCTGTGCTGACGGCGGAGAAGCAGGGGGCGAGGGAACCAATAGGAGGGGAGGAGAGGATGGAGTCAGAGGTGGAACAAGGGGTTGAGGAGCTGGCGAGAGCCTCGACGGCAACCTCTAGGGAAGATGAAAGTGAAAGGGAAGGGGCCAGCGCTGGGACCAGTAGGGTCAAGAAGCGGAAGAGGAGGAGTGAAAGGAGGCGCTGGAATTTCGCTAAGCTCTTATGCTGGGGGGAAAAACGGAAGCCCTTACTCGAAGGATCTGATTCATCCGAGGAGGATGAGGAACTGTAAAGCTTGTCAGTGAAATAAACTCTTAGTTTAGTCAAACGGACTGTGGAGTGGTTTACTCTTGAGGAGGACACACCATCATCCTCACAATAATATAATATAATATAATATAATATAATATAATATAATATAATATAATATAAATCTATATATGTAAAATCATTCAAGTTGGATGTTTGTTAACCATCGCCTTTCTCCGTAACCCCTTGATCGATTCCATTCAAATTTGGACACAACGTTCCATGCCCATATGGGAGTGATCCTATGTACTTACATTGCACAAATACCACACCTTTCCCAGGTAATAATGTGATTTTCTGCAAAAATATATAGCGCCCTCCAGTGGACGTTAAACAGCACAGCACAACACACCCGTTTCCAACCCCTCCCCCTCCTTTCCCGACGTCACTGCCACCATCCAATCGACAGACAGACCGCTCACAAACACTACTGGGACAAAGAACCTCATAGACTAAAATAGTAGTAATAAACAGTTGTAGAAACGAAGACGAAAACGGGAGGGGCAAACGGAGAACACATAGACTGAACTTCAGCGAGATAAGCTGTAAGTAAACATACGCTTTCTCTTTCATACTGTATCTTACTTTTGCATTTCACCAAATCAGTCACAGCAAGGCGTGGCCGGGTCAGCTAGTAATATAATATAATAATAAAACATAACATAACATAACATAACATAACATAACATAACATAACATAACATAACATAACATAACATTTTGCCTGGTCCAGACCTCAGTGGATGGAGAAAAACATTCCCCCCCCCCCCGTCTTTTTCTTCTCTGGCATGAGCTTTGAGCACTGTCTGGCTATATATCTCCACCTCAGCAACATACAGATCTGGCTGCTTCCAGGACGTCTCGCAAGTGCAGAGGCATTGCATTTTTCTGCAGCTTGCGGTGAAGCAGAGTTAAAATCCCTCCCGCCGGCCAGGATCCTCTTCTAATCTTTACGCACACAGAGTAAGCCCCCTTTCGTTCGGCGAGGCTTCCCCGCAGCAACGTTAATTAAAAGCTTCTTTCTCGTGGGCTCAGCCTGTTTAACGCCTTCCTGATCCGGGAGCTGGGAAAAGCAATGGCGGGGGGCCTATAAATGGCCCGTTGAATAGCCTCCCTGAATTGCCCCAAAGTCGGATTCTGTTCCGGGGGGGGGGGGAGAACGCAGATTATCCACGATGCAGTTTGCAACAATTGCACCGGGGTCCATTCCTGCAAGGGGCGCTAGCTAGAATCTGTGCTTTCTTTTCCTCCCTCCCTCCCTCCTTCCCGTCCTTCCTTCCTTCCTTCCTTGTTAAGTCTTTAGGCCAGGGGTCAGCAACATTTTTCAGCTGTGGGCCAGTCCACTGTCCCTCAGACCATGTGGGGGGCCGGACTATATTGGGGGGGGGGGAATGAACGAATTCCTATGCCCCACAAATAACCCAGAAATGCAGTTTAAACAAAAGGACACATTCTACTCATGTAAAAACACGCTGGTTCCTGGACCGTCCGCAGGCCGGATTAGGAAGGCGATTGGGCCGCATCCGGCCCACGGGCTTTAGGTTGCCTACCCATGATCCTAGGCCAGTGATGGCTAACCTTGACACTCCAGATTTTTGGAACTACAACTCCCATCATCCCTGACCACTGGTCCTGTTAGCTAGGGATGATGGGAGTTGTAGTTCCAAAACATCTGGAGTGTCAAGGTTAGCCATCACTGATCTAGGCTGTCTGAAAGTGATAGAGTGGTTAAATAAGTTTTTCTCCCCCTGTCCCAACGGGATTCATCCAGCCCAACCTCCAGTTCTCACAGAGACCAACCGGACAGGATTCGAACACAAGACCGCTCTCCCCTCCTGCGGCTTCCAGCAACTGGAATCCAGAAGCACCTCTGCTAGTAGCCATTGATAGCCCTCTCCTCCTCCATGAATTTGTCCTGCCCTCTTTTAAAGCCACCCAGGTTGGCGGCCATCACTGCCTCCTGCGGCAGGGAGTTCCGCAGTTTGCAATGCGTGAAGAAGGCCTTCCTTTGGCCTGTCCTGAATCTTCCAAGGTCGGATGCCTGCAAGTCCTGGTCTTCTGGTCCCCAGCTTTCACTTGCCCGGCCCACTTGCTGGCGGCTCGCTTAGATCTTCTGCGGACAGAAGGACTTTCCAGGCACGTGGCAGATCCCTTCCCACCTCACCTCCTCGTTCCTGCCTGCCTATGTGTGGGTGCTGTTGAGGAACAGATCTCCTGCTTTGACAAGAAAGGGCGGGGGCTTCGATGGAGAGAATTATTGCGGTTAAACACAAAGACACACACACAGCCGCCCCAATCTTCCTGGTCAACCCTCACCCACTTTCACAGTGCAAGTCTAACTGCAGCTATATAATAATAATAATAATAATAATAATAATAATAATAATAATAATTTATTATTTATACCCCTGTTGCAACAGGGTCCCCTGCTCACCCCACGCAGGGAGGGAGGAGAGGAACCCAGAACATTGGTGTGCAAGCTCTTATATAGACTCTTGAAATTGCCTACCCTGTAGCCCAAGACCACCCCCCAAAACATCATGCATACATCACAGAAGGAGCCAGTCTTCAGTAGAAATCCTGTCTGCCAGGATACCTGATAATGGTCACTGATTGCATTACCTGGGCAGCCTGGCCATTCTTTTGTGATGGTTAGTACTTTAGTTCCTGAATCCAGGTCACAGGCTCACCCTATTCCTACACAAATACGCCCTTAAGATAGGATTTGCAAGCTAAAAGACCAGGGGTCAGCAAACTTTTTCAGCAAGGGGCCGGTCCACTGACCCTCAGACCTTGTGGGGGGCCGGACTATATTTTGAAGGAAAACAGGAAAAGAACGAATTCCTATGCCCCAAAATAACCCAGAGATGCATCCTCTATAATAATCTCCCTGTGTCCCTGCGTCCGCCGTCCGTGTGTCAGTGGAAATCGCAACTGTGCATGCACTCCACTGACACACGGATTGGAGCGCAGAGAGGAGGAGGAGCCTGAGGTTGGAGCGCAGTGCGAGCGAAGCGCTTGCGCTTCGTGAGCCTCCGAACCTCTCCGCTTCAGCCGCAATGGCGGCCACTCCCCGCGCGCTGCTGCTTCTCCCCCTCCCTTCTTTCTCCCCGCCTCAGCCGCCCGTGGCGGCGGCGGGGAGGGCGGCCATCGCCGGGGCTGCCAGCGGGGCAGCGGCAACAAGCGGCTCCGCCATGGTGGTGGCTTGGCCGGCTGAGTCGGGGAGAAGGAAGCGCCTCGGGTCCCCGCCGCCGCCGCTAGCGCCCATTATTAATGGGCTTAATTCAACTAGTAACTATATATGAAATTTCATGCATATCAGTTAATATCTTGACCCTCCTCCACGAAAATAGCTGTTTACTTGGCCGTTTGCCTATGTCGTGAAGGCTGAAATTCCCATTCAGTGGAGCACTTACTGTTCCCAACCCTAACCCTGCGGAAAACCGTCTAATTAGACTTTAATTGGATTTTGACATGTTTTTAGGAGGTAATTTAATTATTGTTTGATTTTATATCAATGTTATGTATCTGATGTTAGCCGCCCTGAGCCCGACTTCGGCCGGGGAGGGCGGGATATAAATAAAAGTTTATTTTTACTTATTATTATTCCTTTGTAAGAAAATATGAAATAACGTAAAACCATTTTTGCAGGCAAAAAAATAAAAATAAAAAATCAATGGGGTGTGTGTGTGACAAGAACTTTTCCGCACCGGGTACCACCTGACCTTCCTATGCCTCTGCTTGGTTTCCAGACCCTTGATCATCTTGGTCGCTCTCCTTTGCACACCTTCCAGCTTGTCAACACCCATCTTAAACTGTGCTGCCCAGAACTGGACACAGTATTCCAGGTATGGTCTGACCAGGGCAGGATAGAGCAGGACTACGACTTCCCTTGGTCAAGATACTAGATTTCTTCTGATGCAGCCTAGAATCACTTTAGATTACAGGGCTAGGCAACCTAAGTCCCGGGGGCAAGATCTGGCCCAATCGCCTTCTCAATCCGGCCCGCGGGCGGTCCGGGAATCAGCATGTTTTTACATGAGTAGAATGTGTCCTTTTATTTAAAATGCATCTCTGGGCTATTTGTGGGGCATAGGAATTCGTTCCTTTTTTATTTTTCCAAAATATAGCCCGGCCCCCCACATGGTCTGAGGGACGGTGGACCGGCCCAGGGCTGAAAAAGGTTGCTGACCCCTGGATAACACTGTGCAAATTTCCCCCACTCCAACAGTGTTTCGTTCTCGGGCTTGCTCTACTGAGGATATTTCTTGTTTATTCTTGGGTGCAAATTTGGGGTTGTTGAAGGTGTGGCGGCTGATCCCGGCATGTGCTCACTTGCCCGCCTGCCTGTTCACGCGAATTCTCTCCTGCTGTCATGTGGGGCATGAGACACATTTTATTGTTTGCTGTGGGGAAAAAGGGGGGGGGGAATCTGCTATATTTGTCAGTTTTGTGTGTGTGTGTGTGTGTGTGTGTGTGTGTGTGAGAGAGAGAGAGAGAGAGAGAGAGAGAGAGAGAGAGAGAGAGAGAGATTCACCTAATCACAGAATTGTAGAGTTGGAAGGGACCCCGAGAGTCATCTAGTCCAGGGGTCCCCAAACTAAGGCCCGCGGGCTGGATGCGGCCCAAGGGGCTCGTTTATCCGGCCCCCAGCGACCCCCGGCAACCCCCACCGCCCGCTGCCACCGCCCGCTCTTACCGGCGCGGCGCGGCACGGCTGCTCATCTCCAGTTGGACGCAGCACCGGAAATAGCGTTTCCGCTTTCGCAAAACGTCATTTCCGTGTCCGCGGAGGGCCGTGCGCACGCGCACAAGCTATTTCTTGTGCCGCATCACGCCGGAAATGACATTTGCGCATGTGCAAAGGCTATTTCCGGTGCTGCGCCGTGCTAGGAAAAGCGAGTGCGCAAGCGTATGGGCACGCACTCCCCTGCCTTCCGGCCCGCCGCGCGATCGTCGCCGGAGTAACCGGCCCACCGTGTGGTGAGTCTGGGGACCCCTGATCTAGTCCAACCCCCTGCATTGTGCTATACGTGGGGCTGCCTCTGAAGACAGTTCAGAGGTGCAGAATTCGGCGGCCAGGTAGCTCACTGGGGCAAGATGGCTTGAGCATATATTGCCTTTCCTGGCCCAACCACACTGGCTGCCAATTAGCTTCTGAGCCGAAATCAAAGTGCAGGTTGTGTTTTTATATATATATATATATATTTATTGTTATCAATCAATGTAGCCAATTAAATTCCCCCCCCCTTTTCCTCCTCCCCTATCCCTCCCCTCCCTCCCCTCCCACCCCACCCACCCAAAGACTTCCCTCTCTGGTTTGTTTATACATATCCTTCTCTGCATGTTGTAAAATTGCATATGCCATTGCCTTATCTATCATGTGTTCTACTAATAAATTTGTGGATGTTTATTCAAAACCTGCCAAGGAGTCCAGATCTTTTTGTTGGTTTTTTATATAGTTTGTAAAAATGTTCCCATCCTTGCTTGAAGTCACGGTTGTCCTTCTCAAGCAGTTTATGTGTTGTTGTTGTTCAGTCATGTCCAGCTCTTCGTGACCCCCTGGACCAGAGCACGCCAGGCCCTCCTGTCTTCCACTGCCTCCCGCAGTTTGGTCAGACTCATGTTGGTCGCTTCGAGAACACTGTCCCACCATCTGGTCCTCTGTCGTCCCCTTCTCCTTGTGCCCTCCATCTTTCCCAACATCAGGGTCTTTTCCAGGGAGTCTTCTCTTCTCAGGAGGTGGCCAAAGTCTTGGAGCCTCAGCTTCAGGATCTGTCCTTCCAGTGAGCACTCAGGGCTGATTTCCTTCAGAATGGAGAGGTTGGATCTTCTTGCAGTCCATGGGACTCTCAAGAGTCTCCTCCAGCACCATAATTCAAAAGCATCCATTCTTCGGCGATCAGCCTTCTTGATGGTCCAGCTCTCACTTCCGTACATCACTACTGGGGAAACCATAGCTTTAACTATACGGACCTTTGTCGGCAAGGTGATGTCTCTGCTTTTTAAGATGCTGTCTAGGTTTGTCATTGCTTTTCTCCCAAAAAGCAGGCGTCTTTTAATTTCATGATTGCAGTCACCACCTGCAGTGATCATGGAACCCAAGAATGTGTGTGTGTGTGTGTGTGTGTGTGTGTGTGTGTGTGTGTGTATATATATATATATATATATAAAACAACAACCCCAGGGCGAGCTATTTGGGGCAGAGGAGAGCGGAGAAGGAGGAGGTGTTGTTGGTGAATGCAATTTACACTGAACACTCCCTTCGCACCTTCCTCAGATGAGCAACACGGGACATCATGGGACCGAAGTTGGCGTGATCGGATAGCGGCAGGAAGGAGGGCTGCTGCCCTCCCACCCTTTCTCGAATCCCACTCTGTGCATGCTCCGGTGCCCTTTTTTATTTCGTGTGTCTTGAAGATCTGCCTTCAGAACACCTCCCGGGTCTGGGAGGACCACAAAGACAGCCTTCGTTATTAACCTGGCGCCCTCCAGATATTTCGGACTACAACTCCCATCATCCTGAGGCAGCTTAGCCAATTGTCGCGGACGATGGGAGTTGTAGTCCGGCAGCACCTGGGGACCTGAGAAAAGCGGCTTAGAGGGGCCTTCGCCAAACTGGCACTCTTCCAGATGTTTTGGACTACAGCTCCCATCAGCACAGCCGGAGGGGGGGTGCCAGTGCTGTTAGGAACATGGGGTGTCCCAATGGGAACTGATGGGAGTTGTAGTCCAAATATCTGGAGGAAAACTGCAATGGGAAAGAGAGAGGATTTTAGAAGACTTGGGATCCTGGTTCAAAGCAAACATCTGGATCTGATCACATATGGAAATGGGATTGTGGTCTTATTGTGAGGTCTGGCCAATCCATTAATAATAATAATAATAATTAATAATAATTAATAATAATAATGGATTATTTCCCCAGCCACTCTGTGCGGCTTCCAACAAAAGATTAAAAGTACATTAAAACTTCCCTAAATTGGGGCTGCAGCGCCAGTAAAAGCTTTTAAAACCCTGAATATTTGCTAAAACTGCAGGTCGCCTTAGTAGTGATACAGCAAAATCCCAGGCACGAGTCCTCTCAGCAACCTGGCCCTTCGGACAGGAGGTCCGTGGTACTACGGAGCCAAAGATGAGACCAACCAGCACTGGAGCAAAGGACAAAGTCACTTTATTGCGCAACAGGTTCAAGTAACAGAGACTGAACCCCGAACAAAGGGTGGCAGAGACTTTTAAAACTTCCCGCTATAACCCAGAATACATTTCGAAATACATCACTACTACATCACAGATACATAAGCAAAACGTCAAGAAGGGGTGGAGAGTAGGAGGGTGCAGGAAAATTAACATATGGGTAAACAAGATTAGCATACAGGTGATGGGTCACAGGAACAGGTAAATGACACTTGGGTGGGTCAAATATACATTTTGAGTGGCAACCGGGGAAGAACAATGAGAAGCATCCAGGAGACTGTCTGTCGTCTTGGAAACCTGATGATGGGTGCTTGAGAGGATTGCCCAGGTGTGGCATTTCCTGGAGCACCTTGGGTGTGCGTATGTGATGTTCTGCTTAGGGGATTATGGCAGACCAGGGGTGACCTGGGGGGGCAAGGCCAGCAGGAGTAGAAGGGCACAAACAGGGAGAAAATCCATGGAGGCTGTGATTTTAAATGAATTTCCAAAGGTTTAAAGGCTCTGCACATGCTCAGAGTTCAACTTGATACAATATATCCAAATAGTATTTATAACCACTTGAAACTGAGTTTCACGAGGGTTTGTGTGTGCGCTTGTATTACAACCTGTGGGGTAAAGGGGAAACTAGAGAAAAGGGGGTGAGACCTGGGCGAAAGAGGGTCCCGCACTGGCTGCTGCTGTCTCTTGCGGCAGGCGGAGGGGAAAGACAGGAAGAAGGGGGGGTACCCCTCCTCAGCTACCCGTAACAGTAGCGGGGGTTTCCCCCTCTGCCACACACAAAAAACGTCTTCCAATATTTTTTTTTTAAACCCCAAACTTGTTACACTCGTGTTCATTTTTTGTGCATGGGTAAAGCGACTGATTCCTCGATTGACGCTCGTGCAATTAACCGGGCAAGGTTTTTTTTTTTAAATTTAATTTGTGGAATTGCTAAGCCAGCAATGCAGATTTCAGAGCCATCATCCATCCCAAAACCCAGCATTAAAAACCCGGTGCTGTCGCCATGCGCTGAATTGTCGCGCCTTTACTGCCCTCTGGTGGTCGACGCTTGCAAATAAAAAATATAAAGATTGGGGTGGGGGAGCGAGGAGAGAAATCATCATCCTGATGACGGAAAATAATTCAAGGACCAACGAAGGCTTTGAGGATTTTTTAGAATTTTTATTTTTATTTTTGCTTTTTGTTTGCAATATGGAATATGGAAACAGACCCCCTCGCAAATAAAAAAAACACTTGGCGCCCTCCAGATATTTTGGACTACTGGTGGGAGCTGTAGTCGGCAACATCTGGAGGGCGCCAGGTTGGGGAAGGCTAAAACAGACAATGGTATATGATGGAAGAGGCAGCAGGAAGGAGGAAATGGATTTAAAGGAGAAACCACATGGGAATCCCTTTTACTCCACCAGGCGGCGCTGTGGAGATACTTGGGGTGCCGTAAATATTCTAAACAAGGAGCCCGCACCATTTCTTCCTTCCTTCCATAAAGATGGGATGGAGGTTGATCGGATTTTAACGCGCAGCCGACTTTTCCTATTTGCCACGCGCTTACCGTATGGATCCTAACAGCAGCGCACCCCTTAATTTTCATTCCACGCAACCTCCTTTGCCACTTTAAGCTGCGGCAGAAGCTGGTGCAAGAGCGCTCCTTCCAGGCGCCCTCTGATTGGTTGACGTGCTGAGATGGACTTCCCGGAGGCAGCCTATCAGGAGAATGGAACTGGAGAAGAGAGGCGGGGTGGTGGCGGCGGCGGGGAGGAGGAGGAACCCACGCTTCTCATTGGACGCACCCGCGTTCCAATCCCCGGCCTCGCACGTCGCGGGACGCCGCACGCCATTGGCCAACCCTTTCCGAACGGGGCTGATGCTGGAAGGAAGGGCGGGGAAACGCCGATTGGCTCAGGCGCGGCGTTCTGCGGGGGGCGGGGGCTGCATACTAACGAGCCGCCGAGGGCGCTGATTGGATAAAACGCGCCGGGAGTCGGAAACGAGGTTGATACATTTTCACGTCGGGGATAAGAATGGTGGCGGGCGCCGGGGTGTTTTTCCGACGGCTCGGAGCGCTGAGCGGGGCTGCGGCGGTCGGGGCAGCCGCCTACGGGGCTCATGGTGAGGGCAGGCGGATGCAAGAAGCCGGGGGTGCAATCCTGGCCTTGATCCCCCGACGGCATTTGTGGGCAGCTCCCAAAGGAGGTTGCAATTAAGGTGGGGGGCGAGCCTGGAAATGGGGCTGTCGGTGGGGAGTTAAGCGGGGTGTGCGGTCTGTTTTTGCAAACGAGGCTTGCGGGCCCTTTATTACCTCGGGGGGCGGGTTATTGCATGACGCCCCTGGGGTTTGCCAGCTGCCCCACCCACCCAGCCCCCTTATTAAACCAGCAAATTGCGGCGGTCCGGGGGGGTACGAAACCCCCAGGAAGATCTGTAGCGGAAGCCGCGGTTGGATTTGTTTTATTTCATAAAATCTCTGCTCCACTTGATTGTGAAATGAAATCAACCAACCAAACCGCTCAAAGCGGTTTCCTACTACTAATAGTAACACAATAAAATGATCAGCAAGAAAAATTAGCAGTAACTGAAGGCTTTTGAAACGTTAAGTTACAACACGCTGAAAACAAATCAAAAACTTGCACTATCAGCTTTCTAAAGGTCTGCGTGGGCTTCTCTAAGCAATGTTTTTAGGCAGGCGCCGAAAAGAGCATAGTGATGAGGGCACCTGCCTGAGGTCAATAGGCAGGGAGTTCCAAAGTTCACTTGAAATATCAAGTAAGGGTTTTGGCTCGTTTGGGCTGAGAATTTCCCCGGGTGAATTGGGCCCTCTGGTTCGCCTCCCTTGTTTGTGTTCCAAGCTCAGAGCATGGAGACTTTCCCTCCACCATATCGCTTTTCTGCAGCAGTTGGAGATGCGTTTCTGACCCACCCCTTTCCCCCAGTTTATCTCCTGTGCCGTTTCTGCTAACTCCTCTCTCTGTTCCCCGCCCTCCTCCCAGGTTTCCGTCGGAGTGACCGAGATGACTACTTGAAAGAGGTAAGCGGTCTTGTTTGACTCAGTCAGTAGAGCATGAGACTCTTAATCGCAGGGTTGTGAGTTCGAGCCCCACGTTGGGCAAACATATTCCTGCATTGCGGGGGGTTGGACTAGATGACCCTCGTGGTCCCTTCCAACTCCACAGTTCTATGGTTCTATTTATTGCATTTGTACCCCACCTTTTTTTCTCCAAGGAGCTCAAGGTGGCGTGTACATGGTTCACCTCTTGCCCTATCTTATCTCCAAAACAACCCTGTGAGGTAGGCTAGTCAAGGCCACATCTTTATGGCTGGGTGAGGATTCGAACCCTGGCCTCTCCCAAGATCAGAGTCCAATACTCTAACCCAGGCATCCCCCACCTGCGGCCCTCCAGATGTTTTGGGACTACAACTTCCATCAGCCCTAGCTAACAGGACCAGTGGTCAGGGATGATGGGAATTGTAGTCCAAAACATCTGGAGAGTCGAAGGTTGGGGGTGCCTGCTCTAACCACTACACTACACTACACTGATTCTCTCCCCCCCCCCCTTCCCAGTCCCTTCGGCTAAGCCAGCTAAACTGGAACCACCGGTTGTCATTGTTTGTGGGTGGAGAGAGAAACCCTTACCTGGGGGTTCAAATTTTCAACCCCCCCCCCCGGGAGGAATGAAGTGGGGCAGGTTAGTGGAGGAAGAGGCACTCCTAGGTGCGATAGGATTGGAAATGAGTTTATGCGTTCCTAACTAGATGGAGGACGCTGGTGGCGATGTGGTCTAAACCCCAGAGCCTAGGGCTTGCCGATCAGAAGGTCGGCGGTTCGAATCCCCACGATGGATTAAATTATACATGACTAGTAAATTAAGCCCGTTACAAAAACGGGCCCTAGAAAGTATATGTGGGGAGCGGCGGCCACCCTCCTTTTGTTTTTTAACCCCGCCGCCCTCCTTCCCCTGGAGCCCGGCGGCCGCCTCTCTCTTCTTCCCCCCTTTTTTATTTCCCCCCTTGTTTTTCCCTTCTCCCTTTTATCTTCCCCCCTTGCATTCCCTTTATCCCCCTTGTTTTTCCCTTTCTTCTTTCCCTGTTTTCTTCCCCTGCTTTCCCCTTGTTTTCTCCTTTTCTTCTCCCCCTGGATTTCCCATTTATTTCCCCCTTTTTCTCTCCCCCCTTTCCCCTTTCTTTTTTCCCTTTTCCTCCCCTTGATTTTCCCTCTTTCCCCACTTTATTCCCCCCCTTGTTTTCCCCTTTCCCCTTCTCCTCCCCCTTCCCCCTTTCTTTCTTTTCCTCCCCTTGATTTTCCTTCTATTTTCCCTTCCCCCTTTCTTCTTCCCTTTTTGTTTTTTCTCCCCCCTTTCCCCTATTCTTTCCCCCCCCTTGATTTTCGTTTTAATTTTTGCATAAATAAATATAGGAGGAGGCCAAGCTTCCTTGGCCCGTGTGAGGGGGACTTCTAGGGGGCCCTGCTGCGGGCCTCCCCAATGCTGCTGCTGGGCCCTCCCCACAGCCAGGGGTCGCCCAGGGGACTCACCCACTTCAGGGCAACGGAGGGGCGTTTCCCTTCCCCACACCTCCTCCGCCCACCAGTCCCCGAGAAGGCCTGCGAGAGGGAGGGGGTGTGTGTGTGTGTGCGCGCGCGTGCGTGGGTCCTCGGCTTTGGGCTTCGCTTGCCGCGGCTCCGTGTGTGTGTGTGTGTGTGTGTGTGTGTGTGTGTGTGTGTTTCAGTGTATCTGAAGAAGTGTGCATGCACACGAAAGCTCATACCAAGAACAAACTTAGCTGGTCTCTAAGGTGCTACTGCAAGGAATTTTTTTTTATTTTGTTTCGACTGCGGCAGGTGGCGCTGTGGGTTAAACCCCAGAGCCTAGGGCTTGCCGATCAGAAGGTCGGCGGTTCGAATCCCCGCAACGGGGTGAGCTCCTGTTGCTCGGTCCCTGCTCCTGCCCACCTAGCAGTTCAAAAGCACGTCAAAGTGCAAGTAGATAAATAGGAACCGCTCCAGCGGGAAGGTAAACGGCGTTTCCGTGTGCTGCTCTGGTTCGCCAGAAGCGGCTTAGTCCTGCTGGCCACATGACCAGCTGTACGCCGGTTCTCTTGGCCAATAACGCAAGATGAGCTTAGTCATGCTGGCCACATGACATGGAAGCTGTACGCTGGCTCTCGGCCAATAAAGCGAGATGAGCGCCGCAACCCCAGAGTCATCCGCGACTGGACCTAAAGGTCAGGGGTCCCTTTACCTTTACCTTTAACTAGATGGAAGGAAGAAGTTTTAAAAGTTGACAGAAGTTTATAAAATTACGCCTGGCACGGAGAAAGTGGGCAGATAATTATTTCCCTTCCCTCTCTTAACACATCCAGTGAACTGAATGTTGGGAGATGTTGTTTGGCTTAAAGTGACTGACACATTTAAGAAATAATATTAATATTAATATTAATAATAATTTAGTACCAATAAAATAAATTCCTTCATCCAGCACATGGTTAACCTGTGGAACTCCTTCCCGCAGGAGGCTGTGAAGGCCACCAACTTGGATGGCTTTAAGAGAGGATGGGACAAATTCATGAAGGAGGAGAGGACTATTCAAGGCTGTTCTCGGGTCTGCATGATCGGAGGCAGGGATGCTTCCGAATACCAGTTCCTGGAAACCACAAGAGGGGACAGGGGGGCTCCTGTGTTCGAATCCTGCTTGTGGGATTCTCATAATGGGCATCTGGTTGGCCGCTGTGAGAACAGGATGCCGGACTAGACGGGCCCTTTTTGGCCTGATCTTGCTGACTCCTCTTATGTCCTTAAGAGAAATGGTGGCTGCTAGGCAGGCCCCCTGGGACCCATCTCCAGGTGGGCTACAATCCTGGGAAGGGGCTGGGAGGGAGCCAGGATGCCTGGGTTCTTTGCGGAAAGGAGATTGGGATGGTGCAACTGGGTTGGGCTTGCCGTTCTTGGTGAGATCACGAAGCAGCATTTCCCGAATTCTCCTTCGTAAGATGCTCCTCTTACTTGAACCCTGGGTCGTCTACGCAAGCGTTTGTTTTTTCCCCAACCCTAGGCCCCCAAGATGTATCCACGCTTGTCCAATTCAATTTGCAGATTTCTTCCCGTGAAATAATCTCAAAGCTATATTTCCTAGAGAAAAAGACCGGCAATAAAAGCAACGGCTTTAATTCCACATAGGAAAAAACAATGACACAATTTAAAATGAAAACACTCT
This sequence comes from Darevskia mixta, assembly GCA_034641385.1. Classification (NCBI taxonomy): domain Eukaryota; kingdom Metazoa; phylum Chordata; class Lepidosauria; order Squamata; family Lacertidae; genus Darevskia; species Darevskia mixta. The sequence continues at coordinate 474,228 of JAWWNH010000159.1, read as the reverse complement.
AGTTCCTAAAAACAGTTCCACGTATAGAAACAATTTAAAACACTTCCAAATCCAATACAGATGTATAGATAATATACTTAAAACATGTATACAATACATTGTACAGATAATATATTTAAAACAAATGTTTCTGTTTAACTTTTTTTCTTCTTGTTTCTTCTTTATTAAAAAGATTTAAGGAAATAATATAATAACATGATACTGTGTAAAATATAACAAGTGTGATTTAGGTTTTTTGAGAACAATCAGAAATCTATTTTCTTGTATTTCCCCCCCCCCCCCCAGTATGGGATGGGATATAAATTGTAATATAGTATATTGATGTATAAATCTGTGGAATATGTTCAAGAAAGACTTAAAAAAAAAATCCAATACAGAGGAAGCCTGGGAAGCAGATCTCCCCTTGTTGAAAAAGGAAGGCACCGAAAAGACTACAAAGCCCATCATCCACGACCATTTCCGAAGCTTGCAGTGGATTATGGGCGTTGTAGTCCAACATCTGGTGGGGGAGGAAGCAAATGGCTGAAGTACAGAGACGGGGAACCTGTGGCTCCAGAAATTGCTGGACTACAACGACCATCGCACTTGCAGGGGCTGATGGGCGTTGTGAGTCCCCCAACGACGCCAGGCAGGCCACAGGGATGGCTTTGTGTGTGTTGAATCACTGTCCTCGCCTTGATCCTTGACCTTCTTTTGTAGCTCTTCGAGACGGCCAACAAATATCACTTCCTCCACAGCCTGGCCCTCCTTGCTGTGCCCCACTGCAGCTATCCCATGATGGTAAGGATGGATGAGCTAGAATTGGCTGGGGGTTTTTTTGGGGGGGGGGTTACAAGCTTCCACCCAAGCGCCTTAGGGACTCCACTCCAAATTTGTGTCGGGTTTATTCCTGAGCCTTTTCTTCTGAAGGTGTCCCACAAGGCAGCGGGGTTTCAGTAACCGTTGGGTGTGGATGATGGGAGTTGTAGTCCAATGTTTAGAGGGTGCCAGGCTGGAAAAAAGCTGTTCCCATATTCCCTGACGGTGGGATATGCACAGCCAGGCCACATTCTAGCTTCTGGTACTAACGGCAGAGTTGGGAGGGACCCCCAAATGTCATCTAGCCCAACCCCCTGAAATAATAGCTCCTGCAGCTTTAATCTATTTTTTTAAAAATAATTTTTATTGGTTTTTTACAATTTTTTAAGCACATCACATATCGGTTAAATTTTCATACTTCCCCCCTCTCACCGTGGGAAGCCCAAATCCATCCCCCCCTCTCACAGAGGTGTATATATTCATTATACATTTAACCTTGCTAATATTTCCCCATAACATTGCTTGGGCCTGGCCCTTTTCATAGGCCAGGCAATTCTAATTTTCTCAATTTCATATTTCAATTGACTTCCTCAAATCCCCCACTGTTGAATTCATAATAAATCCTCTTTATCAGGTTCATACATCTACTTTTAAAACATCATCAAATACATAGGTACAATTACTTATTAATCCTAGATTCACACCTAAGCATCCAGATACTTCTGCTCTGTTCTTCCCATCTGTATTCCCCCCTTCCTCCCTTTGGTCTCAGAGTGTTTAGCCATATTATCTTCCTTTACTAATCATTTAAAAATTAATAATCCTTGTTAATCACTCATGCCAGTAACCATATCCATATTCGTTGTCCTTAAACCCAGAAAAGTAGTCCAGTTCAAAAAAGAGGGTCCTTGTTCACCCCACATCCTCCCTCACCGCAGTCCAACTCCACCAATTTTCCTGCCCCAATGGGTCTTGTCTTTCCTTCTTGCTCTTTGTTGCTTTCCTTCCCTTTAATCTAAACAAAGCTCTGGGATCAAAGCTCTTGAGAGACTACCTTATCCCTGCTGATTCTTTAGCTGCAGTTCCTGCCTTGCAGGGGGTTGGACTAGATGACTCTGGGTGCCCCTTCCGACTCTGCAGTTCTGTGATTCTATGCCTAAATGATATCGAGCGTCAGAACAACTTGGCCACAAATAAGGAAATTTTGCCCATGGTATGACTTATTTCCCACCTTCCCATTTCGACTCTCGGACACCCTGTCTGCATAACCTAGCAATTCTAAAATAGAGACGCGCTTTTACCCTCGCAAGATTGAATGTTTTGCCCTCGGCTGTAGTTGAGGGACGATTCCAGCAGATTCCACACGAAAAACGCTTGTCTCTGTGGAGATGGCAGTCCCGAATCGGTGGCGCATGCCCTTCTGGCTTGCACTCTTTATAAAGACTTGAAGAATGAGATGATCACCCCTCTTTTATTGTCCACTAGCTGACCCGGCCACGCCTTGCTGTGGCTGATTTTATGCTTATTACCATCAGTAGCAGCCGCAGCAACTTGCACTCTTTATAAAGACTTGAGGAATGAGATGATCACCCCTCTTTGATTGTCCATTCCGGGTCGCCCAGCCTCTGCCGCAGTGTCCTTTCTCTTGGCAGATCAAGGTGAGCAGGTGACAGCAAAGGTTGCAAGGTTTTGAGCTGGGGCAATCAGAAGAAGACCCACTATTTGACTATGGATTCAAAACCCTAAAATGTGTTTTATATAATTGACTTTTCAGTTCTGTTCTTTGTACAGTGGACGCTCGGGTTGCAAACGCGATCCGTGTGGGAGGCACGTTCGCAACCCGCAGCGTTCGCAACCCGTGCCGCTGCGTCTGCGCATGCACGTGACGTAATTTGACGCTTCTGCGCATGTGCAAAGCGCAATTTAGCGCTTATGCGCATGCGCGATGCCGAAACCCGGAAGTAACCCGTTCCGTTACTTCTGGGTTCGGCATGATACGCAACCCGACATCACGCAACCTGAAGCGGCCGTAACCCGAGGTATGACTGTATATCGTATTGTTGTTTTATTGCTGTGGCCGATGGCTGACACAAATAATCATTCATTCATTCATTCATTCATTCATTCATTCATTCTGTGATTCTAACTTTCACCTTTTGTTCCTCGCAGGCCGGCAGCATCCTGTCCCTGGGCATGGGGATGTTCTCTGGCGCCCTGTATTACCACGCCGTGACGGGGGACCCGATCCTGACCAAGGCGGCCCCTTATGGTGGTTCCCTCCTCATCCTCGGCTGGATCGCCATGGCCCCTTGACACTCCCGTTCTGTCCCCATGTGCCCCCTCTCTCCCGTCTCCGGGGCAGCCAGCCCTGGTCCTCCTTCCCTCTCTTAGGCTAGCCAGAAGGGAGCCCTAGCAGAGGAGAGATCGGCCAAGTGTCAGAGTGGGATCCCTTGAGGTCTTCAGCCCGCCCCCAACGCGTCTTTGTTCTGCATCTTGGAATTCCCTGAATGCCTAATCCCTTTTTAAAAAGCTAGGATCCTTTTCCCCCAAAAAAATTGCAAGCAGATTTGGGCTTGCGATGGAGGAAGAGCTTAGGCCTCGACCTGCAATGTCTGATCAGTGCTTTTCAATTGGTGTTTTTTTAACTTAATAAATGAGAGTGATTTAACTTTTTTTTAAACCCACACACCTTTTTTCATGCGAATAAATTTATTCTGTGAATAAATGTCATGGTAAATTGAGGTTGAATCCTGACAAGACAGAAGTACTGTTTTGGGGGGACAGGGTGCGGGCGGGTGTGGGGGACTCCCTGGTCCTGAATGGGGCAACTGTGTCCCTGAAGGACCAGGTGCGCAGCCTGGGAGTCATTTTGGACTCACAGCTGTCCATGGAGGCGCAGGTCAATTCTGTGTCCAGGGCAGCTGTCTGCCAGCTCCATCTGGTGCGCAGGATGAGACCCTCCCTGCCCGCAGACTGTCTCGCCAGAGTGGTGCATGCTCTGGTTATCTCCCGCTTGGACTACTGCAATGCGCTCTATGTGGGGCTACCTTTGAAGGTGACCCGGAAACTGCAATTATTCCAGAAAGCGGCAGCTGGACTGGTGACTGGGAGACCACATAACACCGGTCCTGAAAGACCTACATTGGCTCTCAGTACATTTCCGAGAACAATTCAAAGTGTTGGTGCTGACCTTGAAAGCCCTAAACAGCCTCAAAGGCCCAGTATACCTGAAGGAGCGTCTCCACCCCCACCGTTCAGCCCAGACACTGAGATCCAGCGCCGAGGGCCTTCTGGCGGTTCCCTCACTGCGAGAAGCAAAGTTACAGGGAACCAGGCAGAGGGCCTTCTCGGTGGTGGCGCCCGCCCTGTGGAACGCCCTCCCATCAGAGGTCAAAGAGAAAAACAACTATGAGACTTTTAGAAGACATCTGAAGGCAGCTCTGTTTAGGGAAGCTTTTAATGTTTAATAGATTATTGTATTTTAATATTCTGTTGGAAGCTGCCCAGAGTGGCTGGGGAAACCCAGCCAGATGGACGGGGAATAAATTATTATTATTATTATAAATGGTGGCTATGCTAGATGTCACACGTAAGCTAAGAGCAGGGAGCGTTCCACTGCGTCTCCCCCTCCCTCCCGAAGTTGCTAGACTACAACTCCCATCAGCCATGACTTATCCCTTCTTTTGAGAGACAAAAGAAGGGCTTAAGGGCGTTTAAGGCAACCTGGCTGGCCGGGGCTGTTGGGAGTTGTAGTCCAAAGCAGCTGGGAGCCCTAGGTTGGCAAAAGATCATAGAATTGCAGTTGGCAGGGAGCCCCGAGGGTCATCTAGTCCAACCCGCAGGAATGCAGGAATAAGTTGGGTCATAAAATTAGTTATTTAAAAAGTGGGGATGGGGAAACTATGTCCCTTCAGATATTGGGGTGCAAACTCCCCACGAGCCAGCAGGACCAATGGTTAGGGATGATGGGAGTTGTAGTCTAGGAACATCTGGAAGGACACAGGCTGAACATCTGGAAGGATCTGGGCCTGAAATTCCCAGTGGATGCTCTTTGACAGATGCTAACACTCCAATAAAAAAGAGTAATGTGGGCTTCTCTCTCCATGCATTTATTTCACCACCATTATTATTATTTTAAATATATGCTGCCATCTCATAAAGATGTACAGAGCGGTGATTAAAAAAACAATACATCTGCCGTAAAAGCAGAACAGCATAAAAGCCAAAAAGATAATATGGAGACTCTAATATTGTTGCCGTAAAGCTCCCCCCCCCTTTTTTTTTTTTTGAGCGGTATTAAAAAGCCGTGTCTCTTGCTTTCATGCAAATGAGGCAGAGGGCTACCAACTTGAGACTGAGACACCTGCCAGAACGGGAAGGAGATAATTTAAAAGCCTACATAGTCAAGGTACTCGGAGAATATTGGGGACTGGATCAACAAAAATTGGAAAGCACCATCGTCAAAGCATATCGTTTTGGACCAAAGGATAGGAAGAATACAAAGACAGTTAATGATTGTCTAATTGAATTTCAAACCAAAACTCAAAGAGACGAGATCCTGAAACTCCACTACGAAAAGAACTTGGAAGTGGAAGCAAAGAAGGTCATCCTATACAAAGACATCCCCAAATTCTTCCTGGACCTAAGACCCAACTACACTGATTTGACACAGGCCTTAAGTAAAAAGAAGATCAACTACAGGTGGGAATTCCCTCAAGGCCTAGCTTTTGGATTCAAAGGAAGATTCATCAAAATCAAATCAAAAGAAGATAAAATTAAGTTTATACAGAATAATCTGGACGAATTTCCTGGAATTTTAGCGGAAAGTCCTACACCAACACCAGAGGAAGAAGCCGAAGGAGCAGCAGGAGGAAGTGCATAATAAAAGATGGCATTAAAGATCTTAACTTGGAATGTTCACGGTTTAAACATTAAATCTCAGAGAAACCAGGTCTTTCATACATTGAAGAAACAAAATTTGGATATAATATGTCTTCAAGAAACCCATGTAACAAGATTACACAGGAGAGTTTTGGAAAATAAAAGAATAGGCCTGGAATTCATCTCTTCAGCAAAAGTGAAGAAGAGAGGAGTAGTAATCTACGCCAAAGAGAAATATAATCCAAAAATGAAATTTAAGGATGAGGATGGAAGATTTGTAGCAATAGAGATCACAGTGGAAGGCGAAAACTTTCTGATACTGGGACTGTATGCGCCAAATGATGCGAAAGTGGAATTTTTCAAGAATATCCACGAAAGGCTGTTGGATTACATGGATTACAAAATAATAGTTCTAGGAGATTTCAATGCGGTAGCCTCCACGCTTATGGACAGATCACAAAGAGTAAAATTCACAAATGAGGGAAGGCTACCGAAAACCTTCTTTGATATGACTGACAACCTAGACTTGATAGATGCATGGAGAACATTGAATCCAACCGACTTAGAAGCAACTTTTTATAGTGAGTCAACCAAAGCCTGGAGTAGGATCGACCAAATATGGACATCCAGGGAATTAACACCCAGGATGATCCAGTCAGAAATACATCCAAGGACATGCTCAGACCATAACCCGGTACAACTGGACTTGAGATTAAACCCGAAGGGTTCCTTCAGATGGAGAATGGACGATTCACTGTTTAGAAACCAAATCATCTGTGAAAAAGCTCAAAAAACAATAAAGGACTATTTTGAAATAAATATAAATACGTCAATGGAAAAAAGAACAATTTGGGACGCAAGCAAAGCGGTGATGAGAGGATTTCTAATACAACAAAAAGCAATCAAAATGAAGCTGCAAAGAGAGAAAAAGGATGCTATTTTGCAACAATTGAAAGAAAAAGAAAAACAATTGAGGATAACACCTAAAGATAGCAAATTACAAAAAGAAATAAAGCAACTACAAGTTGAACTCTCTAAAATAATCAATTGCGAAATCGAATGGAAAATTAAAATGTTGAAGCAAAAGACTTTTGAATCAGCAAATAAATGTGGAAAATTGCTAGCGTGGCAGCTGAGACAGAGACAGAAACAGAATATCATTACAAGCATTAGTATCAACGGAAATAAAGTAGTGAACCCATCGGAGATAAGGAAAAACTTTGAAAAGTTCTACAAACAGTTGTACAAAGAAGAAACCAAAGAAAAAGATAAAATAGAGCAATATATAGTTAAAAATGGCCTACAGAAAATCCCGGAAAGAATGAAAGGCCCCCTAAACCACCCAATAACATCGAATGAAGTGGAAATAGCAATTAGCAACATGAAATTGGACAAAGCCCCAGGACCTGACGGACTTTCAGCTAAATATTACAAAACATTGAAAGATTGGATAACACAACCTTTAATGGACGTATGCAATGAGATATTGAAGGGAGGAGGGGCACCGGAGTCTTGGAAGGATGCTTACATAACACTGATACCAAAGCCAGATGTAGATCGGACATTGATGAAGAATTACAGACCTATCTCCCTCCTAAATGTTGATTACAAGATCTTCGCAAATATCATGGCTAGCAGACTCAGGAAGGTTCTAAAGGAGGTTATCCACCAAGATCAAGCCGGTTTTTTACCGGAAAGGCACTTAAACAATAACATAAGGAACGTGGTGGATATCCTCGAAAATCTTGAACAAGATAAGAATAACAAAGCAATCCTGATGTTTGTGGACGCCGAAAAAGCATTCGACAATGTTTCTTGGACTTTTATGAAAAAGAATTTGCAACATATGGAGGTGGGGAACGGTTTCATGAACGGGATTGAAGCGATCTACACTGATCAAAAGGCTAAGATCATTATTAACAATGTGGTATCAGAAAACATCAGAATACAGAAAGGAACAAGACAAGGTTGCCCCTTATCCCCGTTATTGTTTATTACGGTCCTGGAGGTTCTGCTGAATGTGATTAGAAAAAATTCAGACATTAAAGGGGTGGCGGTGGGGGCCAAAGAATACAAATTAAAAGCCTTCGCTGATGACTTAGTTTTGACACTACAAAAACCAGACTCCAGTGCACCAGTGGCACTGGAGGTGATACAAGACTTTGGGGAAGTAGCAGGACTTAAATTAAACAAAGCCAAAACCAAAATTTTAGGGAAAAACCTGACACAAGGTGAGAAAGAGAATCTCGAGAAAGAAACAGGCCTTCAATTTGCAAAAAAAGTAAAATATTTGGGTATCAACATGACAGCGAGAAACCAAAACCTGTTCAAGGACAACTATGAAAAAGTTTGGAATGAAATAAAGAAGGACTTGGAGATCTGGAATAATTTGAAATTGTCCTTGATGGGCCGAATTGCAGTCATAAAGATGAATGTGCTGCCTAAATTATTATTTCTCTTCCAGGCAATTCCAATACTTGATAAGATGGAACCTTTCAAGAAGTGGCAGAAGACCATATCAAGATTTGTCTGGCAGGGGAAAAAACCCAGAATTAAATTCAAGATATTAACAGATGACAAGAAAAGAGGGGGCTTTTCCCTGCCGGAATTAAGTATTTATTTTGAAGCAGCTGCCTTCTGCTGGCTGAAAGATTGGTTCCTATTAGAAAATACAGATATACTTGACCTGGAAGGATACAACAACAGATTTGGATGGCATGCATATTTATGGTATGATAAGATAAAGGCCCACCAAGGATTTAAAAACCATATAATAAGAAAGGCTCTTTTTAGAGTTTGGATGAAATATAAGGATCTCCTTGAAAGGAAAACACCCAGATGGCTGTCACCAGCAGAAGCAAAGGCCCATAAAAGAGTCAACATGGAAGAAAATTGGCTAAAATACTCCGAGATGTTAATATATGAAGGAGAACAAGTCAGGTTGAAACCCTTTGAGCAATTAAGAGGAAGAATTCGAGACTGGCTACAATATCACCAGATTAATGAACTCTTTAAAATGGATAAAAAGATTGGCTTTCAAGTGGAAAAGTCAAAACTGGAAACAGAACTGCTAGAATTAAAGAATAAGACCTTGTCAAGAATGTATGATTTGCTGCTGGAATGGCATACGCAAGATGAGTTAGTAAAATCTGCAATGATAGATTGGGCAAAAGATGTGGGACATAATATTATGATGGCAGACTGGGAAAGACTATGGAGAACGGACATAAAATTTACAGCTTGTACTTTGTTGAGAGAGAACATAATGAAAATGATTTATAGATGGTACCTGACCCCAGTGAAGCTGGCAAAAATCTATCATTTGCAGGACAATAAATGTTGGAAATGTGGCACTATGGAAGGAACATTTTATCATATGTGGTGGACTTGCCCAAGGTTGAAGGCCTTCTGGGAGATGATATACAATGAGTTGAAGAAGGTGTTTAAAAGCACATTCTTGAAGAAACCAGAGGCCTTCCTCCTTGGAATGGTACACCAAGTCTTACCAAAAGAAGACCACACGTTGTTTATGTATGCCACTACGGCAGCAAGAATCCTTGTTGCAAAATATTGGAAGACAAAGGACTTACCGACATTGCATGAGTGGCAGATGAAAATGATGGACTATATGGAAACCGCTGAACTGACGGGGCGAATCCGCGACCAGAGGGACGACGCAGTGGAAAAAGATTGGAGAAAGTTTAAAGACTATCTTAAAAAACATTATAAAGTACAGAATTAAAATAAAATAGAAATGTCAATGTATAAGATTAGTTTATAAAAGAATAATATAGTGAATAGTATGGTAGATATATGGTAGGAATAAGTGTTAAGTATTATTGAATTTAAGGTCTTTTCTTTTTTATAAATATTTGTAAGTAAACATAAGGTTGTTGAAAAAGAATCTGGATGTTATTTTAAATTTAAAGAATGAAATTAAAATAAGAAATAAGGTAATAGAAATGAGAAGATAGAAATATTAAGAAATTGCTGGTAGAAAATAGATAAGGAGAATCGGCACAGAAGGAAAGAATGGAGGAAGTTAGGAGAAAATGTTAAGGAGATAGGATAAGAGCATAAGATAAATGTAGTGTATTGTAGTGTTTTAGTTTAAATGTAGTTTATATGTATGTGTATTTTGTTTGTTTGATTGTTTGTTTGTTTATTTTTGTGTTTAAAAATAAAAAATATTAATTGAAAAAAAAAAATAAAAAGCCGTCTAAAACAGCACCGCCTCCATCATAAAAAGAAGCAGCTCCGAGACACCTGGTCAGGCATCAAAATCTATGCTGCGGCCGCATTTGGAATACCGTTCTGGTCGCCTTGCCTCAAAAAGGATGTTGAGTTGGAGAAGGTTCAGAAAAGGACAACGCAAATGATCAGGGGGAATGGAGCAATTCCCCTGCGAGGAAGGAAAAGATGTAGCGTCTGGGAAATTTAAGTTAAAGGTAGGTAGCCATGTTGGTCTGCCGTAAGGTAAAGGTAAAGGGACCCCTGACCATTAGGTCCAGTCATGGACGACTCGGGTTGCGGCGCTCATCTCGCTTTACTGGCCGAGGGAGCCGGCATACAGCTTCCGGGTCATGTGGCCAGCAGGACTAAGCCGCTTCTGGCGAACCAGAGCAGTGCATGGAAACGCCGTTTACCTTCCCGCCGGAGCGGTACCTATTTATCTACTTGCACTTTGGGGCGTGCTTTCGAACTGCTAGGTTGGCAGGAGCAGGGACCGAGCAACGGGAGCTCACCCTGGTCTTGAGATTAAATCTGGAGGGAAAGGGGGCGGAGTCTATGCAGGGGGTTGGACTAGATGACCCTCGTGGTCCCTTCTGATCTATGCTTCTATGTCAGGTGCTACAGGGACTAGAGCTTGTCGGTGGCAACAGCCAGGAAAGGCCATCATTGCGCACTGGTTTTTGCTATGAACACAAAGCGCGTGGGCTACGTAGCTGTCACGTGTGAACCCTCCAATCGGGTGGCGCAGAAGTGCTTCTCCCCAAGGCGTCGTGGAAACAGGCGTGAAGTCGGTGCCTGTGAAACCCTTGTCCCAAAGGCAAGTTTCTTACTGCCAGCCAGCAGCTGGGCCGCGTTCTCGCATGGTGGTGCATCCAAACAGCCGCGCAGGACGCGCGTCTCGCCCTTCTAGGGCAGCCCGGGAGGACTCTCAAAAAACCCACCAGCTGGAGGGCGCCAGGTTGGCCGAGAGACTATTAACCCGGGCTAAGAGCCCGTGAGCTCTTTCCTTCCCCTCCCATCCCTCGAAGAAAAAGAGCAAGCCCGGACACGCCGCGTTCACACGACCGGCGCGCGTGGCTCCTTTTTTTCTCGCTTCTCTCTCCGGGCGCGGCTCCAGGGCTGCTGCCGGCGATGGGAGGGCGAGGGGGCGGCCCCTGCCTCGCCCTGCCCTCCCTCGGTCCATCCTTTTCCTCTCTCTTTCTCCTTCTCTTTCTCTCCTCCTCCCTCCGCCACTTTCTTTGCGGGCTCCAGGGCGTGAAGGTAACGCGGAGCGGGGAGAAGACGCCGGGGAGGCGGGGGGGGGGGGAGAAGGCCCAACTAATGTGGGGCGGGGAGGAGAGAAGCCATGGGGTGGGGGTCCTTGGCTCCCCTCCCTCCCCTCCCCCCCACCAGGGGGCTGTTTGGGAAACCAGCTGAGATCGCCAGGAAAATAAAAAGATGGGCATCTCCATCCTTTGCGCGCTTGGTTTCTTTCTATTCTCGTGGAGAGGTTGGGGGGGCCCCTCTCAGTTCAGGCCGGGGGGGGTCTTTTCTTTCTCCTCTTCCTCGTGTGAATGTGGTCAGCGGGGAGGTTGTTTTGCAAAGAGGGAGGGAGGGGCTTCCTGTTTGGAACCCCCCCCCCCAATCCTACCCGGGGGGGGGGGAGATGGGAGGAGAATGCAGCGAAGTTTCTTTGGAGAGAGGATGGCGGGGGGGTGTCAGGCTGGGTTTGGGGCGCGCGCCCCTCCTCCCCATCTCCTTTGCTGCTGGCTCTTTGGTGCAGCCGTGGCCAACCTGGCGCCCACCCCAGCGTCCTCAGCAGCTGGGGGGCGCCAGGTTGGCAGCTCTGGGAGGAGAAGGGACCAGATGGTTTTAATTTTGCTGTTGTTGTTTCGCCCCGCTTTGCATCGCAGGCTGGTGGGCGGGAGCCCCCCCCCTTCTCTCCCAACATCCTTCCTGATTTTTCTTCCTTCCCTTTACCCAACAATCTTCTCTCTCTCTCTCTCTCTCCTCTCTCTCTCTCTGCACCCAGCCTGAGAGACGCCTTGCAGCCAGGTGGTGATGCTTCCTTTGCAAAACACTGCAGAAATATGTATCCAAGGTTTTTGGAAGGCTCCACACAATGCTTCCCCCGCCCCCTATTCTCCCTTCATCCAGGTTTCCTGTCCAGCCCTCGCCTTTGTTCTTGCTCCTCCTGCACAGCTTTCGATTCCCCGGCCTCGAGTGCGAGTTCTGTGACACCCAGAAGCCTGCGCTAAGGAAGGGAGAGTGGCTCTTGCACCCGGGTTCTGCTTGCTGGTTTTGTACAAGGACTTGGTCGGCTGCTGTGAAGACGGCGTGCTGGACTAAATGCTCTTTAAAAATGTCCCATGGAAGTGGGGGTGATTGGGTTGTCTTGGTTTTTATTGTGTATTTTGTGTCTTCTGTATTGTAATTTTTGTTGGGGACAGACCTGAGATCTGCAGGTATAGGGCAGTGTACTACTACTGCTAATAATAATAATAATAATAATAATAATAAATAATGAGACCCCTTTGGCCTGATCTAACAGGCTTTCCTTAGGCTCTAGTCATAGAATTGCAGAGTTGGAAAGGAATTTAGTTGCACCGGTTAAAGCATCGCGATAGCTCAGTCGGTAGAGACTCTTAATCTCAGGGTAGTGGGTTCGAGTCCCACGTTGGGCAAAAGATTCCAGCATTGCAGCGGGCTGGACTAGATGACCCTTGGGGTTCCCTTCCGACGCTACAATTCTATGATTCTAAGAACAGGAGAGCCTGCTGAATGAGGCCAGTGGCCCACCTAGTCCAGCATCCTGCCTTCACAGTGGCCAAACAGATGCCCCCGATGTGAAAGCAGCAAGCAGGATTCGAACACAAGAGCCACTCTCCCTTCCTGTGGCTTGTAGCAACTGGGATTCAGAAGCATCGCTGCCTCCGACCGTGGAGGCCGAGCACAACCATCCTGGCTAGTAGCCGTCAATAGCTTTCTGCTCCATGAGCCTGTCTAATCCTCTTTTAAAACCATCCAATCCCGGCCTCCTGTGGCAGGGAGTTCCGAAGTTTACATGCGGCACAAAGAAGGGCTTTTGTTTTTATCCGTGTAGTGGTGTGTAAAGAGTTTGAGAGAGAGGTCTCTGCTCTCTAGGAAGTTGCAATCTGAACATTGTAAACACTGGCTAGTGGGAGTGTAGTGGTTAGTATGTCGGACTGGGACCTGGAAGAGAGCCGGGTTCAAATTCTGACTCGGCCCTGAAGCTCGTTTGCTGACCTTGGGCCAGTCGCTGTCCCTCAGCCTACCCTACTTGCAGGGTTGTTGTGGGGATGAAAGAGGGGGAGAACCATGAACTCCACCTTAATTTCCTTGGAGGAAAAGGGTGCGAATTAATGCAATTAATAAATAAATTCTCTTGGTGCTGTCAGAGGATGCAAATATATTAGGGGGAATGAAGCAGGGGATGGGATACACCATGTAGAGCATGAGACTCTCAGGGTGGTGGGTTCGAATCTCACATTGGGCAAAAAGATTCCTGCATTGCAGGGGGTTGGACTAGATGACCCTTGGGTCCCTTCCGACACTACAGTTCCACGGTTTTATGTGTGTTTGAGCTTTGCTAGGAGGGAGAGGAAGGAGCGAATTGGAAAGAGACTCTGTGCGGCTGGAAAGATACAGGATTCCTGGGTGGCTTTCGCAAGAGAGCGAAAAACCAGGGATTTTGTGGCTTCTCTGAAGGGTGAGAAAATACCCCCTTGGCGAATCGTGGGGTGTTTTTTTTAAGGGAGTGGAAAGCAGGCTCTCTCGCCAGCTGCTTGGGTTTGTTGGAAAGCCGCCTCCATCTTTCCGCGGGGGAAACCCAGCCTCTCCCTTCTCAACCCAGAACCCAGCGCAGACATACAGGCACGCCCAAAAGGTCACTGGGGTTTGCAGAGAGAGCCGACTGGATCCCAATCGGTCGGAGAGCTTGGAAGCACTGCCTGGAAACAGGAGGCCTGGATCGTTCAACACACACACCCCCTCCAGCAACAATCCCTGCTTTGGAACAAAAAAACAACAACCCAAAACCCTGGGTGCCACCCAGTTTTGGGCTAGGGAGAAGACTCTGAGCCGTTTGTCTGGCAGTGAGAGGGGACTGCCAAAAACCCCTATTTTTAAGAGGGTAGCTTCCAGGGTGGATTTGATTTAAATCAAATTGATTTAAATCATGATTTAAATCACGATTTAAATCACTAGTCAGTAAGGCTTGATTTAAATCACTAGTCAGTAAGACTTGATTTAAATATTTTTTTTACAGAAAGACTCATTCTTGCTGGTATAATCTTAATATTAACAACCATATGAAGGTTTCATTTTTGGAATAATAAAGTTTATACAGTTATATCAAAAATTACTGATTTCATTATACTACTAGAAATACATAGACATAATTATGAAATTATGGCGAGGTTTAATAAGTTAACTGTTAACTGTTTATATTTGGACAACTTTTCTGCTGTACTTTATTGGAAGGAGAAAAATAATCATTTCCTTAATAACCATTTAAACAATTTATTTAACTAAAACAATAACATGATAGCATATGTATCCATGTTTGTAACTGATGTGGTTAAACATTGTTTTTAAAAAACTTAGACTGAGTTTTAGCACACTTGATAAACTTAAAACAAATCCTTATTTCCTGATGAGTAGCCTTTGGACTACAATGTAACTTAAATAGAAGACTAGAAAGATTTTTCCTCCAAAAGCATTTTATTTTAAAAATCCAATTTAAATCAAAAAAATCTGATTTAAATAAAAAAAATCCGATTTAAATAAAAAAAATCCGATTTTTTTTGATTTTTTAAAAAAAATCATTGATTTTTATCCACCCTGGTAGCTTCTGTCATGTGGTTTTTAGCAAGGCTTTGTTCTCTTCTTGCCCAAACCCGCTGATGTGCAGGAGAAAGATCAAGGCAGACTTTGTTTTCGCAAGGCGTGAGATAGATGGGGAGGCAATCTGGGAGCCAGGATTCTTGGGTGAGGAGGACCAAGGGGTGTGTGTGTGTATGTGTGTCAGGACTCCTGGGTTCCTTGGAGAGGGCAGGAGTGGTTTGTAGGCTGAAGGTTCGGCTCAGAGGCCTGGCAAGGCGTCTGGGATCTCCTCTCCTCCTGCTGCTCCTGCCCTCCCTCTCCCCATGATGAGTCTGTGTGGGCTTGAGGTGGGGGGGGGGGAAGCAGAGATCCAGTTACACTTGGATCATGTGTCTCCCGCTTAGGCAAGAGGAGTGGGCGCCATTTCTTGGAAGCTGGACTCGGGAACGGGCACAAAGTGAGTAATGCCTGGAGGCTTCTGAGTTTGGTTCTCCTTGAGACTTGTGTGTTTGTGTGTTTGCACGCAACGCCTTGCCTGTGTCCTCAGGGTTGCACAAATCTGCGTGTGGCCTCTGGCGTTTGGGCCAGAGGGTCTGGTGACTTTTAAACTGTCTTGTTTCCCGATTTCCTTTGGGTACACGATTTGTGTTCTGTGACACTTTGTTTGTGTGTGCTTGTGTGTTGATGGCTATCATGTTTTTTCACTTCTGGGTGGGCTTGGGAGACTGGTGTTTGTGTGCAGGTTTGAGGGGTATCATAGAATAGCAGAGTGGGAAAGGGACCCCCAAGGGACATCTAGTCCAACCCCCTGTAGTGGCAGGAATCGCTGCTAAAGAAACCCTGGCTCACGATGCTCAGAGAGGAAGTGAGAACTCTGTATGCTTAATTCCTCTTCTTTGGTGTTTTTGACACCGTTGCGATTGTGCAAATTTGATTCTCTGTGTGCGCACTTTGGCACGGGTTGTGCGTGTGGGAATGCCGCCCAAAGCTGCCGTGTTTTAAAAGTGGTGTGCAGTTCCACCGGCGAAGCATTTCTCGCCTGCCGCAGCCAGGAGTTCCGCACACCTGTTGGATTTCTGCTTGCCTGCTAGCTGTTAAAAAGCCCAGGAGCCTTGCCAATGAGAGAGGCGGCAATCGTGCGTCTCCATTTTTTGCTTTCCATGTGGGTGCCTGTTGTTGTTTTTTGTACATACCTTTTGTTTGGCTTCCTGGAGACAGGCCCCAGGTCTGCATTGTGATGAAGAATGAATACATAGGGCAACTAAGTTTGTTCTTGGTATGAGCTTTCGTGTGCATGCACACTTCTTCAGATACACTGAAACAGAAGTCACCAGACCCTTATATATAGTGGGAGGGTGGGGAGGGTATTACTCAGAAGGGTGGTGGGAATGGGTGATAGGCTGATAGCTGTGGTAAACCTGTTGATGACTGTTAACGACTGCAATTAGTCTTGCAGGAAAAAGCAAGGGGTGAGAAGGTTAAAAAAGCTTTGTCATGTATAATGAGATAAGAATCCAATGTCTCTATTCAGACCAGGTCTCTCCATGGTTTTAAGCTTGGTAATGAGTTGCAATTCACAACTTCTCTTTCCAGTCTATTTCTGAAATTCCTTTGCAATAAGACAGCTACTTTGAGATCTTGTATAGAGTGTCCTGGGAGACTGAAGTGTTCTCCTTCAATCAAGCAGCAAGTTGGTCTCTAAGCAAGTTGGTCTCTAAGGTGCAACTGGAAGGATTTTTTTTTACTTTTTATTTTGTTTTGACTATGACAGACCAACACGGCTACCTACCTGTAACTGGTACATAGGGCAAGAGAGGGCGGCCAAAAGGGTTGCCTCTGTGCCAACTCAGTTTACCCGCTTGTGTGCCAGTCGGAGAGGAGGCTGTGGGTGTGTTTGTTTGAATCTAGGAGAGCCGCCCTCCTTGCTTTGCTGCAGCAACAGAGAGTCAAATGACAAAGCTCAGGTATACAAGAAGAAGTGGGATGTCCGTATGGGTGCAGATTTTGAAAAACGTGCCGCGCAAATCCAGCATCACTCAGCACAGGGTGGTTATTTCTCCTTTAACCCCTTTTAAGACCTGTGCCAATCGAGGTTCTGGAGACCAAGCCTTATGAGGAACGGTTGAGGGAATTAGGGGTGGCGCTGTGGGTTAAACCACAGAGCCTAGGGCTTGCCGATCAGAAGGTCGGCGGTTCGAATCCCCACATCGGGGTGAGCTCCCGTTGCTCGGTCCCTGCTCCTGCCCACCTAGCAGTTCGAAAGCATGTCAAAGTGCAAGTAGATCAATAGGTACCGCTCTGGCGGGAAGGTAAACGGCGTTTCCATGCGCTGCTCTGGTTCGCTAGAAGCGGCTTAGTCATGTTGGCCACATGACCCGGAAGCTGTACGCTGGCTCCCTCTGCCAGTAAAGCGAGATGAGCGCCGCAACCCCAGAGTCGGTCACAACTGGACCTAACGGTCAGGGGTCCCTTTACCTTTACTTTTGAGGGAATTGGGCATGTTTAGCCTGGAGGAAAGGAGACTGGGAGGGGATGCGATAGCCAGCTTCAAACATCTAACAGGGAAAGGTGGAGCAAGCTTTCCCCCTCCTGCTCTGGAAGCTAGGACCTCCAGTGGATTCCAGTTACAAGAGAGGCGATTCCGACTCAAGATTTGAGGGTAAGAGCAGTTCGACAGGGGAACGGACTCCCTTGGAAGCTGGCGGACTCCATTACAGGTTTTAAAAGAGAGTTTAAAAGAGAGGGAGCCAGTGTGGTGTAGTAGTTAAGAGCGGTAGACTCTAATCTGGTGGACCGGGTTCGCGTCTCCACTCCTCCACATGCAGCTGCTGGGTGACCTTGGGCTAGTCCCACTTCTCTGAAGTCTCTCAGCCCCACTCACCTCACAGAGTGTTTGTTGTGGGGGAGGAAGGGAAAGGAGAATGTGAGCCGCTTTGAGACTCCCTAGGGTAGTGAGAAAGCGGGATCTCAAATCCAAATCCAATCCAGTTTGGCTGGCTATCTGTCAGGGAATCTTTAGCTGCAATTCCTGCGTTGCAGGGGGTTGGACTAGATGACCCCTTGGGGACCCTTTCAGGCTTATTTGAGGCGTCTTGTGTCGATATGCACCTCCTTCTCTTGAAAACCCATCCATTGTCTCTCATTGTCTCCCTGCCTGCACCCACCCAGCCGAGGCCAGACCTCCTAATATTTTACAGATTTCTTTGCTGTGCTAGCCACCCATATGCAATATCTATCCCGAAATGACCCCGTTCTCTTCCTATTTCCTTGCAGGGACGTCCAGATGGGAGGCAGCCACCGCCGCTGATCAGAAAGGCGCCGGAAGTGGGGTCTCCGTCCACCCCCCACCCCTTGCCAGACGGATACAAACATGGCAGCTCCAGGTCTGGTCTGGCCTTCCATCCCTGGCTTACCTTGCTTTCTAATTACGTGGCTAAATTACGGAGGGAACGAAGGAGCTGTTCCCCACATAAGTAGTAACTTGCACGTATATTTTGGGGCGGAGAGGAATCCTTAGGCGTGGGCAGTATATTTAAAGTTAAATCCAACCCAGCTGTTTTCCAAGCTCTCTCTGAAGATGCAAAGTGGATTGCGGCCCTTGGGAGATCTATATATTGGCCTCCGATAAATGCAGTTAATTTTGCACGACGCAAGCAGTTGCACAGAAAGCCTGGATGCGTTTGATTTCTTTGCGTCAACTGGCCTCGTAGCTAGGCGGTCGATAACTTGCTTCTGGGATCTCACCTCGATTACATTGTCCGCACACACAAAAACCGGAACGCAACGCTGGTGATTATTATGTGCCTATTTAATACTACTTTGATCTCTCTCTTTCTCATAGAGTTGGCAGGGATACCAAACATGGGGTATAAATCACACACACACACAGTTGTGCCGCCCAGAGTGGCTGGGGAGACCCAGCCAGATGGGCGGGGTACAAATAATAAATTATTTATTATTATTATTATTATTATTATTATTATTATTATTATTATTATTATGCCTTGGAAGCTGAAAGCCTCGGCACTCGGACGTTTTGGCTCCTGAACGCCGCAAACCCGGAAGTGATTGTTCTTTGGAACCCGAATGTCCGGCGCGGTTTCCGATTGGCTTGCAGGAGCTTCCTGCGGCCAATCAGAAGCCGCGCCTTGGTTTCCAAACGTTTTGGAAGTCAAACGGAATTCCGGAACAGATTCTGCTCGACTTCCAAGGTACCACTGTGTGTGTGTGTATATATATATATAGTCCAACCCCCTGCAATGCAGGAATCTTTTGCCTGGTGCAGGACTCGAACCTGCGGCCCTGAGATGAAGAGACTCACGCTCAACCGACTGAGCGATCCAGCCTCATCCATACCCCCTTCTTCTCCAAAAATGGATAAAAGACCATTTCTTTTTTTAAGTCAGTCTGATCCTTTGGCTTAACGGTTTGCTGGGGGGGGGGGTGCTGCCATTATTTCCACAGACAGACACACATTTCCCCTCCGACAATTAACTTGCAATATTTAATTCGCTGAGCACGGTGGTGGAGCACCTGCCATTTCCAGGCAGGGTTTGGAAAAGACCCCTTTGTCCGAAATGCTTGAGATCTGTTGCCGGTTAAGGGAGACCACCCTTCGCCAACCTGGTGCCCTCCCCTGGCAGTGCAGAGAGCTGTAGCCCCACAACATCTGGAGGGCGTCAGGTTGACAAAGGCTGATTGATATATGATTGAAGTTGAATCCTGACAAGATTGAGGTTGAATCCTGACAAGACAGAAGGACTGTTTTTGGGGGACAGGGTGCGAGCGGGTGTGGAGGACTCCCTGGTCCTGAACGGGGCAACTATGCCCCTGAAGGACCAGGTGCGGAGCCTGGGAGTCATTTTCGACTCACAGCTGTCCATGGAGGCGCAGGTTACTTCTGTGTCCAGGGCGGCTGTCTACCAGCTCCATCTGGTACGCAGGATGAGACCCTCCCTGCCCGCAGACTGTCTCGCCAGTGGTGAATGCTCTAGTTATCTCCCGCTTGGACTACTGCAATGCGCTCTACGTGGGGCTACCTTTGAAGGTGACCCGGAAACTGCAATTATTCCAGAAAGCGGCAGCTAGACTGGGGACTGGGAGACCATATAACACCGGTCCTGAGAGACCTACATTGGCTCCTAGTACGTTTCCGAGCACAATTCAAAGTGTTGGTGCTGACCTTGAAAGCCCTAAACGGCCTCAAAGGCCCAGTAGACCTAAAGGAGCATCTCCACCCCCATCGTTCTGCCCGGACACTGAGGTCCAGCTCCGAGGGCCTTCTGGCAGTTCCCTCCCTGCGAGAAGCGAGGTTACAGGGAACCAGGCAGAGGGCCTTCTCGGTAGTGGCGCCCGCCCTATAGAACGCCCTCCCACCAGATGTCAAGGCAATAAGCAGCTATTTTACTTTTAGAAGACATCTGAAGGCGGCCCTGTTTAGGGAAGTTTTTAATGTTTGATGTTGTATTGTTTTTAATATTCGGTTGGAAGCCGCCCAGAGTGGCTGGGGAAACCCAGCCAGATGGGCGGGGTATAAATGATAAATTATTATTATTATTATTAATGAGGAAGGGCGGATCATTTCCGCCACCTCGAGCTTCTTGGAGAAAAAGGCGAGATTATAAACGCGATAAAGAAATAATAAGTAAATATGTAAGGCGTCTTGCATTCCAAAATGGGACCAGATGAGGGTTGGACTAGATGTCCCTTGGGGGTCCCTTCCAACTCTACATGCCTGTGAAATATTGGGCCTTTTCATGGATCACCTCGCCCCCGTAGAGACCGAAGTGGACTGGCAGTTCTCTTTGCTGCAGCGGATCCTTTTCTGCGCCCAAAATCACCTCTGAGTCTGCAGTCGTGGCTGCTTCTCCTCCAAGGAGCGCCAAGGTTGCCAGATGCTGATCCTTGCAATATG
Organism: Darevskia mixta; assembly: GCA_034641385.1. Lineage (NCBI taxonomy): Eukaryota > Metazoa > Chordata > Lepidosauria > Squamata > Lacertidae > Darevskia > Darevskia mixta. The sequence goes on along the minus strand of JAWWNH010000159.1, from coordinate 453,578 downwards.
CAAATGGTGTGCTCTCTCCCCTCGCCTGTCTTAATCGTCTTTGCCCTTTCGGTCTTTATGCCAATTCTGCGACAGTCTCGCCTCTCTTTGTACAGTGGTCCCTTGGTTCTCAAACTTAATCCGTTCCCGAAGTCCTTTCCAAAACCAAAGCGTGTTCCAAAACCAAGGCGCACTTTCCCATAGAAAGCAACGCGAAACGGATTAATCCGTTCCAGACTTTGGAAAACAACCCCTAAAACAGCCATTGAACATGAATTTTACGAGACCATGGATCCATAAAATGAAAGCAATAATGTACAGTGGGACCTCGACTTACGACGATAATGCGTTCCGACGCAATTTTCGTAAGTCGAAAACATTCGTAAGTCGAATCCCCATAGGAATGCATTGAGCGAAAAAAATTTGTAAGTCGAAAAAATCCTATTAAAGCGGCCGCGACTTCCATTCGTAAGTCGAAAAATTCGGTTGCGGCGGCCATTTTGTTTCTCCCGGAAGTCATTCATAAGTCGAAAAACACGTAAGTCGAATCACTCGTAAGTCGAGGTCCCACTGTACTGTACTATAAAATAAATAAGATAGTATTGTAGATGAGAAAAAATTAAAATAAAATAAAATTCTTCCCTGTACTGATGATAGTCATTGTTTGGATGGGGGGCTTTTATCCATTTCCGCAGTCACGCAATCGATCAATCAGTAGCTGAACTGGGTTCCACGCAGTCACACAAAAAATGAACCGAAAAAGCCTCAAAAGCGCAAAAACAAAAGCGCCAAATTCAATCCGTTCCGGGAATGGCTCCCAACAGAATATAAAAAATGCGATAAAACATCAGTCCTTAAATAAAACTTCCCTAAACAGGGCTGCCTTTAGATGTCATCTAAAAGTCAGAGAGTTGTTTGTTTCCTTGACATCGGATGGGAGGGCGTTCCACAGGGCGGGCGCCACCACCAAGAAGGCCCTCTGCCTGGTTCCCTGTAGCTTTGCTTCTCGCAGGGAGGGAACCGCCAGAAGGCCCTCGGCGCTGGATCTCAGTGTCCAGGCTGAACGATGGGGGTGGAGACGCTCCTTCAGGTATACTGGGCCTTTTGAGGCCGTTTAGGGTTTTAAAGGTCAGCACCAACACTTTGAATTGTGCTCGGAAACGTACTAGGAGCCAATGTTGTTCTCTCAGGACCGGTGTTATGTGGTCCCGGCGGCCGCTCCCAGTCACCAGTCTAGCTGCCGCATTCTGGATTAGTTGTAGTTTCTGGGTCACCTTCAAAGGTAGCCCCACGTAGAGCGCATTGCAGTAGTCCAAGCGGGAGATAACTAGAGCATGCACCACTCTGGCGAGACAGTCTGAGGGCAGGGAGGGTCTCATCTTGCGTACCAGATGGAGCTGGTAGACAGCCGCCCTGGACACAGAATTAACCTGCGCCTCCATGGACAGCTGTGAGTCCAAAATGACTCCCAGGCTGCACACCTGGTCCTTTGGGGACACAGTTAACCCCTTCGGGACCAGGGAGTCCTTCATCCTTTGCTCTCTCTCGCCTCATCTCTTTGCAAACGCCTCTCTAATAACAAGGGCCGGATGTTTCGCTTCGTTCCTCCTCTCCTTGCCCTCCTCCTCCGGGTTCCAAAGAAGGGAGCATTGTCTCTGACCCTTCACGGGGAAGGAAAAAGAGGGAAAGGGACTCTTTCGACCAAAATGATGGAGGGGATGGAGCTAATTCCCCTAGGAGGCAAAGGGTCACAGCATTTGGGACTTCTAGGTTTAGGGGGGGGGAATGTGTGTAAGAAAGTGACCTGGTAGGAGTTTATAAATATTTTTTTGCATGGCATGCAGAGAATGGGTAGGGAAAGGTTTTCCTCCCTCCCTCATAACCCCGAACCTTGTGCTGAATGTTGGAAGATTTGGGGCAGAGGAAAGGAAGTTCATGCCGGTGGAACTGTGGAACTCTCTGCCACAGGAGACAGACTTGGTCCACCAACTTGGGTGGCTATAAAAGGGAATTAAATAAATTCTACTAGCCAGGATGGCTGTGTTCCACCTCCGCGGCAGAGAGGCTGTAAACCAGTGATGGCTAACCTTAACACTCCAGATGTTTTGGGACTACAACTCCCATCATCCCTGACCACTGATCCTGTTAGCTAGGGATGATGGGAGTTGTAGTTCCAAAACATCTGGAGGGCCAAGGTTAGCCATCACTGCTGTAAACGCTTCCGAACGCCGGTTGCTGGAAACCCTAGGAGGGGAGAGCGGCTCTTGTGTTCGAATCCTGCTTGCGGGTTTCCCAGAAGAGGCCTCTGCTTGGCCCCCCCGGGAGAACAGGACGCTGGGCTGGCTGGGCCACCGGCCTGATCCAGGAAGCTGTTCTCACTTTCAGTGGGCAAGGAAGAGAAAAGAAAACAGGGATATGGAGAGAAACCGGAGGGGCGGAACCCGCGATTCCCGCCTCTCTGCTGTAGACATGGGCATCGGGGCATGAAAAGAGGCGCCGCTGCAGCCCCACCCAAGTCGGCTGCGATGTTCGCCACCCCCTTCCCTGGGGCAGGGCAAGGCCTATTGTGACGGGGCATGGCTGGAATGCGGCTGGGCCGGATTGGGGCCCAGGGGTGCTGCGTCACTGTCTGCCCCCCCCCCCCAGCTATTTTAACACACCTGAGACACCTGCAAGCCGCCTTCTCGGTGCCGGATTTATGTACAAGCTAAACAAGCTATAGCTTAGGACTCCACTCTCTTGGGCCCCCCCAAAAATTAAAGGGGACAAAAAACCTGGATGTACATTTCCAAAATGTAAGATAAAAAAAACAAATAAATTATAAAGCTACCTACAGCAACAGGGTTTTGTGTTGTGTAGGCTCCTAGGATGTAAGTAATGTAAGTAATCAGCCTTCTAGCCTGCTCCCTCAAATATCCCGGGTTTGCTCCTTTCTATATATAGGGTGCCTACATTCTGCATGGACTGGTTGCACAGCAACATGGGCAAATGGCTTGAGATACCTATGAGGTCCATAAATGACCATTTATGTATTTTAATATTTGTTGGAAGCCGCCCAGAGTGGCTGGGGAGACCCGGCCAGATGGGCGGGGTACAAATAAAAAAATTATTATTATTATTATATAGCATATTCAAAACAAAATAAAAAAATTCCTTCCAGTAGCACCTTAGAGTGCATGCACACTTCTTCAGATACTGCACACGAAAGCTCATACCAAGAACAAACTTAGTTGGTCTCTAAGGTGCTACTGGAAGGAATTTTTTAATTTTGTTTTGACTATGACAGACCATGTACCTGTAACATATAGCGTATATTCGACACAAAAAACAGCAACAATTGGTTGTTGACAAAGGACAGCTGGACATATAAAGGACCCCATTACCTTCAGTAGCTCAGGGCCTCATCAAACCTAAATCCGGTCCTGTTTTTATCATATGTGGTGGTCTTGTAGTAAGGTTAAAGTTTACTGGGAAATAAACAACTATCTCATCAAACATAAATCCGGCCCTGGGGGGGACGATGCAGGTGCCCCCACTGGACTTTGCCCTCCACCCCAAAATAGCTGCCCAGTAGCATCCTGAACACTATTTTTTTTTTTATTAAAAAAAGTATTTTAAGCTCATGACCTGCTGTCACTTCCTCCCTGGCCATGACTCCTCACTGCTTTCCATTTGCAATTTCCTTTTTCTTTGTTTTCAGCTTTCCCCGCCCCGCCGTTTCTTTCTCCCTGTGTTTTTCCTCCTCCGAACGCGCGTCAACTCCTCCAATCGCTCTTTCAGGAGCTCCTGCCAAACCTTTCCCTTTGCCCCCCTCCCCAGCTCAGCTCCCGTCAGACCTGGAACCCCCAGTTTCAGCTAGGAAGTTGCAAGCCGTTTAAAGACCCTTTTTTTAAAAAAATAAGGGAAAACAAAAAAGTCACAGAAGCAGGCTATGCTTCCAAGTTCTTCATAAATTATCTGGGAAATTCTGAAGCTTGCCCCATTTTTTTGTGGCTTCTCAGGTTGACCCTAATAAAGGTATTACCCAGCTGTGGAGCTTAGAATATTCTTCTTATAGACACAGCAATGGTTTGCATTTTATAATTTGCATCTTTCTGCGGGAATATTTATTTTTGGTTGGTTGGTTTAAGGGGGACACTGAGGTGCTGTGGTTTTGTGTGGTTTTTACACCTCCCCATTTTTCCCATTCTGTATTTATTTCTTTTCTTTCTTTTTATATAATTTTTATTAAAATTTCTGTTTTACAGTTTAAAGATACCAGTGACTTCCCTTCTCTTTCGATGGTTCATTTTACCTATCACAAATCCCTGCATATTAGAAAATACCTCAAGGCAGCCCTGTTTAGGGAAGTTTTTAATCTGTGATATTTTAATGTATTTTGATATTTGTTGGAAGCCGCCCAGACTGGCTGGGGAGACCCGGCCAGATGGGCGGGGTACAAATTATTATTATTATTATTATATTTGACAAAAACTATACCATTAAGTATTCCATTATTGCATCCATCAAAACTTATTTGCACTGTTGAATTTGTCTTAATGCTGCCGTCGTTTTCAGCTGTTCACAATTATTTCCCATATATTCATTAAACGTTTTCCAATCTGCTCTAAATGTATGTTCTTCTTGTCCTCTTATTCTATATGTTAGGTCTGCAAGCTGCGCATATTCCATCAGTTTGAGTTGCCAGTCTCCTTCAGTTGGGCCCTCGCTCGCTTTCCATTTTTGGGCTAACAAAACACGGGCCGCAGTAGTGGCGTACATAAATAACCTTTAATAATAATGTTTATTGAATATATGGGGGGAGATGGTATACATTTGAAAATGTTGGCACCACCACAATAAATCCAACAGTGTAAATGCCGTATTTTTCGCTCTATAAGGCGCACCTGACCATAGGATGCACCTAGTTTTTAGAGGGGAAAAGCCCCATTTTTTGAGGATCAGCTCAAATTTCTGCTTCTTTTGCAAAGGAGCAAAGCCCCATTTTTTGAGGATCAGCTCAAATTTCTGCTTCTTTTGCAAAGGAGCAAAGCCCCATTTTTTGAGGATCAGCTCAAATTTCTGCTTCTTTTGCAAAGGAGAAAAGTCCCATTTTTTGAGGATCAGCTCAAATTTCTGCTTCTTTTGCAAAGGAGCAAAGCCCCATTTTTTGAGGACCGGCTCAAAGTTGTTGAGCTTATTTTGCAAAGGGAAAAAACCCTGTTTTATGGGGTTTAACTCACAGTTCTGCAGCTTCAGGAAAGGGAGCCATTTCTACAGTTTCCAGACAGATACTCTAATCAGCCAGTCACATGTCACTGGGGAAACAGCCTCCCTCTGCAAGGGGGCGGGGCTGGAATCTCTCTCCCTTATCTCTCTTCCCGATCGTTTGCTGAGCAGCTGCTCAGTCGGCTTCCTTTCAACACCCCCTTCTCTCTCTCTCTCTCTCTTTTTTTTAAAAAGCACGATCTGCTTTTGCCCCTGGGCAGTTCAGCTCCAGGGACCACACATTTGCTCCATAAGACGCACAGACATTTCCCCTTACTTTTTAGGAGGAAAAAAGTGCGTCTTATGGAGCGAAAAATACGGTAAGTTTTGATGGAAGTAATACTGGAAGACTGAAGGGTTTAGTTTTTGTAAAATATTCAGGGATCGATGCAAAATGAACCACGGAAAAGGAAGAAGGGAAGTCGTGGACATTTTAAGGTTGTTTAAATCAGGCTTCCTCAACCTCGGCCCTCCAGACTACAATTCCCATCATCCCTGACCGCTGGTTCTGTTAGCTAGGGATCATGGGAGTTGTAGTCCCAAAACAGCTGGAGGGCCGAGGTTGAGGAAGTCTGATCTAGAGCAGGCATAGACAAACTTGGCCCTCCAGATGTTTTGAGACTACAATTCCCATCGTCCCTGACCGCTGGTCCTGTTAGCTAGGGATGATCGGAGTTGTAGTCCCAAAACATCTGGAGGGCCGAGGTTGAGGAAGCCTGGTTTAAATGAATATCCTAAATTGTAAAACAGAAAATAAGAATTTTAAAACAACAAAGTAACATTTGTTTCTTAAAGGCACAGTAACACGTTTTCTTTTAGGATTTGCGGGTTTTGATGAGTTTTAAACAATCTCTCTCTCTCACTTCTCCCCACCATAGGATACCATGTTCCGCAGCCCGGATATCCCACCGCATCTCCCCCATACCCCGTACACCAATCCCACCCCGTCCCCACGGCGCCGAGCCCCGGGTTCAACGTCTATCCAGCCGGCAGCCCCGCAGCGGGGCAAATAATCCCCCCCCAGCCGCCGCCTCGTGCCTTTCGGGATCACGCCGCTACACCCCACCACCACCAAGCTCCGGACCCCCACGCCGGCATCACCCCCTACCTGCCCGTGGCCAGCAACATACCCCCCGGCCTCGAGTACCTGGCGCAGGTAAGGGTCCGTATCCCGGCCGCGTCACGCCACGGGCTTCTTTCTGCGTCCATCCTCTGGGTTCTCCGGCCGAAAGGATCTCGGGCGGCTTGAGAGGGACAGCTGAAGTCCTTCTTCCACTTGGTGTGCAGTAAACCTGTGGAACTCCCCGCCACAGGTGGCAGGGACGGCTTTAAAAGAGGGTGGGACAAATTCGTGGAGGAGGAGAGGGCTATCGGTGGCTACGCTCAGGTCCCCTGTTTTCGGAGGCCGAGATAGAAGGGACCCCAAGAGTCATCTAGTCCAACCCAATCTTTTCCTCAAACCCACGACCCTGAGATTTAAGAGTCGCATGCCCTACCGACCACAGACTTCCCATTCCTGGCGCACAGAATCCTTGCCGTTGGCGCCTTTTGCATCTCCCTACACATTTAAGTCCCCTTAAATGGACTCCGCCCCAGAATCAGCTGTAATTTTAATAGTCGTTCCTATTTAAAAAAAAAAACAAGTTTGGGCACAATCTAGCCTTCTCCTCCCACCTCTGTTGTATAAAATAATCTTTGCAAAAGCAGCTATGTATTTTATTGGATAAGCACAAGACCAAACAGCTCACACCTGCTCTTGAAGGTGGAGGCTCAGGTGTGGCCCCTGTTGAAATCTGCCAGGTGAGGTGGGCTGAGCTGAACCGTGCCTCTATATCGGGGAGTCTCCGGGTTCAGAAATGACAAGGGAGTTCATCTTTTAAGGCCTAGAAATGCCATATATTTCAATCGCTATGATACCTCTTTAAACAGACACGTAAAATTCTGGAAGCTATGGTTTCGTTGGGGGGTGTTGTTAGGAGACCTCCCTGTTCCCCTTCGCACAACTACAGTTCCCAGAGTGATCCCGTCTTCCATTTTTCTTCCCAGGGAACTCTGGGAATTCTAGCTCTCATAGGAGTATAGCATCTAGATCAAGGGAAGGAATAGTACCACTGTATTCCGCTCTGGTCAGACCTCACCTGGAATACTGTGTCCAGTTCTGGGCACCACAGTTCAAGAAGGATACTGACAAGCTGGAACATGTCCAGACGAGGGCAACCAAAATGGTCCAAGGCCTGGAAACGATGCCTTCTGAGGAACGGCTTAGGGAGCTGGGTATGTTTAGCCTGGAGAAGAGAAGGTTAAGGGGTGATAGGATAGCCATGTTCAAATATATAAAAGGATGTCATATAGAGGAGGGAGAAAGGTTGTTTTCTGCTGCTCCAGAGAAGCGGTCACGGAGCAATGGATTCAAACTACAAGAAAGAAGATTCCAGCTAAACATTAGGAAGAACTTCCTGACAGTAAGAGCTGTTTGACAGTGGAATTTGCTGCCAAGGAGTGTGGTGGAGTCTCCTTCTTTGGAGGTCTTTAAGCAGAGGCTTGACAGCCACCTGTCAGGAATGCTTGGATGGTGTTTCCTGCTTGGCAGGGGGTTGGACTGGATGGCCCTTGGGGTCTCTTCCAACTCTAGGATTCTATGATTCTATGAGGGGAATGGGGGTCTCCTAATTCCCGGCACCCTCACCCAGGCTGTCTTTTGTGGGAAGCCATGATGGTTGAAACTGGCATCACAGCGCTTTAAATGCATGTGGCCTAGGTCTGTGTTGTGGATTATTATTATTTTAGGTGGGGGGGGGGGGAGATACACAATTTATTTATTTTTTGCTGATTTTTGTGGCCTTTCTCTCTCCTCAGGTTGACCAAATTTTGATACACCAGAAAGTGGAGCTTGTGGAAGGTGAGAGACAAATGGCAGTATCTCAAAGTGATTTCACAATCAATAATAATTTTTTTAAAAACCTTCCACAGCAAAAAAAACAATTACGGAAATTCCACGTATAAAGCAATCCCGCGACGAAGAGGATGGAATCGTAGTAACTTCTTTATACGAATCGGTGGTGCAGCCACGTTTGGAATATACGGTGTTACGGTTTTGATCGCCTCGCCCTCAGAAAAGGGTGGGGAAAAGGAGCGAAGGGATGAAGTTTGGAGGATGGAAGTTTAGAATAAAAGGGCTTAAGCCACAGAATTTGCTCACACGGGATGTTGTGAATGGCTGCCAACCTGGAAAGGAGATGAGTCAAAGCCAGGAAGGATAGTTTTTTTATTTTTATTTTTATTTTATTTATCTTCTTCTTTGGCGATCTCTCGTAACTGAGTAAGATTGTCTCCCATAAACAGGGTCTTAACAATGAGTCCGTAAGTGACTGTGGAGGCCAATTCTGGATCCACGCATCCTTCCACAGTGGGGACATAGGTTACTGGGCGGGAGTTGATCACGGTGAGGGTTTGCCAAGCGTGCCTTCCTCTTAGCACGTTACTCCCTTGCGTCCTGAGTTCGAGTGTCTTCAAAGCCCATGACAAATATATATAAATAAAAAAGAAAAGAGGATGCCATGGAAGGCCATTGATGGTGGCGCATGAGGGCACCAGGCCTGTCGCGTCCCCATAAGTGACGCCATTTCTCTTCCCCTCTCCAGCTTTCATCGGCTTTGAGGGCAACAACAAGTACGAAGTGCGCAACAGTCTTGGCCAGCACATCTTCCACGCCCAGGAGCAGAACGACTGCTGCACGCGAAACTGTTGCGGATCCCTGCGGCGCTTTTCCATGCGGCTGGACGACCCGGCGGGACGGGAGGTACTGCGCATGGTGCGCCCCCTGAAATGCGTCAGCTGCTGGTTCCCTTGTTGCCTTCAGGAGGTGAGCGGTGCGCCTGCCCGGTCCATGCCGAGCCTGCGGTTCTGGTCGCCTCACCTCTAAGAGGATATCGTTAAAAGAGTTGGGGAGGCAAAATGATCAAAAGAAGGGAGCGACTCGCTTACGAGTTTGCAACGTTTGGGACTTTTTGGTTTGGGGAAAAGGCGAGTACAGTGGTACCTTAATCCGTTCTGGAAGTCCGCTCCGAAAACAAAGCGTTCCAAAACCAAGGCACAACCAAGGAGGTCGGCGGTTCGAATCCCCGTGAAGGCGTGAGCTCCCGTTGTTCGGTCCCTGCTCCTGCCAACCTAGCAGTTCAAAAGCATGAAGTGCAAGTAGATAAATAGGTACCACTCCGGCGGGAAGGTAAACGGCGTTTCCGTGCGCTGCTCTGGTTCGCCAGAAGCGGCTTAGTCATGCTGGCCACATGACCTGGAAGCTGTACGCTGGCTCCCTCGGCCAGTAAAGCGAGATGAACGTCGCAACCCCAGAGTCGTTCGCGACTGGACCTAATGGTCAGGGGTCCCTTTACCTTTAAGGTGCTACTGGAAGGGGGAAAAATATTTTGTTTCGACTACGGCTGACCAACACGGCTACCTACCTGTAACTACCGTATTTTTCGCTCTATAAGGCACACCTGACCATAGGACGCACCTAGTTTTTAGAGGGGGAAATCCCCATTTTTTTGAGGATCAGCTCAAATTTCTGCAGCTTCTTTTGCAAAGGAGAAAAGCCCCGTTTTTTGAGGATCAGCTCAAATTTCTGAAGCTTCTTTTGCAAAGGAGAAAAGCCCCATTTTTTGAGGATCAGCTTAAATTTCTGCAGCTTCTTTTGCAAAGGAGAAAAGCCCCATTTTTTGAGGATCAGCTCAAAGTTGTTGAGCTTACTTTGCAAAGGGAAAAAACCCTGTTTTATGGGGTTGAACTCACAGTTCTGCAGCTTCAGGAAGCCATTTCTACAGTTTCCAGACAGATAATCTAATCAGCCAGTCACATGTCGCTGGGGAAACAGCCTCCCTCTGCAAGGGGGCTGGAATCTCTCTCCCTTATCTCTCTCCCCGATGGTTTGCTGAGCAGCTGCTCAGGGGGCTTCCTTTCAACACCCCCTTCTCTCTCTTTTTTAAAAAAAGCACAATCTGCTTTTGCCCCTGGGCAGTTCAGCTCCAGGGACCACACATTCGCTCCATAAGACGCACAGACATTTCCCCTTACTTTTTAGGAGGAAAAAAGTGCGTCTTATGGAGCGAAAAATACGGTAGTCTCTTGGGAGTTGGCCACTTCTGGATTCTAGTCCAGCCCCCTGCAATGCAGGAATTAAAGACTCCCCGATTAATGAGAGATGCCCCGTGCAAAACTGTTCTCTTCTCCCCGCAGCTAGAAGTCCAGTGCCCGCCAGGCACCACCATCGGGTACGTGGTTCAGACATGGCACCCCTTCAACCCCAAGTTCTCCATCCAAAATGTCGAGAAGGAGACGGTGCTTCGCGTTCTGGGGCCTTGCTTTGCCTGCAGCTGCGGCGGGGACGTCAACTTTGAGGTGCTCAAGGAAGCGGGTGGCAGTTTGGGAAATCCCCCCCCACGCCCCACGAGATTTACATTGGTGGCGGAGGGCACTTTGCACATGCTCAGGAGCTGTGCGTCCTGGAGGCCGCTCTGTGCAATAAGCAGAACCGGTCACCCCTTTTTGGAAGAAGGGACTCTATCCAAGGCAGGGTGGATTTGATTGAAATCAAATCGATTTAAATCACTAGTCGGTAAGACTTGATTTCAATCATTTTTTTTGCAGAAAGACTCATTCCTGCTGGTCTAGTCTTAATATTTACAACCAGAGGAAGGTTTCGTTTTTGGAATAATACATTTTCAGAGTAGTTTTTGCAGTTGTCTCAAAAATTACTGATTTGGCTATACTATTAGAAATACATAGACAGATAATTATGAAATTATTGCGAGGTTTAATAAGTTTATATTTCGACAACTTTTCTGCTGTACTTTATTGGAAGGAGAAAAATAATCATTTCCTTCATAACAATTAAAACAATTTATTTAACTAAAGCAATAACATTATAGCATATGTATCCATGTTTGTTAACTGATGTGGTTAAACACACACACACATACACACACACATTTATATATATATATCCTATATAATAAAGAGCCTGTGTCGGGACGTACAACTTTCCGTGTGTCACAGGAATTCGGAAGTGCGCGTGCGTTCCAGTGACACACGGATTGGATAGTACGGACCAATAGGCGATCCCCACCTCCGCGGTGGCGGTGGCGGCGCGTAGCGCCGCCGCCCGCAGACCTGTGCCCCACACTCCTGCTGCCGCCCACCTGCAGCGGAGTTTGAGCGCACAATTGCTTCCCGAATAACATCCGCGGGGAAGCAAAGCGCGGTGGCGGTGGCGGCGCGTAGCGCCGACGCCCGCAGACCTGTGCCCGAGACTCCTGCTGCCGCCCACCTGCAGCGGAGTTTGAGCGCACACTGACTGCTGTTCCCGCTGCCTCCGCCGCTACACCTCCGCTAGCGGCGCCCGCCTCGGCAGCAGCAGCAGCGCCAGCCAAAGCGCGGGGGGGAGGAGGGTGGTCTTCTGCCTCCCACCGCCCTTCTCCGAGGCCCACGCCGCCCGCGCACCTCCAGCGGAGCCTCCAGCTGCCGCCTTACACTCCCTCGCTCACCCGCCGACGCTGCTGCTGCTGCTTCCCTCCCTGGCAAGAAGAAGGCGGAGGAGGTTGCGGGGCAGCGGCGGCGAGGAGAGCCCGGGCGGGGAGGGACGTCGCGGCCCCAGAAGCGCCCCCGCCCGCCCTCCCTCCTGCCCGGCTCTTCTGCGCGGCCGGAACCGCCAAGGGAGCTGGGCGCGTGCGACGGTGCCGGCCTCCGAGGGGGCGTCCGGGATTGGGGGGCTCCCCGGTTTCCCCGCGCTCAGCCTCCTCCGCCGCGGCAGGAGCGCAGCCGCGGCTGTGCCCCCCGCCCCGCAAGGCACACGCGTGTGCTGCCCGGCTAGCGCTTGCCGCAGCGCCCGTTTTTCAACGGGCTTAACTTACTAGTATATATATAAACTTAGACTGAGTTTTAGCACACATGAAAACCTTAAAACAAATCCTTATTTCCTGATGAATAGCCTTTGGACTATAATGTAACTTAAATAGAAATCTATCTTTAGAAAGATTTTTCCTCCAAAAGCATTTTATTTTAAAAATCCAATTTAAATAAAAAAAATCCAATTTAAATTTAAAAAAAAAATCGGATTTTTAAAATAATTTTTTTTAAAAAAAATATCATTGATTTTTATCCACCCTGATTCAAAGCAAAGCTGGAGTCGTTGGTTCCTGCCCTGGGTGGAGCAGGAAGTGGCATCCTAAGATATTGGAAGCTGGTGTGCGAGGTCACTTCCTTCGAATGGATGGCGGGGTGGCTTATGAGGTCACTTCCTGTGTTGGGGCCATGAGCCTCTGATGTCACGGCTTGTGCTGCAGGGCAGTTGCTGACCGCAGCTCTCCGTACCTTCCTGCAGGTGAAGACCCGCGACGAATCGCGAGGGGTTGGGCGGATCAGCAAGCAGTGGAGTGGTCTCCTCAAGGAGGTCTTCACCGACACAGACAACTTTGGGATCCAGTTTCCCATGGACCTTGATGTCAAGATCAAGGCGGTGCTTCTGGGAGCGTGTTTCCTCATTGTGAGTTCATCATCATCATCATCATCATTTTATTTGCATGCCGCCTTTCTACAGTTATGGTGGCGCTGTGGTATAAACCACTGAGCCTCTTGGGCTTGCTGATCAGAAGGTCGGCGGTTCGAATCCCCGTGATGGGGTGAGCTCCCGTTGCTCGGTCCCTGCTCCTGCCAACCTAGCAGTTCGAAAGCACGTCAAAGTGCAAGTAGATCAATAGGAACCGCTCTGGCGGGAAGGTAAACGGCGTTTCCGTGCGCTGCTCTGGTTCGCCAGAAGCGGCTTTGTCATGCTGGCCACATGACCCGGAAGCTGTACGCCAGCTCCCTCGGCCAATAATGCGAGAGATAAAATATATAATATGCCACGGCAGACGGAGGCCCCTGGCTGCAAGGTGAGGGCAGTGAACTGATGCCGGGAGGCGCCGCGTCCAGCCTCCGCCTCTTCCCTGGCGCCCTCCAGAACTTGGTGCCCCAGCACCCCGCACCACTAGCCTCTATGTGTAAGACGCCCCTGGGTGTGTCTGTCTGCAGAGCATAAAATTCACCGACAGCGGAGCAATAAAACGCACCATCGTAGATGAATAAATAAATTACCTTACTTTACCGTTGGTTTTTCCTCTCCTCTCTCTGCAGGATTTCATGTTTTTTGAAAAGACGGGAGAAGTCGGACAGAGGAGTTCAGTGATCACAAGCTAGAATCTTCTCAAAGCCGGGATTTCCTCTTTTCTCGATGGACCCTTTCCCAGTTCTGACATGAGAGTGGCAGAGCGGGGTGTGTGTGTGTGTGTGTGTGTTTGCGTGTTTGTGCAAGGAAGAGCAACGGAATAGTGTCCCTGAGTTAGGCACGTCCCCTCGCATTGTTCGAATCCACACAGAAGGAAAAATTTAAAACGTACTAGGTTCCTGCTCTGTAATGACTTGTTTCCGTAACAGCTTGAGGAAGCCAGGGTGAGACTGGGGCGGCCCAGGGTATTGTTACTCACAGAGATCACAGACTTGTGCGGTTGGAAGGGGCACCTGAGGGCCATCTAGCCCAACCCCAAGTCCTCCACGCGAAGCATCGTTAAGCTGTGGAACTCATTGCCACAGGAAGTGGTGATGGCCGCTAACCTGGATGACTTTAAAAAATATTAGGCAAATTCGCAGAGGAGCCACGACGGCTAGGCGCTGCCTGCATGGTCAGACTCTGCAATGCTTCTACATACCTGTTTCTGAAGCCGCACGAGGGGAGAGCGGCCTTTGTGGCCGGATCCTGCTTTGGGGCTTCTCGTGGTGGGCATCTGGTTGGCCGTGGTGAGATGCTGGCTAGAAGGACCTTTGGCCTGACCCAGCAGGAGGTGTTTAGGTGCTTATGATCTCCGGCGAAAGGTTTGGGCGTCTTGCGAAGGCCGTGTGTGGGGCTGAATCGACCAGGGCTGTGGTTTTTTTTATCCCTGTGCTTTGGTGGCCTATAGGTGCCAAAAGTGAAAGGGCCTCCGAGGGAGTAGTCCAGCCTTGAACGCAAAGAGGTGGCTATGCTACAGCTGTTGGTGCGCACAGGTTTTTCTGCCATTTTCGGCGCATGCGCGAGAGATTTAATAGCCCCCTTTGCAACCCAAGCAAACCAAGGCCAAAGAGCCTTAAAACGCGGGGAGCGAGACTTTGAACCTCTCAGGTCTCTTCCATCAGCCGGCGTCTCATTTTTGCAGCGGCAGAGAGCTGGATTTAATTAAAGGTTGCTTACAGAGGCTGCAGGGTCAGGTTTCAAACTCCCTACTGAGACAAGAGAAATGGATGTTCCTTTCTGGAAATACAGGAACCAGCAATGACGCTTGGATGCGCCTGCACCGGAAAAACATTAGCCGGCCTTTTTCAATAATTAAAAAAAGAGCCGATCTTGGGCGTGGGAGATTCCAGGCATCGCCAAGATGAGCTTGCAGCCAGGTCGTAAGCATTCAATCCAAAGTTAAGAGCCGGCTGGGTCAGGATCCATCTGGCTCAGCACCCCGGTCTCACAGCGGCCGATCGGATGCCCATTATGGGAAACCCGCAAGCAGGATTTGAACACGGGCCCTTGACCCACCGGTGGATTCCAGCAACTGGTGCTTTCAGGCGCGTGGCTGCCTCCGACCGTGGAGGCGTAGCCGTTGTGACCAGATAGCCTTCGCCTCCTCCGTGAGGGGGTCGGATCCTCTTTTGGAGTCGTCCGGGTTGGTGGCAGTCCCTGCCTCATGTGGGAGGGAGTTCCGCAGTTGCTGCGTGAGTTTTGCGTCCCGTTTCTGGCGAGGGCCACAGTCCCGAGTTCTGGTCGTTTGCGCTCGGCGTTTGGTTTTAAAACTAGCCTTTGTGGGCTTCGGATGGGAGTCCCCAGCATTCTTTGGACCCATGGGCACGTTTTGAAAAGTTAAAATATTGCTGTGGGCGCCTCAAAATACCCATTCCGCGGTGGCGCAGTGTGCTCTGACTGTGTGGGACAGAGCCTGAGTGTGTGTGTGTGTGTGTGTGTGAGAGAGAGAGAGAGAGAGAGAGAGAGAGAGAGAGAGAGAGAGAGAAAGAGAAATAGAGAGATAGAATTCGAATGTAGAATGGTAGAATGTGGAGAAAATGACTTTAAGAAATCAGGCTTTGTTGTTGTGCCATGAGAGAAAGCGCAAGAGAGCTTGGATGTTGGATCGTACAGCTCCTGCCCAAACCTCCCCTGTACATTTTTTTCCCTGGGGAGGTTCACTGTCAGAACTAGGCCATCAGCCAGGGTGGATTTGATTTAAATCAAACTGATTTAAATCACGATTTAAATCACAATTTAAATTACTAGCAGGGTGGATAAAAATCAACGATTTTTTAAAACAAATTAAAAAAAATCCGATTTAAATTTTAAAAATTGATTTAAATAAAAGAAATCCGATTTAAATTTTAAAAATCTGAATTTTTTTTTAAAAAAAATTAAATCGTTGCTTTTTATCCACCCTGCTAGTGATTTAAATCGTGATTTAAATCAGATTTAAATCAAATCCACCCTGCCCTCAGCCCCACTTAATCTCTTCTGGGCTTCTGCCAAAGCCTTCGGTCTCCCACCGAGATATCAAACTACTTCACCGATCTGCACACTGGTTATCCATGCCACATTGCCTTAACCACTAAACCTGAGAATGCCCCTGTCTATCCTTTAAAAAAACGGGGGGAGATGGGTTTTTGTTTTTTTTTTGTTCCCCTCTAACGTCAGGTTTTCAGCAGCCCTTCCCCGTACGTCGAGGAAACCCAATGCTTGCATAATATCGCTTAATGTTCTGTGTGTTTTATATATATATATATATTTAAATGTTTACACCTCTGGTGTCTTGCTTGGGGGGCAGGCGGAGGGAATAGAGAGAGGAAACAGATTGGGGGTGTTTTAGACCCTCCTCTCCTCCTCAAAAACCCCCTCCCCACTGCACCAAAAGAAAACGAGAGAAGGCAAAAGTCGAATACTCTCGAGGCTCTCGTGGGATGAACGTCTCGAGTCGAGAGCGGTGGCTCACGAGGACGGAGGCTGCGAAGGAGTGGGCGGCAATTAGCACATGAGGAAATCCAGCCGCCCCCAAGCTGTTAACGTCGGAGAGGTCAGGATAATTCGCTGGCGGCCGAGGAGGCCCCGGGGAAGCGCTTGGACAAGTTGGCTCATCCACCTGGCCATGGCTGTCGTCTTCAGAGCTGGGGTTTAGTCGGACAGGTGAACGGGATTGAAGAAGGAGCGGTTCCTTGGGGGGGGGCTGCTGCAAGAGAGGCAAGGGCCTTGTTTCTTTGACCGCACCGTCTGTTCCTCCGCAGAAAACCAAAGAATAAATGTATGTAGTTGTTCGTCTGGGCTGCTCCTGCAATCCTTTGCGTCGCCTCGTAACTTTTCTCCCGTTGCCTCGACCGCTCTTCTCTCCCCACCCCCCCCCACCCAGCAGCATTCGTGGAATCTTGGAATTGTAGAGTTGGAAAGGGACCCCAAGGGTCATCCAGTCCAACCCCCTGCAATTTCGTCTCCCCCCCCCCCCAGAGCTGTGTTCGAAACGCAGCTATGAAAGCTAATTGCCTTAAACCTGGGTTGCGGTCACCACAATGAAAGGTCTACGGATCTGCCCCCCCCCCCAGTGGAATTTGTTATCATTACTATCATTATTAGCAGTTCGAAAGTACGTCATATTGCAAGTAGATAAATAGGTACTGCTGCAGCGGGAAGGTAAACGGCGTTTCTGTGCGCTGCTCTGGTTCGCCAGAAGCGGCTTAGTCCTGCTGGCCACATGACCCGGAAGCTGTACGCCGGCTCCCTCGGCCAATAAAGCGAGATGAGCGCCGCAACCCCAGAGTCGGACACGACTGGACCTGATGGTCAGGGGTCCCTTTACCTTTATTCAAAGTGAAATAATAGCCCATCTGCAAAGCGGCAATATTTACACAGTGTCTCCTCTCATTTATTCAATCATTTACACCATATTTACAAATGCGACACGCACGTAATACACCATCCAGATAGATGGAAAAGTGTGGAGGGGGGATAGGTAATCTGATAACTGCTGTCTGTCGGACTCCTCTATCATTTTGGACTGGAAGGACGGATCCTCTGTTGGTCTCCTCCTCCCTACAGAAGCAGAATGTAAGCAGCGCAGTCCGGATGGGTTTACTTAAGAGGAAGAGGCCATTTGAAAGGAGAGAATTAGCAGCCCAAAAGACAGCGAGGGGAAGCGGCAAGAAGAGACTGTGTCGATGCGGAACTTAAATTGCAGTACCGCACAGTGTAAGAAATAAACAAAGCAATAAAAATACAATTAAAAACCATACATCATCCAGAACAGTGCATTGCGATTCCTACAAAAGGCAGGAAGGACAACTGAGCCCCTCGGCAATTTTCAAGTGGTCCATAGGGAGAAGGGGAAGTTTGGGAACCACTGACGTAGAGGTAATATCTGTTGTGTTCGGGGAAATGTGCACAGAGTTGCAAATCCAAATGCAGAGGGAGGGAGGCAGAATTCCACCTCCAGCGCTGCTTGCTTTCTATAGGAATGTTATTTTTGCAGGGTTTTCAGTGATGCAGAGCTCCAGGTCAAGATGCGGGTTTTTGCCGCCTCAGTGAGAGCAGAACCTTAAAAGACTGGATCCCTCAACCCTAAAGGAATCCCAGTACATTGGCTCCCAGTACGTTTCCGAGCACAATTCAAAGTGTTGGTGCTGACCTTGAAAGCCCTAAACGGCCTCAAAGGCCCAGTAGACCTGAAGGAGCGTCTCTACCCCCATCGTTCTGCCTGGACACTGAGGTCCAGCTCCGAGGGCCTTCTGGCGGTTCCCTCCCTGTGAGAAGCGAAGCTACAGGGAACCAGGCAGAGGGCCTTCTCGGTGGTGGCGCCCGCCCTGTGGAACGCCCTCCCATCAGAGGTCAAAGGGATTAACAACTACATAACATTTAGAAAATACCTGAAGGCAGCCCTGTTTAGGGAAGTTTTTAATCTGTAACATGTTAATGTATTTTAATATTTGCTGGAAGCCGCCCAGAGTGGCTGGGGAGACCCAGCCAGATGGGCGGGGTACAAATAATAAAATTATTATTATTATTATCCCATCACCTGCTTTTTCTTAATGGACCAAAGAGGAGAGAGAGGGAGACAGAAATGCCTCTCTGCTGTGGGTGGAATTATAGACTTAAATAGAGTTGGAAGGGACCCCCAAGGGTCATCTAGTCCAACCCCGCTTCAAAGTAGAAAAAACATGGATAATGGGTTAGAGCAGCCGTTCCACAACATGGTGTTCCTATAGCTTCCTTGCGTTAGAATTCCTACCAGGCTCAGCATCATTTGGCGGAGGCCAATGGGGGAAGCTCTAGCGGAGGTGTTGTGATCCGGAGTCAAGGGGAGCAATTTTAGCTACTGAGAATAAATCATCTCGCCGGTCAGAGTAAAAGGATTGGCTCCCAGGGTGGGTCAGTCTGGAGAAGGGGGAGTTGTTCTTTATGCTCCCAAGTTAAGTATTTAGGAACACGAAAGGTGCTTCAGTTTCGGGAGCGCAGAGGGCAAGTTACGTTATGTATGACGGAACTTCCATGAAATATAAGTCAGCCGGAAAGGAAACATCGGAGCACTCCAAACCATTTGCCCAGGTACATGCACAGAAAATTGTAGATCTAACAAATTGTCGTCGTCGTCATTTTTCTCCTTTATCTCTGTATTTATTGGTTTTATCTGTACAGTCGTACCTCGGATCCTGAACGCCTTGCGAGTCAAACGTTTTGGCTCCCGAACACCGCAAACCCGGAAACGAGTGTTCCGTTTTGCAAACGTCCTTTGGAACCCGAACGTCCGACGCGGGTTCCGATTGGCTGCTGGAGGTTCTTCCTGCAGCCAATCGGAAGCCGCGCCTTGTTCTCCGAACGTTTTGGAAGTTGAACGGACTTCCGGAACCGATTCCGTTCGACTTCCGAGGTAACGACTGTATTATCCCTGTGAAATCTTAGAAAGGGCCTAGGTGTGGTGTTGCTGGCAGGCTTCCCAGTGGGGCATGTGGTTGGCCACTGGGAGAACAGGCTGCTGAACTGGGTGAGCCGTTGGTCTGATCCAGCAGGTCTCCTAGGATTCGCATAAAGGCACCTTGCACACTTCTGAATTCTGCTGAGGGCACCAGGTTGGTGAACGCTGCATGAGAGCCAGGGGCAGGATTGCCGGAGGTCTCGCAGAGTCCCCCCAAAGCCCCAGGGCAGGTCAGCCGAGAGTCGCCACCCAAGGGAGATGCGTTGGCCTCGCTATGCGTTCACGACTAGCTTTGCCGCTTGGAGGCGGAAGACATAAAATTTTGTTCCGTCTCGGAAGGATTCCACGCCCTCCCATCTTCCGCAAAATGCAGGTCAGGTCCGCAGCCCCCGGCTGAGCACATAGCGCGAGGCCATGGCCAGGTTCCAGCGGTGTTTCTCCAGGATCCAGCGGCACTCTTCCCGGGAGTGAGAGCTCATGTGGAAGAGCTGGTTCACCTGCGGAACAGAAGGAGACCGCGTCAGAGGCACCCGAGACCGGAAAAGGGTTTCTGGGGGCAGCTATAAGAGACCGCCATACGTGCCCATTGGGCCCCTTCTGATCTGCAGAACTTGGCGCAAGGGGTTGGTGCATCTGTCTGTTAAGCAAAAGGTTGGTGGTCGAAACCACCACCCAGGGATGGTTGGGGATGGGATTTTCCTGCATTGCAGGGGGTTGGACTAGATGACCCTTGGTGTCCCTTCCAACTCTACGATTCTACAATTCTATGAAATACCCGTTCCACAATTGCAATAAATCATTCTTGTATTGCAGAACTTGGGAACTCCCTGCCTGTTGACACCAGGCAGGCGCCTCCGCTGTGCTCTTTTTGGCACCTGCTAAAAACATTTTTTGGTTAAAAAAAAAGCATCCTCTTTTAAAGCCTTCCAAGTTGGCGGCCACCGTTGCTGCCTCCTAGAATCATAGAATCCTAGAGTTGGAAGAGACCCCAAGGGCCATCCAGTCCAACCCCCTGCCAAGCAGGAAACACCATCCAAGCATTCCTGACAGGTGGCTGTCAAGCCTCTGCTTAAAGACCTCCAAAGAAGGAGACTCCACCACACTCCTTGGCAGCAAATCCCACTGTCGAACAGCTCTTACTGTCAGGAAGTTCTTCCTAATGTTGAGGTGGAATCTTCTTTCTTGTAGTTTGAATCCATTGCTCCGTGTCCGCTTCTCTGGAGCAGCAGAAAACAACCTTTCTCCCTCCTCTATATGACATCCTTTTATATATTTGAACATGGCTATCATATCACCCCTTAACCTTCTCTTCTCCAGGCTAAACATACCCAGCTCCCTAAGCCGTTCCTCATAAGGCATCGTTTCCAGGCCTTGGACCATTTTGGTTGCCCTCCTCTGGACACGTTCCAGCTTGTCCGTATCCTTCTTGAACTGTGGTGCCCAGAACTGGACACAGTATTCCAGGTGAGGTCTGACCAGAGCGGAATACAGTGGTACTATTACTTCCCTTGATCTAGATGCTATACTCCTATTGATGCAGCCCAGAATTGCATTGGCTTTTTGAGCTGCTGCATCACACTGTTGACTCATGTCTGTTGACTGTGCCTGGAGGGCAGCGACTGAGGAGGGAGCACAAGGGCTTGTGCTTGTTTTCTAGGGCTTCTGCCTCTTGGATTGGTGTGACTGTCCAGGCTTGTGTGTGTGTTTGTTTCTGGCCGTGTGCTCTCCCTGAGCACATGGTCTGAGGGGCCGGGGCTTCTGCGGCAGGGAGTTCCACAGGTTAGCAATGAAGGACTCCTTTTTATCAGCCCAGATCCTTCCAACATTCAGCCTCCTTAGATGTGCCCCAGTTCTGGTGTTACATTAGCTGTGTCTGCTGGGGTCTGACGGGAATAGTTGGGCAGAGGCGTAGCAAGCCCAGGTGGTACCCGGGGCGGAATTTTTTTGTCACCCCCCCACCACTTTAATTTAAAAAAAATTAAAAAGTGTCACCCCCCCCCTCTGATGGTGCCACTTTGCGAGGTGTGGGGGGTTTGTGTGTGTGTGTCTATTATCTCTTTTTTTTCAATAAAGTTAAAATAAAAAAATAATAATAAATAATAAAAATAATAAAAATAAAAAGTGTCACCCCCCTCTGATGGTGCCACTTTGTGAGGTGTGGGGGGTTTTGTGTGTGTGTGTGTCTATTATCTCTTTTTTTCAATAAAGTTAAAATAAAAATAATAATAATAAAATGATAAAAATTAAAAAAAATTAAAAAGTGTCACCCCCCTCGGATGGTGCCACTTTGTGAGGTGTGGGGGGTTGTGTGTGTGTGTCTATTATCTCTTTTTTTCAATGAAGTTAAAATTTATTTAAAAAAATTTTTTTTTAAAAAAGTGTCACCCCCTCTGGGGTGGAACCCGGGGCGAACCGCCCCCACCGCCTCCCCCTTGCTACGCCCCTGTAGTTGGGGAGCACTGGCTCAGGGAAGGCTGAGCGAGAGCTCCGTCTCTGTGGAACCGGGGCTGGAGAAGCCGTCCTCTCACCTTCAGCAACTGGCTGGCTTTCTGAACATCCCAGCCGCTCGCCCTCAAGGCTTCGTGACATTCCTCTGTCGTGGCGCCGTGGACCCTGTCTTCCACCTGGAGAGGCAAACAGCCAGAGTCAAAGGCAAAATATTCCCAGGGAAACCTCCACCCCTGCAATCGGGTGCGAGCAAGACGTCAGGGAGGGAAAGATTGAGGTTGAATCCTGACAAGACAGAAGGACTGTTTTGGGGGGACAGGCAGGTGTGGAGGACTCCCTGGTCCTGAATGGGGCAACTGTGCCCCCGAAGGACCAGGTGCGCAGCCTGGGAGTCATTTTGGACTCACCGCTGTCCATGGAGGCGCAGGTCAATTCTGTGTCCAGGGCGGCTGTCTACCAGCTCCATCTGGTGCGCAGGATGAGACCCTCCCTGCCCGCAGACTGTCTTGCCAGAGTGGTGCATGCTCTGGTTATCTCCCGCTTGGACTACTGCAATGCGCTCTACGTGGGGCTACCTTGGAAGGTGACCCGGAAACTGCAACTAATCCAGAATGCGGCAGCTAGACTGGTGACTGGGAGCAGCCGCCGAGACCACATAACACCGGTCTTGAAAGACCTACATTGGCTCCCAGTACGTTTCTAAGCACAATTCAAAGTGTTGGTACTGACCTTGAAAGCCCTAAACGGCCTCAAAGGCCCAGTAGACCTGAAGGAGCGTCTCCACCCCCATCGTTCAGCCCCGACACTGAGGTCCAGCTCCGAGGGCCTTCTGGCGGTTCCCTCCCTCATCTAGTCCAACCCCCCCCCAACAGAGGAATATGGAGTTGTCCCATATGGGGATTGAACCTGCAACCTTGGCGTTATCAGCACCACACTCTAACCAACTGAGCTATCAGTGGTCCAATAATTGCCCCACCCATTATTGGTTCCTGCAGGGGGTTGGGATGGATGACCCTTGGGGGTCCCTCCCAGCACTGCGATTCCGCAATACCATGCATAGAATTCTATTTTTCTCTCCTATGATCCATGGGGGGGGGGGGGCTCCACCTCCTCCTCTTCCTTCTCCTCCTCCTTTAATTGAATTTATATACCGCCCTATACCCGGGTGGTTCGCAGAATAAAATCAAGATATAAAACCACAAAATACATAATAAAAATAAAAACAACAACCCAATAGCCCCCTCCCCCCACAAAAAACACATTTTAAAAGGGCATAGGAATGTAAATCAGATCATCCATATTTATCTATTTATTGCCCCTCTCCCAGAAGTAAATGTGACCCTCAGCATCAACCAAATGCAGTTTCTGGGATAGCTCATTTGGTTGAGCACAATCTCACGGTCCTGGGTTCGAGTCCTGCGTTGGGCAAAAGATTCCTGCATTGCAGGGGGGTTGGACTGGATGACCCTCAGGGGTCCCTTCCAAGCTCTCCATTTCTAGGATTCCCTGCTGTGGTCCTTATGCATCATTTTGTTTCAGCCAGTCAAATCCGCCCCCTCACCTCCTTGATCTTCTTCTCAATCTCCCCCAGCGTTGGCCTCTGCCCGCCAGAAGGGGCTGGGGGCAGCGCCCCTTTTGGGGGTGGTGGTCTGGGCGGCCGTTCCTCCTTCTCCCTGGCCCCCGGAGGAGGGCCGTCGGGCTTGGGCAGGGCCCAGGAGGGCAGGGCCGGATTCGGCAGGCGGGACAACGGCTTCCGACCCCGTTGCTCCAGCTGCTGTGCCGGAGGAGGCAAAGGTGCCGGGAGATCGCTGAAACGGCGCTGATGGGGAGCGATGCTGGGAGGGTCCAGCTTGAAGGCCGGGAGCCGGGGTTTGGTGCGCAGAACGCTGAAGTCTGAAAGTGACTCCAGGCTCTTGGAGAGACCTGGAAGGAAGAACAGAAAGAAGCAGGGGTGAGAGAAAGGTGGTGCGCATATTTTTTGGAGAGAATTGGGAAATAAGCGAGGGCCGGATTTAGGTTTGATGAGGCCCTAAGCTACTGAAGATAATGGGGCCTTTTAGATGTCCAGCTGGCTGTTTTTGGGGTTGAATATATGCTCTATGGTCATTGATGGACCTCATAGGTATCTCAAGCCATTTCCCCATATTGCCATGCAACCAGTCCATGCAGAATGTAGGCACCCTATATATAGAAAGGAGCAAACCCGTGATATTTTAGGGAGCAGGCTAGCAGGCGGGGCCCATGACTTACATCCTAGGAGCCTATACAACACAAAACACCGTTGCTGTCGGTAGGTTTTGTTTTATTCTTTTTTTATCTTATATTTTGGAAATGTACATCCAGTTGTTGTTTTTCCCTTTAATTTTTTGGGGGCCCCCCAAGAGAGTGGAGCCCTAAGCTATAGCTTGTTTAGCTTATACGTAAATCCGGCACTGAGCCCAGGGCCAGGACTCCTGGGTTCTATGGTTAAGTATACTTGGCCACCTCCTGAGAAGAGAAGACTCCCTGGAAAAGACCCTGATGTTGGGAAAGATGGAGGGCACAAGGAGAAGGGGACGACAGAGGACGAGATGGTGGGACAGCGTTCTGGAAGCTACCAACATGAGTCTGACCCAACTGCGGGAGGCAGTGGAAGACAGGAGGGCCTGGCATGCTCCTGCATTTCCAACAAGTATTTGTCCTAGATCTGAACATTTTGGCTAGCTTTACGGGCATTAAGTGTCACCTCTAAAGCATGTTCATGCAATATTCTTTCAGATCATAACATGCTGTAAATTTGATGTCTTCCTTCCAGGGTCTCTCCCAACTTTCCATGTAGATAATAATAATAATAACAATAATAACAATAATAATAATAATAATAATAATAATAATAATAATTTATTATTTATTCCCCGCCCATCTGGATGGGCTTCCCCAGCCACTCTGGGCGGCTTCCAACAGAACATTAAAATGCAATAATCTATTATTATTATTATTATTATTAGGTTAGAGGCGGCTTGAAACAGACACTCACGAGCCAACTGCAACAGCTGCTTGCCCCCAGCTCGATTCTGGGGGTTGGCGTTCACCGCCCCGCTGCTTTCGGTTTCTTCCTAGGGTAGAAAACAAACACCCTCTAATTACATATATTTAAAATAATAATAGCTTTATTAGCTACTCCCCCGACCGGCCTTCCGGCAAACGCGAAATCCTGAGCTGACGATCCTTTTGCACCCCTCCGCCTGCAAATTTTAAAACCTCATCTTCCTGCCGAAGCAGCTCAGAACATTTCCTTTAAAAAAAAAAATGTTGCCATGAGTTATTTGTTCCAATTGCCATTTAATTGCTTTGGGGCCAGTCTCACCCGCGACCACTAGGGGGCAGCGCATGTAATGCCATAGGCTGCATGGTCCCTGCACATGACTCCCTCTGTGTCTGTCTGTCTGTGTGTGGCTCTGTGGTCTAAACCACTGAGCCTATTGGGCTTGCAGATCGGAAGGTCGGCGGTTCGAATCCCCGCGATGGAGTGAGCTCCCGTTGCTCTGTCCCAGCTCCTGCCAACCTAGCAGTTTGAAAGCACACCAGCGCAAGTAGATAAACAGGTACCACTGTGGCAGGAAGGTAAACAGCATTTCCATGCACTCTGTTTTCGTTGCGCCAGAAGCGGTTTAGTCCTGCTAGCCACACGACCCGGGAAGCTGTCTATGGACAAACGCCGGCTCCCTCGGCCCGAAAGCGAGATGAGTGCCACGGTCGCCTTTGACTGACTTAACCGTCCAGGGGTCCTTTCCCTTTTTACCTGCATGCACACAGAGAAGACCGTTCCCCGTTCCCACCCCCCTCCTCACAACGACGTACTCCTCTATCCGGTCCGGAGCCCCCCATCCACGCTCGGGGTCGATGTCTCCGTGGCCCAAGTGCACGAAGGAGCTTCGGATGGGAGGCTGATCTGCGGTGTGCCAGCAGGGGGGCGCTTCGTCCTCCGGCTTCGCTACGGACGACGGGAAGATGCCCACTCTCAGCGTCCGCCTGTTCTGGCCTCGCCACGTTGAGGAATCGGGGCTGGAAGAGAGAGAGGGTTGTGGGTCAGAGACTCCTCCTCTCTACCTGATGGTTCACCAACCACCACACCCAGAATTTGGGACCTTCTGTTCTTTACTTTACTGTTTTTCCACAAGCCGGGCTCACTAACAACACAAGACGTGCCTGCAGGATCAGGCCAACGGCCATCAAACCCAGCCCCCTGTTCTCACAGTGGCCAACCAGGTGCCCCAATGGGAAACCCGCAAGCAGGATTCGAACACAAGACCCACTCTCCCTCCCCTGCGGTTTCCAGCAACAGGCTTTCAGGAGCATCGCTGCCTCCGACTGCGAAGGGAGATGGTAGCCATCCTGGGCTTGTATCCACCGACAGCCCTCTCCTCCTCCGTGGATTCGCCCTATCCTCTTTTAAAGCCATCCAGGTTGGTGGCCCTCGCTGCCTCCTGTGGCAGGGGAGTTCCATAGTCTGCGCTGTGTGAAGAAGGGCTTTCTTTTAGCCTTCCTGAATCTCAGAATCAGGTTGGAAGGGACTGCGAGAGTTCATCTAGTCCAGCCCTCTGCAATTCTGTAATCTTTCTGCCCAACGTGGGGCTCGAACCCACGGCCCTGAGATTAAGAGTCTCATGATCGATCAACTGAGCTACTCCAGCACCCCCAAAATTCAGGTTCATGAGAGAGGGAGGAAAATGCTTCTCTGCCCACTTTATCCAGGCTGTGTGTAATTTTATAAATAACTAGCTGACCCGGCCACGCCTTGCTGTGGCTGATTTGGTGAATGCAAAAGATACAGTATGAGGTTTGTGCTGTGCTGTTTAACGTCCACTGGAGGGCGCTATATATTTTTTGCACAAAATCACATTTTTTTTACCTGGAAAGATGTGGTATTTGTGCAATGTAAGTACATAGGATCACTCCCATATGGGCATGGAACGTTGTGTCCAAATTTGAACGGAATTGATCAAGGGGTTATGGAGAAAGGCGATTTTTAACAAACATCCAACTTGAACAATTATATATATATAGATAATAATAATAATAATTTATTTATACCCTGCCCATTTGCCTCCCTTGATGGATGGAGAGAGAGAGAGAGAGATGAGAGAGAGAGAGAGAGAGAGAGAGAGAGAAGGAAGGAAGGAGGAAGGAAGGAAGGAAGGAAGGAAGGAAGGAAGGAAGGGAGATGGATGGAAGGAAGGAAGGAAGGAAGGAAGGAAGGAAGGAAGGAAGGAAGGAGAAGCCAATAGCAATAAAGCTTATATAGGGAACGAAAGGGTCAACGAAGGGAGATAACAGCTAGAGGGAGGTACAGATTGAGGACTAGATACTTGAAAAATCAACAACTACGAAAGCCAGGTCACGACACAGGAGGCAACTACCGTGGTCGCAGCAAGGACTCTTTAGAAAAAGGTTTCCTCCGGCCCCTACTCCCGCTTCCAAAGGGGACCCAGGCGTCCTGGACTCACCTGCCTTCGATCACCGTGATGCCATCGGTTTGCCTCCAGACGCAGCCAGCCGGGTTCGTTGAGATCCTGGGAAGCCTTCACTTCCTTGGGACGGAGCTGCGTCGGAGGGAGAGGACAGGGCGGTAGAGACGATGCCCAGGGAGGCAGGCGTAGCGATGGGATTTAGGGCGGGCTGTTCTTCCTTGCTAATCCAAGGAAGACATCATTTCCATAGAATTGTAGCGTTGGAAGGGACCCTGAGGGGTCATCTAGACCAACCCCCTGCAATGCAGGAATCTCGAACCCATGACCCTGAGATTAAATGCTCTGCCACCCCCTTGCCTCTTAGTGCCTCCCCCCTAGCCAGGTAATCCCACGGCCCCAGTGGGTGCCGCTGCCCATTTTGGGGCCATTGTTCTAAAGCCTCATTTTTTATGGGAGAAATTCGCACCCAGGTCAGCCCAGCCGCTGACGGTTCCCCTTCTCTCACCTCTTGCAGCAGGCTGACAATCTCCCGGAAGCGGGGTCTCTCCTCGGGGCTGTGGGCCCAGCATTTCAACGCCAGGGCGTGGATTTCTCGGGGGCAGTCGTCGGGGCGCTCCAGCCGCCTGCCTTCTCTGTCAATCTTCAGCATGATCTGGCCGGGGAGGAAAGGATGGGAAACGACAGCATTTTAGGTCGCCATTTCTCTACATGCACCGTCTCAGAGTCTTGTGACACCACGAAGCCTGCAGATTTGTTGCGGCGGCGTCTTTCGCGGACCACAGTCCACGCCGTCGAATGCGGCAGAGGTTATCCGCAGTAGTGTGTGTCTCCCTGCCCGTCAAAATAAGTCATGGCGTGTTGGCTGGGGCTCATAAGAGGTGGAGCCCCAAACATTTGGGGGGCACCGGGTTGGAGAAAGGCTAGGGTGGTCCATCGTGCGGGCGACTAAAAACCTCGGACGTTAGATTCCCGTTAAGAAAACCTGGGAGCCACTCAGAATACCTGAACCCTCCTGCATTGCAGGGGGTTGGGCTAGATGACCGTGTGGGGTCCCTTTTAACTCATGGTGGCGGCAAAGGATCCATAGATATCTCATGTCAAGAAAGAGTTAGGTGTCATTGTTAAAAAGGTAAAGGTAAAGGGACCCCTGACCATTAGGTCCAGTCGCAGACGACTCTGGGGTTGCGGCGCTCATCTCGCTTTACTGGCCGAGGGAACCGGCGTACAGCTTCCGGGTCATGTGGCCAGCAGGACAAAGCCGCTTCTGGCGAACCAGAGCAGCGCATGGAAACGCCGTTTACCTTCCCACCGGAGCGGTACCTATTTATCTACTTGCACTTTGACGCGCTTTCGAACTGCTAGGTGGGCAGGAGCTGGGACCGAGCAACGGGAGCTCACCCCGTCGCGGGGATTCGAACCGCCGACCTTCTGATCAGCAAGCCCTAGGCTCTGTGGCTTAACCCACAGCGCCACCCGCGTCCCAGGTGTCATGGTTAGGGTGCAGCAATTGAAAGATTTGCAGGACGCAGTGGATTTCCAGAGCATAACGAATGGCCAAACAATCTTGTGATTGAGCAAATCCTTAAATGGCAGGGATTAAGGGTGCAATCTGCCTACAGTCCTATAATAGTCAGGATTCTATCCCCACCCCAACGGAGGACAGGACGGCTTCACGCCTCTCAGGTCTGCAACCTCAGCACACAATTGCTATCACCTTTACAAAGTCTCTCCTCTTAGAATCACAGAATCGTAGACCTGGAAAGGTCGCCAAAGGTCCTCTAGTCCACCCCCCTGCAATCCTGTCGAAATAATAATAATAATAATAATAATAATAATAATAATAATAATAATAATTTTTTATTTATACCCCACCCATCTGGCTGGGCTTTCCCAGCCACTCTGGGCGGCTTCCAACAGAACATTAAAATACAATAATCTATTAAACCTTAAAAGCTTCCCTAAACAGAGCTGCCTTCAGATGTCTTCTAAAAGTCTGGTAGTTGTTTTTCTCTTTGACATCTGGTGGGAGGGCGTTCCACAGGGCAGGAAATCTGTTGCGTAGATCGCTGGACACGGACCTGGGAGAGAGTCGGGTTCGAGTCCAGGCTCGGCCACGAAGCTGGCCGGTTGTGACCTCAGCCCAGTCCCTCCCTCGCAGGGTTGTCGTGCGTATTAAACAAGGAGGGGGAGAACCGTGCGCACAAGCTCCTTAGAGGAGAAAAGGTGGGATCTAGAACTGCAATCTTGAAATCTGCAGTCATGCAAAAGGCTGGACTGGATGAATCCCAAGCCGGAATTAAGATTGCCGGAAGAAATATCAGCAACCTCAGATATGCTGATGACACAACTTTGATGGCAGAAAGTGAGGAGGAATTAAAGACCCTTTTACTGAGGGTGAAAGAGGAGAGCGCAAAATATGGTCTGAAGCTCAACATCAAAAAAACTAAGATCATGGCCACTGGTCCCATCACCTCCTGGCAAATAGAAGGGGAAGAAATGGAGGCAGTGAGAGATTTCACTTTCTTGGGTTCCATGATCACTGCAGATGGTGACAGCAGTCACAAAATTAGAAGACGCCTGCTTCTTGGGAGAAAAGCAATGACAAACCTAGACAGCATCTTAAAAAGCAGAGACAGCAGAGACGGAAGTGAGAGCTGGACCATAAAGAAGGCTGATCTCTGCAGAATTGATGCTTTTGAATTCTGGTGCTGGAGGAGACTCTTGAGAGTCCCATGGACTGCAAGAAGATCAAACCTCTCCATTCTGAAGGAAATCAGCCCTGAGTGCTCACTGGAAGGACAGATCCTGAAGCTGAGGCTCCAAGACTTTGGCCACCTCCTGAGAAGAGAAGACTCCCTGGAAAAGACCCTGATGTTGGGAAAGATGGAAGGCACATGGAGAAGGGGACGACAGAGGACGAGATGGTTGGACAGTGTTCTCGAAGCTACCAACATGAGTCTGACCAAACTGCGGGAGGCAGGGGAAGACAGGAGTGCCTGGCGTGCTCTGGTCCAGGGGGTCACGAAGAGGCGGACACGACTAAACGACTCAACAACAACAACAGGCAGATAGATAGATAGATAGATAGAGAGAGAGAGAGAGAGAGGCAGTGGAAGACAGGAGGGCCTGGCGTGCTCTGGTCCATGGGGTCACGAAGAGCCGGACACGACTAAACGACTAAACAACAACAACAACAACAACAGGCAGATAGATAGATAGATAGATAGATAGATAGATAGATAGATAGATAGATAGATAGATAAATAGATAGATAGATAGATAGATAGATAGATAGATAGATAGATAGATAGATAGATACCGGTAGATAGATAGGCAGTGGAAGACAGGAGGGCCTGGCGTGCTCTGGTCCAGGGGGTCACGAAGAGTCGGACATGACTAAACGACTAAACAACAACAACAACAACAGGCAGATAGATAGATAGATGATAGATAGATAGATAGATGATAGATAGATGATAGATAGATAGATAGATAGATAGATAGATAGATAGATAGATAGATAGATGATAGATAGATAGGCAGTGGAAGACAGGAGGGCCTGGAGTGCTCTGATCCAGGGGATCACGAAGAGCCGGACACGACTAAATGACTAAACAAGAACTGCAATAAAGAAATAAAACGTACGTGCAAATTTTGTTCCATTTCTGTAGCCAGTTTATATTCCTCCTCCTCCTGTCCTTTCTTTTTTCAGGGCGATGAAGAGAAATACTCAAACCCCGCCCTGTAAATTAGGCTTATCCTTGCATTGCACATGTCATGTGTGATGGGGTGTGTGGTTAAAGAAACTGGGTCTTCCCGGAGGCTCTGCTGCAAAAGTTCACAGATGAATGAAACTTGAATCACAAGAGGGCATCTGGGGTCACAATGCTCTCCTGACCCCGATTGTCTGCACAAGCCTGGGAGTCACTGGTGGAGAATGAGGTTAAGGAGGGACACACGGTTTCTGGAGGGTTAAAGGAGGCCGGTTCTTCCCCAACTTGGTGCCCTCCCTACGTTTTGGGCTACAACTCCCAAAGGCCCCCCAGTCGGCTGGGATGAAGACCTCCGCTTAAAAGGCTTGCTGGAAAAAAGGAAGGTCGCCAAAAAGACTACAGCACCCATCATCCATTGGCCGAACTTGCAGTGGATGATGGGACTTGTAGTCCAAAACGTTCCAGAAAGCACCAGGTTGTTGTTATTTATTTGTACATTGCCCTGAATCCTGTCGATCTCGGGGCGGTTCACGGTGTAACATTACAATATAAGATACACAAAATATATAGTGGAAAATAAAAAATGAAAACAAACCAATAATCTCCAGGACTGCACAGCTGTGGAAAAGCCAAATTAAAAGCTAGGGAACATTAGTAAAGGAATTTGAAAGTGACACTGGCAATATCGTAACGCTGTCATACAAATCTGTGGGGCGAGCGCATTAGGAATACCGTGTATGGTTCTGGTCGCCTCACCTCAAAAAGGATATCGAAAAGTTGGAAAAGGTTCGGAAAAGGACAACTGAAACAATCAAAGGGATGGAGACAGAAAGCTTGCAGCGTTTGGAGATGGGTAGAGGAACGTTTTTCTCTCTTTCTTGCAACACTAAAACTCCTGGACATTCAAGAAGCTGAATGCTGGAAGATTCAGGAAGGAGAAAATAAAGTTAAACTATAGAACTCCCTCCCACATGATGCAGGCACGGCCGCACACTTTTAAAAGAGGATTAGACAAGCTCATGCTCTGCCTCCACAGTTGGATTCCGTAATGCTTCTGGACAGCAGCTGCTGGGAGCCACAGGAGGGAGAGGGATCTTGCGTTCGAATCCTGCTTGCGGGTTTCCCGTCATGGGCACCTGGTTGTCCTCTGCGAGGACAGGAAGCTGGACCAGATGGGCCATTGGCCTGATCCTGCAGGACCATTATTCTGTGCTTATGCCCACAAGAAGCTGCTGGCCGTGCGGTTTGTGTCCAGAGATTCTTCCAACACAATTCAAAGTGTTGGTGCTGACCTTTAAAGCCCTAAACGGCCTCAAAGGCCCAGTACACCTGAAGGAGTGTCTCCATCCCCATCGTTCTGCCTGGACACTGAGATCCAGCTCCGAGGGCCTTCTGGCGGTTCCCTCCCTGCGAGAAGCCAAGTTACAGGGAACCAGGCAGAGGGCCTTCTCGGTGGTGGCTCCTGCCCTGTGGAACACCCTCCCATCAGATGTCAAGGAGATAAACAACTATCTGACTTTTAGAAGACATCTGAAGGCAGCCCTGTTTAGGGAAGTCTTTAACATTAAACGTTTTATCGTGTTTTTAATATATTCTGTTGGAAGCCGCCCAGAGTGGCTGGGGAAACCCAGCCAGATGGGTGGGGTATAAATAATACATTTATTATTATTATTATTATTATTATTATTATTATTATTATTATTATTATTATTATTATTATTTCTCGCCCTTCCTTCCCAAGGAGCTTGGGAAAACAGATTTACCAGCAAATAAATAGATATAACACAGAAAAGCACAGAAAAGCGTTTTAAAACAAATCAAAATATTCTGAAAACAATTACAGTTAAAAAATTCTAAAAACAGTGGTACCTCGGTTTACGAACTTAATCCGTTCCGGAAGTTCATTCTTAAACCAAAACCATTATTATTATTATTATTATTATTATTATTATTATTATTATTAATTACCTGCCGTCCGGAGTATCCCATCCAAGGTTCTTCGCAGTAGGAGAACATTTCCCAGAGGGTGACCCCAAACATCCACACGTCGGAGGCGCTGGTGAAGACCCCCTGGCGCAAGCTCTCGGGGGCGCACCTGAGAAGGAGGAGGGGAGGGAGAGCCAATCAGAACAACCCCATAGCAAAGTGCAGGCAGCGTGGTGCAGTGGTTAGAGCACGGAACCAGGACCTGGGTTCGAATTGCACTCATGAAAACCTTCCATTCAAATCTTCATTTTTGAATGAAAGAACCGTTGTGGGAATGTGGCTCAGATCCCCTGCCCCAGGGTGGGTGTGTATATATATAGTGATGTAAGGAAGTGAGAGCTGGACCATAAAGAAGGCTGATCGCCGAAGAATGGATGCTTTTGAATTATGGTGCTGGAGGAGACTCTTGAGAGTCCCATGGACTGCAAGAAGATCAAACCTATCAA
Source organism: Darevskia mixta (assembly GCA_034641385.1). Classification (NCBI taxonomy): domain Eukaryota; kingdom Metazoa; phylum Chordata; class Lepidosauria; order Squamata; family Lacertidae; genus Darevskia; species Darevskia mixta. The sequence goes on along the minus strand of JAWWNH010000159.1, from coordinate 420,315 downwards.
TTCTGAAGGAAATCAGCCCTGAGTGCTCACTGGAAGGACAGATCCTGAAGCTGAGGCTCCAATACTTTGGCCACCTCATGAGAAGAGAAGACTCCCTGGAAAAGACCCTGATGTTGGGAAAGGTTGAGGGCACAAGGAGAAGGGGACGACAGAGGACGAGATGGTGGGACAGTGTTCTCGAAGCTACCAACATGAGTCTGACCAAACTGCGGGAGGCAGGGGAAGACAGGAGTGCCTGGCGTGCTCTGGTCCAGTGGGTCACCAAGAGGCGGACACGACTAAATGACTCATCAACAACAATATATATATTTATATTGCTGGGTGGGTTCAAAAACACCTACCAGGCGAAAGGGATGCGTCGGTGCGCAGACATGATGTAGCGGTCGCTCTTGCTGGAAAGCGGCCTCATGAGCCCGAAGTCGCCGATCTTGACCGTCTCCTCGGAGGCCAGGAGGATGTTGCGAGCGGCCAGGTCGCGGTGACGAAGAGCTTGGACTCCAGGTAGACATTCCTTTGGCGACTTGTAGGGCGTAGCTCCAGAGCTGGTGGAGAGGGAAGGGGGGCCGGAGGCGGTCGTAGAGGGCACCCAAGGGGGCCAGCTCAGTCACCTGCGGGGAGGCAGAGAGGCAGGGCTGGATTAAAAAGAGCACCCCGTGTCGGAAGGGCCCCCCAGTGGCCATCTAGACCAACCCCCTGCAATGCTGGAACTGTGGGGTGTGATACATAAGTAGCAGTCAAGTACAACATTCCTTCTTTTCCTAGAGTGGACATGCAGGGGGAATGTTTGGTTCAGCCAGTCGAAAACTCCCTGTTTCCTCCTGGGCTGGGACATACCGTATTTTTCGCTCTATAAGGCGCACCTGACCATAGGATGCACCTAGTTTTTAGAGGGGATAAGCCCCATTTTTTTGAGGATCGGCTCAAATTTCTGCAGCTTCTTTTGCAAAGGAGAAAAGCCCCATTTTCTGAGGATCAGCTCAAAGGTGTTGAGCTTACTTTGCAAAGGGAAAAAACCCTGTTTTATGGGGTTTAACTCACAGTTCTGCAGCTTCAGGAAGCCATTTCTACAGTTTCCAGACAGATAATCTAATCCAGTGTTTCCCAACCAGTGTGCCTCCAGATGTTTTGGGACTACAACTCCCATCATCCCTCGCTAGCAATACCAGTGGTCAGGGATGATGGGAATTGTAGTCCAAAACATCTGGAGGCACACTGGTTGGGAAACACTGATCTAATCAGCCAGTCCCATGTTGCTGGGGAAACAGCCTCCCTCTGCAAGGGGGCGGGGCTGGAATCTCTCTCCCTTATCTCTCTCCCCGATCGTTTGCTGAGCAGCTGCTCAGTCGGCTTCCTTTCAACACCCCTTCTCTCTCTCTTTTTTTAAAAAAGCACGATCTGCTTTTGCCCCTGGGCAGTTCAGCTCCAGGGACCACACATTCGCTCCATAAGACGCACAGACATTTCCCCTTACTGAGTGTTTCAGTTTGCGAATTATTTTTGGAACCCAAACGTCAACCCAAAAGGGGCTTCCTGCAGCCAATCAAAAGCCGCGATTTGGTTTCCAAACGGACTTCCAGAATGGATTCCATTTGACTTCCAAGGTACGACTGTAATAAAATAATGATAATGATAAAAATAATAGTCAGTTCCAACTGCCAAACATCCCTTGCCTCCAGGAAGTTCTTCCCAATGTATCATCCGAATCTCCTTTCCGACAGAAAGAAGTTTTCTTAAGGGAGCACAAAGGTTTTCAGAGGTTGAAACGGAAGGAGCGCCCGTCCTTAAACTACAGTTCCCGTGATTCTTTGGGGGCAAATTATACACTAGAAATGCACGGCTTCCATGCAGAAATTGTGTCCCAAATGTTAACCAGCGGGAATAGTAATAATAATATTATTTATACCCCACCCATCTGGCTGGGTTTCCTCAGCCGCTCTGGGCAGCTTCCGGGAAAATATTAAAATACAATAATTCATCAAAAGCTACCCTAAACAGGGCTGGTGTCCCTTTTCTTACGCATTCCCTCCAGCAGCAAAAAGTCATTCTGGACTCTATTAGCCCCCGCATTAAAAAAAGCCCCACGCTCCCAGATAACCCAAGAGTCCGGGCGCCACCCTACGTTCTATGTGCCCAGATAGAGGACCCAGGAGTCCTGCGACCTTTGTGGGGTCAGGGGGTCACTATATAATAATAATAATAATAATAATAATAATAATAATAATAATAATAATTTATTATTTGTACCCCACCCATCTGGCCGGGTCTCCCCAGCCACTCTGGGCGGCCTCTGAAAGACATTAAAATACATTAAAATATCACAGGTTAAAAACTTCCCTAAACAGGACTGCCTTGAGGTATTTTCTGAATGTCAGATAGTTGTTTATCTATTTGACCTCTGATGGGAGGGCGTTCCACAGGGCGGGCACCACCACCGAGAAGGCCCTCTGCCTGGTTCTCTGTAGCTTTGCTTCTCGCAGGGAGGGAACCGCCAGAAGGCCCTCGGAGCTGGACCTCAGTGTCCGGGCTGAACGATGGAGGTGGAGACGCTCCTTCAGGTATACTGGACCGAGGCCGTTTAGGGCTTTAAAGGTCAGCACCAACACTTTGAATTGTGCTCGGAAACGTACTGGGAGCCAATGTAGATTTCTCAGGACCGGTGTTATGTGGTCCCGGGGGCCACTCCCAGTCCCCAGTCTGGCTGCCGCATTCTGGATTAATTGCAGTTTCCGGGTCACCTTCAAAGGTAGCCCCACGTAGAGTGCATTGCAGTAATCCAAGCGAGAGATAACCAGAGCATGTGCCACTCTGGAGAGACAGTCTGCGGGCAGGGAGGGTCTCATCCTGCGCACCAGATGGAGCTGGTAGACAGCCGTCCTGGACACAGAGTTAACCTGCGCCTCCATGGACAGCTGTGAGTCCAAAATGACTCCCAGGCTGCGCACCTGGTCCTTCAGGGGCACAGTTACCCCATTCAGGACCAGGGAGTCCCCCACACCCCCTCACACCCTGTCCCCCCAAAACAGTACTTCTGTCTATGAGGTCTCCGATCTTTACCATCTTGAGGGGCTGAGTTAGGACCACCCCATGGAGGCGCAGGAGGTTGGGATGGTTCAAGCAGCACATGGCGTTGACCTCGTTGAGGAAATCGATCAGGGCGCCCGGGTCGCAGGAGACGTCTGAGCGCAGAGACTTGACGGCGACCGGTTTCTGGGGAAGGGGAAAAAGGGATCAGAGCAAAAGAATTGGCCAGCCAGCGTAGAACCAGTAGAGTTCTGGTCGCCTCGTCTGAAAGAGGATTTTTTTTTAAATTGTAAACTGCCCCTGCGATCGCCGGATGAAGGGTGGTACAGTGGCACCTTGCTCCTCAAACGCCTTGGTTCTCAAACGCCGAAAACCCGGAAGGAAGCGCTCCGGTTTTTGAACATTTTTCAGAAGCCGAACGTCCGGTGCAGCTGTCGGCTATTGTTTCCAGAGCGCCAGCACCAATCAGAAGCCGCGCCTTGGTTTTCGAAATTTTCAGAAGTCGAACGGACTTCTGGATTAAGTTTGGCGCTTTTGCTATTTATTTTGTGTTTTTCTTTTTGAGGCTTTTTCAGTTAATTTGTTTTTTGTGACTGTGTGGAACCCAGTTCAGCTACTGATTGATTGATTGGGTGACTGCGGAAATGGATAAAAGCCCCCCATCCAAACAATAACTATCATCAGTGCAGGTAAGAATAAATAAATAAATTTTTATCATCTATCTACAATACTGTCTAATTTATTTTATAGTACAGTACATTGATTATTGCTTTCGTTTTATGGATCAATGATCTCGTTAGAGAGTAAAATTCATGTTAAATGGCTGTTTTAGGGGTTGTTTTTAAAAGTCTAGAACGGATTAATCCGTTTTGCGTTACTTTCTATGGGAAAGCGCGCCTTGGTTTCGGAACACTTTGGTTTTAGAACGGACTTCCGGAACGGACTAAGTTTGAGAACCAAGGTACCACCGTATTGGAATTTAATAAACAGCAACAACATTCTAGAGTTTGGAAAGAGTTTGGGAAAAGGCAGCCAAAAAGAGTCACAGTAGAAATTTATCGCATTATGCATGGCAAGAGGATAGGGGAAAATTTTCCTCCCTCTCTCGTAACCCTAGGACACCCAATGAAAAGATTCAGGGTGGATCAAAGGAAGTCCTTCTTTGAGCATAGTTAAACTGTGGAACTCCCCGCCACAAGAGGCAGTGCTGGACTAGATGGGCCATTGGCTGGCAGATGCCCACAAGGAAGGTGTCATGACGCCAACAGCTCTCTCCTCCCATTTCTGACCAGGGTCTGATATTGCGCGGTAGACTGCTTCTAGACCTGGAGGCTCCACTGAGCCATCTATTAACTTGACAGCTAATTGGGCGGGTAGAAAAGGAAGGATTCTGACCATGCTGGGTCAAGCCAAAGGTCTTTCTAATCTGGCATCTCTGATGCTTAACATGGTCAGGCTCAGGCCTGGGTTCAAATCGCAAGAGAAAGCAAATCGCATGGGCAAATCGCAAGAGAAAGAGAGAGGAAAAGGGTGGCCCCACCCACTTTGGGCTGTGGCCCCACCCACTCCTTGAAAGCGGCCCCCAATAGATGGGATGTGGCCCTCGACAGGTCTTCCCACCCCTGAAATAAACAAACAAACAGCAAAGCAGCGATGACTTGGCTCAGATGCAACAGCGAAGGTCCAGAGGGCGGCTGTCCAACAGGTAGAGAAGCAAAGCAACCGGAGTCGGGGGGTGGGTGGGATGGAAACGTACCACTCCCCCGCCAGGCGTGCTCCACTCGGCGCGATGCACGACCCCAAAGCAGCCGTCCCCCAGCCGCTCGCGGATGCGCAGGTCCCACTCGCTGATCAGGCACTTGAGAGAGGCGTCGCCGTCGGCCCGGGGGGTCGGGCAGGGCTGGGCTGGGCTGGGGGCTTCGTCGCTTTCCGGGATCCGCGTCCCGGTGAACATCTACGTCCGGGCAGAAATAAGAAAGGGAATTACCAACGGTTGAAGAATGGCAGACGAAGATGACGGACTATGCGGAACTGGCAAAGCCGGCGGGGGAAATCCGAAAGCAGAGCGACCAAACGTTCCAGAGAGAATAGTGTAAATTTATTCAATATTTAGACAATCACTGTAAACATGCAGGGGCCAGCAAACTTTTTCAGCAGGGGGCCGGTCCACTGTCTCTCAGACCTTGTGGGGGGCCGGACAATATTTTTTTGGGGGGGATGAACGAATTCCTATGCCCCACAAATAACCCAGAGATGCATTTTAAATAAAAGCACACATTCTACTCATGTAAAAACATGCTGATTTCCGGACTGTCTGCAGGCTGGATTTAGAAGGCGATTGGGCCTTCTAACCCGTTCTGGTACTTCCGGGTTCGGCGTGGAGCGCAACCCGAAAACACATAACCCACAGCGTTCGCAACATGAGGTATGACTGTATATCAGAGGTCTCCAAACTACGGCCCGGGGACTGGATACGGCCCAAGAGACTCATTTATCCGGCCCCCGGCAACCCCCACCGCCCGCTCTTACCGGCGCAGTGCAGCGCGGCTGCCCACTTCCGGGTCGGAGGAGCACCGGAAATAGATTGTGCGCATGCGCAAGCGTTATTTCCGGTGCACATCTGGGTCTGAGGAGGCCCATGCACATGTGCACAAGCTATTTCCAGTGCTCCTCCGACCCGGAAATAGGGTGTGCAGACGCATATGGGTGTGCGCTCCCCCACCCTCCGGCCCGCCATGCGATCGGCGCTGGAGACACCGGCCCAAGGCGCGGTAAGTTTGCTGACCCCTGCTGTATATTGTTCAGCTTGTCTATATTGCTACACAAGGGATCTATTGCCAGGAAGGAGGGCGGCCATCTTTGTCCCTGGACTGGCCGTAACTCCGATTTTACAACCGTGACCCTAATATTTGTGTGTTTCTTCAAGGCAGGCGGAAAGTACCCACCTTATAGACCCAGGACATGGGGCGCTGGCCTTGAGGTTTCCTCCGCTTCAAGGCTTCCTCCAACCGTCTCTGTCCTAAAGGAGAGGGATGAAATCTCGATCTCAAATGATTGCAAATTATTCAAATTATTCAAATTGGGCCATTTTGGCTTTTTGAGGACTCCAAGGCTTACGTCACCCCTGGAAATGTTTTGCATGGAACAAAACCTTTACCCAATGCCTGGTGCCAGGGTGGATTTGATTTAAACCAAATCAATTTAAATCACGATTTAAATCACTAGTCAGTAAGACTTGATTTAAATCATTTTTTTCCAGAAAGGCTCATTCCTGCTCGTATCATCTTCATATTTACAACCAGAGTAAGGTTTTGTTTTTGGAATAATAAATTTTCAGAGTCGTTTTTGCAGTTCTATCAAAAATTACTGATTTGGTTATACTATCAGAAATGCAAAGACAGGTAATGATGAAATTATTGTTATAATGGACAACTTTTCTGCTGTACTTTACTGGGAGGAGAAAAAATCATTTCCTTACCGGTAATAACAATGTAAACAATTTATTTAACTAAAACAATAACATTGTAGCATATGTATCCATGCTTGTTAACTGATGTGGTTAAACGATTTTTTAAAAAAAAAACTTTGACTGGAAAACTTAAAACATATCCTTATTTCCTGATGAATAGCCTTTGGACTATAATGTAACTTAAACAGAAATTTATCTTTTGAAAGATTTTTCCTCCAAAAGCATTTTATTTTTAAAAATCCGATTTAAATAAAAAAAATATCTTATTTTTTAAATAAAAAAATCATTGATTTTTATCCACCCTGCCTGGTGCCATTGGAAAGCAGAGAACTACATTTTATAAATGAAAAAGTGCCCACTTTTGACCCCAGGAAGATTTGTCCCGTTTTCTGGGAGGTTTCACGCCATGCACAGCCTGTGCACGTGCAAAAGCGCTCTTCTCTCTGCACCTCATAAGGACTAGAAACTTGATTTAGTTAAAGGGACGCCCGTTTCCAGGACTTCCGAATTCTATAACGTGTTCCAAAGTCAGTTGTTTGCCTGGCAGCCCTCCAAAGGCAGCAGGAGGGTTTGCGTCTGCATTAATTTTATTGCTGATCTTATCTTTTGGGTGTTTTAAAGGGCTGCTTCTACTAATAATTTTATGGTTTTATTCTCTTTGTAAACAGCTTTGAGGCTTTTGAGTTTGTTTGTTTTTACAATCAACTAGCGTATAAATCTTATGAATTAAATACACATAAATACTCTGCCTGAACTCCAAAAACAAAACAAAACAAAACGGTGAGATTATCTTTAATAATAATAATAATAATAATAATAATAATAATAATAATAATACTCTGCATGCAACGTCAAAGTTTCAGCCTGGCAAGAGCTGGCTGCAAATCACAGCACAGACCAGTGGCTCTCAGACTTTTTTCTCAGGGCCACACTTTCAGAATAAAAGTTTTCTTAGAATCATAGAATCGTAGAGTTGGAAGAGACCCCAAGGGCCATCCAGTCCAACCCCCTGCCAAGCAGGAAACACCATCAAAGCATTCCTGACAGGTGGCTGTCAAGCCTCTGCTCAAAGACCTCCAAAGAAGGAGACTCCACCACACTCCTTGGCAGCAAATTCCACTGTCGAACAGCTCTTACTGTCAGGAAGTTCTTCCTAATGTTTAGGTGGAATCTTCTTTCTTGTAGTTTGAATCCATTGCTCCGTGTCCGCTTCTCTGGAGCAGCAGAAAACAACTTTTCTCCCTCCTCTATATGACATCCTTTTATATATTTGAACATGGCTATCCTATCACCCCTTAACCTTCTCTTCTCCAGGCTAAACATACCCAGCTCCCTAAGCCGTTCCTCATAAGGCATCGTTTCCAGGCCTTGGACCATTTTGGTTGCCCTCCTCTGGACACGTTCCAGCTTGTCAGTATCCTTCTTGAACTGTGGTGCCCAGAACTGGACACAGTATTCCAGGTGGGGTCTGACCAGAGCGGAATACAGTGGTACTATTACTGCCCTTGATCTTGCGCCACACTGATTTTTTTTTTTATCGATAAATACACTGGAAAGCAAAAAGAAGCAACTCCTAGCAGTGCTTTATAATGTCGAACACAACTGGATCACAACTAGATTTGTCCTCAGTATCACTTGCTGCTCTTTCCTCTCATTTTGAAAAACATCTATCCATGTTCTGTAATAATAATAATAATAATAATAATAATAATAATAATAATAATGGATGCTATTCTATGCTGTACTACACTGAAATGCTTAAAATTTCAGGCATAGGCAAACTCCAGCCCTCCAGATGTTTTGGGACTACAACTCCCATCATCCCTAGCTAACAGGACCAGTGGTCAGGGATGATGGGAATTGTAGTCCCAACACATCTGGAGGGCTGGAGTTTGCCTGTGCCTGGCTTAAATGTTTCTTTGGTCATCATTGGGTCTTCCTTTTACGCTTCCCATCCTCTCCTTGGAGGAGCTCAGACCCGTCTCCCAATTAACCTCCATCTCCAAGTGCTACCACCATGACATCACCACGGACTTCTCCCCGGTGACATCACCACCCCAAGCAGCCTCAGCAACCCCCCCCCCCAAAATAAACCCTGTTGCACCATCACACACAAACTACCTGGGCGCCCCATGCCAATGCGTTCCAGATCCGAGGGCTTGACGTAATCGAAATGTCCTGGGCGGGTGACGTGAAGCTCGTTGCGGATTTTGCCGTAAAACTGCTCCAGCTGGATTTCAGACAGCAGCTGCAGCAGCCAGTCGGTGCCATCGTCTGGTGCCATGACAGCACCTGGTGGGGTTTTTTTTAAGGTGGGGGGAGAGAGAAAAAACAGGACCCGGTGGTTAGCTAATAATAATAATAATAATAATAATAATAATAATAATAATAATAATAATAATAAAATCTCAATTTAAAGATGGGCCAAAGTACCCTACTGTTTGGTTATTTAGAGGATTCGTGCCAAAAAGGCTCCCAGAACTGCTTACAAGACAGTCCCTGCCCCTGCAGGTTGCAATCTGAAAAGAGACACAGCACACAAGGAAAAAGGGACAGGGAGGGAAGAGGAAAATCCAAACGCAGACGCCAATTTCTAGACAGTTGTTCTTGTATCGACTGGCTGGTGCAGTGCAGGCCCAGCCTTTCCCAACGCTACAATGAAACCCTTTCCCAACGCTACAATATCCTTTCTGGTGTGAGGCAACCAGAACGGTAGACTGTATTTCAAGTCCGGCCACCCTTGCGACATCGGCAGATTAATTTTCAATTATTTTCCTAATGATCCCTGGCATGGAGTTTGCTTTTATCACAGGGTCTTTTTCCTGGTCAGTCTCCTTGGGTTTTAAAAATCCATTTGGGCCTCCCCCTACTGAGCGTAACCTGGCTCACTCACTCGAGTCATCATTTCCTGCAGCGAGTTTGTTCTCAGCCTGCGGCCTAAATGCTGCAGATGGATCTGTAAAGAGTCACTGGGTCAACTCCTCCTCTCTAGGCAGAATGGATTAAAGATTCAGGTCAGCTGCATCGAAAGCCAATTCCGACTGCCGCCATTCACACTCGCAGCCGAAATCCATCTTCATTCTTTTGGGGCGGGAATCATAGAATTACAGAGCTGGAAGGGACCCCAAGGGGGTCAGCATTCGAATCCAACCCCCTGGTAACACAGGAATTGCAGCTGACGAATCTCAGAAAATGAAATCCTTATGGCAGCCAGAAATTCAACAGGTGTAGAAGCAAGCACTAAGCAACGGGAAGTTCTCCCCACTCCCTGCCGAATTTCCCCCTGCCGCCCAGCTGTATTCCCGAAAACCGGTCCCTCTGACCCGGCGACTTAGGGCCCCTAAGACCAGCTACACCTGTGTGATGGCTGCCTGCCCTTTTTACCGGCGTGTGTGAAGAGGAAGAGGCCAAAAGAAGAGAATCTGAACCGCCAAGAGCGGTTCAACCTGGCAAAACCTGTTTGTGCTGGAGGAGGATCTCAGCAGGCAAGACAGGAGCGGTCAGCCTCCCTGGCTGCTGGGGAGACACCCGGACTCCTGGGTCCTCAGGGAAGGGGAGGGAGCCTTGAATCAGGACTCCTGGGTTCCTCGCAGGGGGGAAACCTGGGAAGCTCGCCTCGCCCTGGGGGGGTTTCCCTTTCCTTTTTCTAACTGGGGTGTTTCCAGATCAGCCGGGAATTCCACGCAGGCAGAAAAGCCGTGCTCATCTGCAGGCAATACAGTCAGTCAGCCTGAGGGGCTAGAGGAAGAAAGCGAGGAGTCAGCGGGTTCAGAGGCTTCGAAATAAGCAATGGGGCAAGGGAGCTGGGTCCTATGGGAGCCCAGGGGTCCCAAGCAATGGGCTCAGGGCAGGGGTCAGCAACCTTTTTCAGCCGTGGGCCGGTCCACCGTCCCTCAGACCGTGTGGGGGGCCGGACTATATTTTGAAAGTAAAAAAACCCGAATTCCTATGCCCCACAAATAATCCAGAGATGCATTTTAAATAAAAGGACACATTCTACTCAGGTAAAAACACCAGGCAGGCCCAGGCCAGGAAGATAATGTGCCCCCCCCCTTTTTTTTACCCTGGGGATCTCCGATAACGTAATTTTTAATAATGTATTATAATTTTAAATACATTTTACAATAAATGCATTATTCATTTTAAAATGTATTATACAATTTTTAATAGTTCAAAAATGTATTTAAAAATCTATTTTTAAGTAGACAACTTTGACTATTATTTATTATCTTTTTATTCTACTCTTAAAAAAGATGTATGCTTGTAAGAAAGCCACTATTGCTCGTAAGCCACTATTTCTTTAAAAAACATGGTTTCCACCAAATTTTATCCTCATTGGGCTATATGTACTCCTCGGGTGTACGTAATATTCCTGGCCTAGTTAACAAAATTTTAAACAAATGGCCACATCTTCATCAATTTTTCAACATTTTCAAAAAAAAAAAAAAAAATAGTGATAAGAAAGCCAACACACTTATCTTTAAGTTACGTGTGGTTTAAATTTTTGGCAAACAAGATTTCAAACAAAAACTCACCAACTTTTGCGATTGTGAATATGCTGACCGAGGCCCCCTTTGGAATCGGAGGCCCGGGCCAAGTGGCCCATATGGCCCACCCTCTGTCTGGGGCTGGGCAGGCCCCACAAATAACCCAGAGATGCAGTTTAAACAAAAGGGCACATTCTACTCATGTAAAAACACGCTGATTCCCGGACCGTCCGCGGGCCGGATTGAGAAGGCGATTGGGCCGGATCCGGCCCCTGGGGCCTTAGTTTGCCTACCCCTGGGTTAGGGTGTCGGACCGGGAGAGACCTGGGTGCGAATCTCCCCCACTCCTCACAAAGCTCACTGGCTGGGACCTCGGTGACCGGTCGCCGCTTTTCTCAGCCCAGAACCTACCTCGCAGGGTCGTTGTAGGGATCGCTTGAAGGGCGGGAGAAGCCAGCACGCCGCTTTGAGCTCTTTGGGCGGGGGAGGGAAAGTAGGATCCAAACGCGATAAATAAATGAGGGGGTGCAGGGGATCAGCCGCTTGCCTGCCCAGACCCCCAAAATTAACCTTCACCCCTCCCAAAAAAGTGGGGGTTATCAGCCAGAGAAGCATTCTGATCATAGAGCTGGAAGGGAGCCCGGGGGTCATCTAGTCCAACCCACTGCAATGCATTTCTGCACCTCCGTGCTGAGGTTGTAGTGGTGGTGGCGGAACAACACCTGTTGGACATCCACCTGCCGCCCAGGTCTTAAAGGCACCAAGCAGTGCTAGCAAAAAAAAATAATTTTTTTTTTAATGCGCTTTTAAGTACAGAGGTGAAGCAATTGAGAGTCTCCCGGGGAATGCAGGACTCCTGGGTTCTTTCCAGAGCCTCTTCCTCTCCTCCAAGCCGCTACCCACCATCTTCCTTGTCCCACCCCCTCCTGTTGTCCAAACCGGCTCCTGTCCGAAGCGCCTCTGTGGCCCCACCCTGTAACGTCAAAGTCCAAACCATGAGCAAATATTGACAAGATGCTCAGCGGGATCCCAACAGAGAGGCTCAGGCTGTTTTGTTTTTTAAGCAAGGAGAACGGGGTCATCTAGCCCAGGGGTCAGCAAATGTTTGCAGCAGGGGGCCGGTCCACTGTCCCTCAAACCTTGTGGGGGGCCGGACTATATTTTTTTGGGGGGGGATGCTTACAAAACAGTCCCTGCCCCTGCAGGCTGCAATCTGAAAAGAGACACAGCACACAAGGAAAAAGGGACAGGGAGGGAAGAGGAAAATCCAAACGCAGGGGAATGAATCTCTCAAACTTCAGACATCTGCAGGCTGCCCAGACCCTGATCCCATTATAGTTTGTTTATTTATTCATTTGTTGCATGAATCATACCTTTTATCTCAAAGGAGCCTGAGGCAGAATACATGATTTCTCCCACCACCCTGACAACAACCCTGCGAGGTAGTTTAGGCTGAGAGGCAGCGACTGGCCTGAGGTCTCCACCCTGTGACCTTCATGGCCAAGTGGGAATTCGAACGCGGCTCCCCCCCCCCAGGTCCCTGTCCAGCACTCTAACCACTACACAACACTGCCTCTCACTGATTTTAGCCACTTTGTTGCAATAAAAGTGGCCCAAAGCTGGCCAGGGGGTGGTTTCTTGCCCCCTTCCCGCCCCCATCACTACCTGGTTTTGACAAAGGGGGCATCCCGATTAATTTGGACTACAGTGGTACCTCTGGTTAAGTACTTAATTCGTTCCGGAGGTCCGTTCTTAACCTGAAAACGTTCTTAACCTGAAGCACCACTTTAGCTAAAGGGGCCTCCCGCTGCCGCTGCGCCGCCAGAGCACAATTTCTGTTCTCATCCTGAAGCAAAGTTCTTAACCTGAAGCATTATTTCCGGGTTAGCGAAGTTCTTAACCTGAAGCATATGTAACCTGAGGTACCACTGTACTGCAATGCGCTCTACATGGGGCAACTGTGTCCCTGAAGGACCAGGTGCGCAGCCTGGGAGTCATTTTGGACTCACAGCTGTCCATGGAGGCGCAGGTTACTTCTGTGTCCAGGGCGGCTGTCTACCAGCTCCATCTGGTACGCAGGATGAGACCCTCCCTGCCCTCAGACTGTCTTGCCAGAGTGGTGCATGCTCTGGTTATCTCTCGCTTGGACTACTGCAATGCGCTCTACGTGGGGCTACCTTTGAAGGTGACCCGGAAACTGCAATTAATCCAGAATGCGGCAGCTAAACTGGGGACTGGGAGACCATATAACACCGGTCCTGAAAGACCTACATTGGCTCCCAGTAGGTTTCTGAGCGCAATTCAAAGTGTTGGCCATAACCTTGAAAGCCCTAAACAGCCTCAAAGGCCCAGTATACCTGAAGGAACATCTCCACCCCCATCATTCAGCCCAGACACTGAGGTCCAGCTCTGAGGGCCTTCTGGCGGTTCCCTCCCTGTGAGAAGTGAGGTTACAGGGAACCAGGCAGAGGGCCTTCTCGGTGGTGGCGCCCTCCCTGTGGAACGCCCTCCCATCAGATGTCAAGGAAACAAGCAACTATCTAACTTTTAGAAGACATCTGAAGGCAGCCCTGTTTAGGGAAGCTTTTAATGTTTGAAGTTTTATTGTGTTTTCTGTTGGGAGCCACCCAGAGTGGCTGGGGAAGGAGGAGAAGAAGAAGAAGAAGAAGAAGAAGAAGAAGAAGAAGAAGAAGAAGAAGAGGAGTTTGGATTTGATATCCCACTTTATCACTACCCGAAGGAGTCTCAAAGCGGCTGACATTCTCCTTTCCCTTCCTGCCCCACAACAAACACTCTGTGAGGTGAGTGGGGCTGAGAGACTTCAGAGAAGTGGGACTAGCCTAAGGTCACCCAGCAGCTGCATGTGGAGGAGCGGAGACGCGAACCCGGTTCACCAGATTACGAGTCTACCGCTCTCAACCACTACACCACACTGGCTCTTAAGAACATAAGAGCCCAGCTGCTGGGTCAAGCCAGTGGGCCACCTAGGCCAACATCCTGTTCTTGCAGTGGCCAAGCAGGTGCCCCAAACGGAAACCCACAAGCAGGATTCGAACTCAAGAGCAACTCTCCCTTCCTACGGTTCCCAGCAACTGGTACCCAGAAGCATCGCAGCCTCCAGCCGTGGAGGCAGAACACAGCCGTCCTGGGTAGTAGCCATCGATAGCCCTCTCCTCCTCCGTGAATTTCCCCAATCCTCTTTTAAAGCCATCCAAGTCGGTGGCCGTCCCTGCCTCCTGCGGCAGGGAGTTCCGCAGTTTAACCATGCGCTGCATGATGTAGTCCGCTTATCTGTCCTTAATCTCCAGACCTTTTTTTGAGCAGAGGTTGGGTGGCCGTCTGTCAGGGATTCCTTGGCTGCGATTCCTGCATTGCAGGGGGTTGGACTAGATGAACTCTGGGTGCCCCTTCCAACTCTACAGTTCTACGGTTCTGCAAGTTTGAGTTTTTGCAAATGAGCCCCGCTTTCTTTTCTATCCACCCGCTGCATTTTCAAACAGCCGGCTTCTTCCTTCCAAAGCTTTGTTAATTAGATCTTTCAAACAGTTAGCAAACGTTATGCTAATTCCCCCTATTGTTTGAGGCTCCGCCCACCCAAAAATTCAAATGGACGGAATATGTATACATCAGTCCTGGGAGCTTAAGGTTTGCAAGGCGAGGTTTGAACCAGCACTAAACTCTCTCTGTCTTTCTTAGTCAAAGGAATATCTGGGCAAAATGTAGGATTATCTTCACAGAACTCTGTAAAGTTAGAAGGGACCCCGAATTTCATCTAGCCCAACCCCCCTGAAATGCAGGAATCTACGGAATGTTCCCAGGAGTTTGGGTTACAAATTATGAGGCTGTAACTTTAAAACCTATGTTTCCCCCCTCAAAGAATTCTGGGTACTGTAGTTTGCTAAGGGTTGCTGGGCGCTGTAACTCTGTGAGGGGTAAAACTACATTGCCCAGAATTCTTTGAGGTGTGTGGCAATGTGCTTTGAGCCTATGGGGATCACTGTGATTGAATTAAATCAAGGGCTCATGTGCACGGATCCTGGTTGCTGGCTTAGAATCATAGAATCATAGGATCCTAGAGTTGGAAGAGACCCCAAGGGCCATCCAGTCCAACCCCCTGCCAAGCAGGAACACCATCAAAGCATTCCTGACAGGTGGCTGTCAAGCCTCTGCTTAAAGACCTCCAAAGAAGGAGACTCCACCACACTCCTTGGCAGCAAATTCCACTGTCAAACAGCTCTTACTGTCAGGAAGTTCTTCCTAATGTTTAGGTGGAATCTTCTTTCTTGTAGTTTGAATCCATTGCTCCGTGTCCGCTTCTCTGGAGCAGCAGAAAACAACTTTTCTCCCTCCTCCATATGACATCCTTTGATATATTTGAACATGGCTATCCTATCACCCCTTAACCTTCTCTTCTCCAGGCTCTGTTAAGCCACTTGTGAGAACAGGATCCTAGGCTGGATGGGCCATGGGCCTGATCCTGCAGGGAATGTCACAGAGACACCAGAATCGGGCCGGAGGTGGTGGGGGGTGGTTCTCCCTCTCATCGTACTGGAACCCAGCAGGTTTGTCCAACGAAGGCTGGGAAATCCAGAGCGGGCAGAAGAAAGTCCTTATATTCACACCGCTCAGAGTTAAACTGTGGAACTCGCTGCCTCAAGAGACAGCCGCCCTCTTAGAAACACAGCAGAACCATTGAATTGTAGAGTTGGGACCCCCAACGGCCATCTAGTCCAACCCCGTGCAATGCAGGGATCCTGTGCACAGCCGTCGCCTGGGCGCGATCGAACCGCCAACCTTCTGGTTAACAGCCAGATGCACAGACCCATTGAACCAACTTGGGTGGCTCTCTAAAAGAGGATGAGCCTAGCCATGTGGCCACCAGCCACGGCGGCTGTGTTTTAAGCTCTGAATGCTGGGGAGAGCATTGATGTTGCACTCAGGTCCTGCTTGCGTGCGAGAACAGGATACTGGGCCAGCTAGCTAGGCCCCAGTTGGCCTGATCCAGCAGACTCGTCTTATGCGCTTATGACACATTATTTCGGCCTGCCTGCTGCGAGCTGCTACCTGCCCAGCCTCAGTTCCCTCCCTCCATCTGTGAAATGGGAACATGAGCAACCGTCGCCCCAGAAAATTTCGTCTCCAAGGGTGTGGGTTTGGGGTGGTGGTGGTGATGATGATATAGCAACTTAAATGGGCAGCAGCTGGGTGCTTCAAAGTTGGGGAGTCGCTCTCAGGAATAACCCATGAGTGATGCCAGGAAGTCTAACTCTTGCATTAAGACCGAAGTTGCCCAGACATTAATTTTCCATATTAACGATCCTCCTCCTATTCCCCGAGGGGCAAGTCGGCCGTCTGTAAAGGTGAGCCAAAAGTTGGGAATGGGGATTTCCTGGGTGTTGAGGTTCCTGTGTTGCAGGGGGGTTGGGCTGGATGACCTTTGGGGGTCCCTTCTGGCTCAACAATTCTAGGATTCTATGAGAGAGAGAGATAAGGAGGAAAGGGGGTCAAAGAAACCAGCTCAGAGGAGGAAGCTGATATAAGTGGGTCAGCCAGGAGGGAGGAGAGATAAATGAGCAGAACTCGACGTGGGTGGAGAAGGAGAGAAAGATCAACAGAAAAAGAGGAAGGAGGAAAAGTAGGTGATAGACAAAACCAACAGGAAATAAGGGAGGGGCGTAAGACAGGTAAGGGGGCAAAGGTTTCTCCATTAGGAAAAGGAAACTCTTACCTGCTGCCCCACAATCCCTCGCTCACCTGGGTGAAGGAACCTGTGGCGATTTCCTCTCCTCTCCGGATCTTTCTTTCTTTCTTTTTTTCGTCCGTCCGTCAGTTCTGTCTTTCTTTCTGCCTGCTTCTCCTCCTGCCAGTCCCAGTCTGCTGGGTGCCGGAAGCTCCTCCCAAGAGCTCACCTGGGGCGGGACAGGTGTGATGTGAAGCAGGAGGCAGACAGAAGCAGGTGGAGCCTCCGCCCTGGGGTGGGAGGTCCCTGGGTGAGATTACAAGCTCAGCAAAAAGGCTTTCTCCCGACGGAAGTGTTTGAGGACCGGGACATTCGCGGGGAAACCAAAATACCGTACTCGCTTACAAAGCTATCTGAAGGCAGCCCTGTTTAGGGAGGCTTTTAATGTTTAATAGATTATTGCATTTTAATGTTCTGTTGGAAGCCGCCCAGAGTGGCTGGGGAAACCCAGCAGCCAGATGGGCGGTATAAATAATAATTTTATTTATTTATTTATTTATTTATTTATTTATTATTATTATTATTATCAATCAAATCTTTATTACGGTCCAAGGACCCAACAATTCATTACAAAACAATACACAATTTCGACAGCCCGCCTTCAGGTTACACAAGCATTTTGTTCAGACTTAGGAATAGGGATCATTGGTTCTTGCAACCACCGATAGAAACTTCGCCACTGCTAATGTTCTGTCATTTGTCCGGTCTTCCAGTAGGAACCTGACATAGTAAGCCTCTGATTTTCCCGGGAAAGGTACTAGCAAGGGTAATATCAGTTCAGCCCTGGCTTGCTCGAATTTCACACAGTGCAGCAAAATATGTTTTATATAGTCAATGTCTTGAGCACATGAGCATAGTCTGTCCTGGTATGGAACTTCTCTCAATTTGTCATCCAACACTACCAACCTTTCTGTCTGCTTGTGAAACGTGGACCGCTTATAAACGCCATCTCCAACTCCTCAAAATATCCCACCAACGGTGTCTCCGAAAAATTTTACACATCACTTGGGAAGACAGGCGAACTAATGCCAGTGTACTGGAAGAAGCAAAGATCCCCAGTGTGGAAGCGATGATTCTTCAACGTCAACTTCGTTGGACTGGTCATGTTGTGCGGATGCCGGATGATCGTCTTCCAAAGCAACTACTCTATTCCGAACTTAGAAATGGAAAGTGTAATGCTGGTGGTCAACAAAAGAGGTTTAAAGACTGTCTCAAGGCAAATCTTAAAAAATGGAGTATAAACACTGACAATTGGGAAACACTGGCCTGCGAGCGCTCCAGTTGGAGAACAGCCTTTACTAAAGGCGTCATGGGCTTTGAAGACCCTCGAACTCAGGACGCAAGGGAGAAACATGCTAAGAGGAAGGCACGCTTGGCAAACCCTCACCATGATGGACTCCTGCCCGGAAACCAATGTCCCCACTGTGGAAGGACGTGTGGATCCAGAATTGGCCTCCACAGTCACTTACAGACTCATTGTTAAAACCGTGTTTATGGAAGACAATCTTACTTGGCTACGAGGGATTGCCAAAGAGCTTGGGAACATCCGATGACCACAGCAGGCTCAGGCCGGTGGCCTGTCAGGTCCAGCGTCCTGAGCTCACAGGGGCCGACCTGCTGGGAAACCCGCCATCAGGATTCGAACTCAAGACCGACACTCTCCCCTCCTGTGGTTTCCAACAACTGGTGTTGGAAACAGAGCACAGCCAACATGGCTAACGGCCACCGATAGCCCTCTCCCCTTCATGAACCTCTTTTCGCACCATCCCGGTTGGTGGCCCTCACTGCCTCCTGTGGCAGGGAGTTCCACAGTCTACTGCCAAAACATTACCACCTCTGACCCAGGAGGCAGATCACAGCCAACGTGACTGGTCTCCTGGGATTATGAGGCAGGGCTACCAGTCCAGAAAGCGCTGAATTTCTGTATTTTAGAAATTAAGCAAATATAATTGCAATCTGAAATAAATATATAGGAGAGCATGAGGCTCTTAATCTCAGGGTCTTGGGTTCGAGATGCACGTAGGGCAAAAGATTCCTGCATTGCAGGGGGTTGGACTAGATGACCCTCGTGGTCCCTTCCATCTACAATTCCATGATTCTTTTTTTTTTTTTAAGCGCCAAGGGGCTAGTCCTTATGGTTGAACAGAAATGCTAAGAAAGCATGTGAGATTTCTCAAGTCTCAGAAGGGCAAATAAATGAGATTTGAATTGAATATTCAGCCTCTGCATGACCTCTAGAAGGAAGGGAGATGATGGGCGGTGGAATAGCAGAATATATTATGCAAAACACAATGCGGAGCAAAAATCTGCATACAGAATGCAGAGCTTTTCCTTCCAAGGGACTGTCATTACCTTGACAAAGGATTTCTTTCATTTACATTTTTTTTAAGGTTCTTAAACAGGAGGCCCACCTGCCCACACTGGGATATGTCTGTTTCCTCCAGAGCTTTATGTTAGTCACCTCTGAAAACAGCTGGGAAGTCATAAAAGGTGAGTAATGAGGCAGATGACTGAGATCCTTGCAAAAAACAAGGATCCTTGCAACGCAGGGATCACAGCTGAAGGATCCCTGGCAGGGGGCCATCCAACCTCTCTTTTAAAACCCCCAATAAATAAGAATCTTGCCCCCTTCAGGGAGAGCCAGTGTGGTGTAGTGGTTAAGAGCGGCGGACTCGTAATCCGGTGAACCGGGTTCGATTCCCCGCTCCTCCCCATGCAGCTGCTGGGTGACCTTGGGCTAGTCATACTTCTCTGAAGTCTCTCAGCCCCACTCACCTCACAGAGTGTTTGTTGTGGGGGAGGAAGGGAAAGGAGAATGTGAGCCGCTTTGAGACTCCTTTGGGTAGGGATAAAGCCGGATATCAAATCCAAACTCTTCTTCTTCAGGGTCATATCACTGTAGATATGAATCTCTGGCAGATGGCTGCCCGACCTCTCTTTAAAAACCTCCACCAGGTGTCTGGAGCAGCCGAAAGCAAACAAGATGAATTTTAACAGGGAGAAATGTAAAGTACTACACTTGGGCAAAAAAAATGAAAGGCACAAATACAGGATGGGTGACACCTGGCTTGAGAGCAGTACAAGTGAAAAGGATCTAGGAGTCTGGGTAGACCACAAACTTGACATGAGTCAACAGTGTGATGCAGCAGCTAAAAAAGCCAATGCAATTCTGGGCTGCATCCATAGGAGTATAGCATCTAGATCAAGGGAAGTAACAGTACCACTGTATTCCGCTCTGGTCAGACCTCACCTGGAATACTGTGTCCAGTTCTGGGCACCACAGTTCAAGAAGGAGACTGACAATCTGGAACGTGTCCAGAAGAGGGCAACCAAAATGGTCAAAGGCCTGGAAACGATGCCTTATGAGGAACGGCTTAGGGAGCTGGGTATGTTTAGCCTGGAGAAGAGAAGGTTCAGGGGTGATAGGATAGCCATGTTCAAATATATAAAAGGATGTCATATAGAGGAGGGACAAAGGTTGTTTTCTGCTGCTCCAGAGAAGCGGACACGGAGCAATGGATTCAAACTACAAGAAAGAAGATTCCACCTAAACATTAGAAAGAACTTCCTGACAGTAAGAGCTGTTCGACAGTGGAATTTGCTGCCAAGGAGTGTGGTGGAGTCTCCTTCTTTGGGGGTCTTTAAGCAGAGGCTTGACAGCCACCTGTCAGGAATGCTTTGATGGTGTTTCCTGCTTGGCAGGGGGTTGGACAGGATGGCCCTTGGGGTCTCTTCCAACTCTAGGATTCTAGGATTCTATGAAAACAAGCTTGCTCCATCTTCCCTGTGATAACCCTTTGGATATTTGAAGGTGGCATGGAGGAAATAGCAAGTCTGTAGTTGTTTTTCCTGCTCTGGAGGGCAGGACTTGAACCCATGGCTTCAACTTACAGGGAAGGAGATTCCGACTGAACATCAGCTTTCTGATGCTGAGCTGTTCGACAGTGGGGCGGTCTCCCTCGGGAGGTGGCGGACTCTCCTTCCTTGGAGGCTTTTAAGCAGAGATTGGATGGCCATCTTTCACAGATGCTTTAGTTGAGATTCCTGCATTGCAGGGGGTTGGTCTAGATGACCCCTCGGGGTCCCTTTCCAACTCTACGATTTATGATTTTATAATTCTTCCAATTAAGATTTCTCTTCTTGTTTCAGAAATTAATCAGGAGGTGGTGGTGGGGTGTTCAAAAGCCTCCCGTGGACTCAAAGGGGGGGAAAACGCAGGTGCCTCGTTTTAATTAAGAAGCGCTCTATTTTTAATCTGCAATCAAAGCCTTTTTATTAGCTAATCACACTGATTAAGCAACAGGGAAGCTTTGAGGTTGTCGCTGCAATGCTTGGGAATGTGTTTATGCCATGGATTATTTTTAAATGCTTTTGAAACACAGAATCCTTATATCTTATTATGAATTATGTGGAAATGGCTCAGTTTGGTTGTGTGTCTTTTTATGTTTTATTTATTGTTAACGGCAACTTTTCTAATAAAGTTTTTTCCCCGTGTCGTAACTTTTTCATGGTTCAAACTAAGGAAAGGCGGCACACAAATAAAATTATGCATGCGTGTATTTTATTTATGGCACTGATATTCCACCTTTTTTTTCTCCAAGGAGCTCAAAGTGGCGGGTACGGTTCTCCCCCTCCTCATTTAATCTCCCCCCCACAACAACAACCCTGTGAGGTAGGCTGTGTTTCATAAAATTTATACACTGCTGTATTGCAAAAACAACCACGGCCCAAGTGGTTTCCAAATAAGATAAAACAAGAAGATGATCAATAAGAAAAATTGATGGAAATCATTTAAGACTTTTGGAACAGACTAAGATTAAAATTCACACCAGCATTTCTAAGCAACTGGGTAGGTTTGTTTAACCAAGAACATTTTTAGCAGGTGCCGAAGAGAGGCACGGCCAAGGCGCCTTTCTGATATCAAGTGGCAGGGAGTTCCAAGGCTCACTAATGAGCTTCATGGCCAAGTGGGGATTTTATTTTATTTTATTAAGTTTTTATTTATACTTTTCAGGTTTGTACATTTCATTAATTTTACAATCATTTTTACATTTCAAAGTTTGACTTCCTTCCCCCTCCTTCTGCGGCTTCTTAAATTTATTTTCTGCATATTTAATATCTTCTGCATATCCAAATTCAGCTAATTTGCTCGTTTATTCATCTGCTTTAAATATATACTCTTACGAAACTGCAAGTTATTACAATAATCCCGCCAATGTTTTTATCTGTTTGCAATTTATCTGCAAATATTCAATAAGCCATTTCCATCCTATATAATAAAGAGCCTGTGTCGGGACGTACTACTTTCCGTGTGTCACAGGAATTGGCAAGCGCGCGTGCGTTCCAGTGACACACGGATTGGACGACGGGAGAGGGGGGCGTGTCCGAGAGGCAGCGGCGGCGCATGCGCGCCATCATTTCGGTCACTGCCGCCGCCTCGCACGGAGCTGCAGCTGCCCTCCCGCTCGGACAAATAAAAAAAAAGAAAAGGGGAAAAAATCCTTCTTCAGTTGTGGCACCCAGAACTGGACACAGTATTTGAGGTGTGGTCTGACCAAGGCAGAATAGGGTCATACTATTCCTTCCCATGGACTGCAAGAAGATCCAACCTCTCCATTCTGAAGGAAATCAGCCCTGAGTGCTCACTGGAAGGACAGATCCTGAAGCTGAGGCTCCAAGACTTTGGCCACCTCATGAGAAGAGAAGACTCCCTGGAAAAGACCCTGATGTTGGGAAAGATGGAGGGCACAAGGAGAAGAGGACGACAGAGGACGAGATGGTGGGACAGTGTTCTCGAAGCTACTAACATGAGTCTGACCAAACTGCGGGAGGCAGTGGAAGACAGGAGTGCCTGGCGTCAGGGGCATAGCGAGCCGCTTGGCTGCCGGGGGCGGCAAGCCAAGCGGCACCCCCGGGGGCAGGGTGTCGCTCCATGCGCATGCGCCGTGACATCACAACGCATGCGCATGGAGCGACGCCCCGCACAGACATGCACTGGTCCG
This sequence comes from Darevskia mixta, assembly GCA_034641385.1. Lineage (NCBI taxonomy): Eukaryota > Metazoa > Chordata > Lepidosauria > Squamata > Lacertidae > Darevskia > Darevskia mixta. The sequence goes on along the minus strand of JAWWNH010000159.1, from coordinate 397,596 downwards.
GGCAGAGCCGCGGAGGTGAGGGGCGGGCCAGCGAGGAGGGGTGACAGGCTGGCCTGACACCCCTCCTCGCTGGCCTGCCCCTTGCCTCCGCGCTGCGGCTCCACCCACCCAGAGACAGCCCCAGCCGAGCGCTGAAAAAAGCCCTTTTTAAAAAAGGCTGGGGAGGGCCCTGGGTGGGCGGAGCTGCGACGCGGAGGCAAGGGGCGGTCCAGCGAGGAGGGGTGTCACGCCAGCCTGTCACCCCTCCTTGCTGGCCCGCCCCTCGCCTCCGTCCGGGCCAAGCAAGCCAGCTGCCGAACGCCATGTGATCGGCTTTGGAGGCGCCGATTGTGGGAGCGGGGCCCCGCCCCAAGTGTCACCCCCCCAGGGTGCTGCCCGGGGGCGGCCCGCCCCCCGTCGCTCCGCCCCTGCCTGCCGTGCTCTGGTCCATGGGGTCACGAAGAGGCGGACACGACTAAATGACTAAACAACAATAAATTCTTTCCCTTGATCTGGACACTAGACTTCTGTGGATGCAGCCTAGAATAGCACTGGCCTTTTTTGCTGCAGCATCACACTGTGGACTCATGTTAAGCTTGTGGTTCACCAAGACCCCTAGATCCTTGTCACCTGGTCTGATGTTAAGCCAGGTGTCCCCCATCCTATATTTGTGCATCTGGTTCTTCCTGCCTAAATGCAGGACCTGACATTTGTCCCTATTGAAATTCATTTTGTTAGCTAGCACCCAGTTCTCCAATCTGTTAAGGTCATTTTGAATTCTGCTTCTGTCTTCTGTGGCATTAGCTACCCCTCCCAGTTTGGTGTCACCTGAAAATTTGAAGAACATCCCCTCAACTTCTTCATCCAAGTCATTTATAAAGACTTTGAACAACAACAGGCCCTTCAGCCTATATTTGTGCCCCTGGTTCTTCCAGAATAGGCAAAGAGGCTGCTGGATCAGGCCCACCTAGGCCAGCATCCTGTTCTCACCAGATGCCCGTGGGAAACCAGTGAGCAGGATCCGACCGCAAGAGCCCTCTCAGAGCATCGACACATTGGCTAGTAGCCACCCATAGCCCTCTCCTCCTCCATGAATTGGTTCCCATCCTCTTTTAAAGCCAGGCGAGTTGGTGGCCGCCGACTGCCTCCCGCGGCAGGGAGTTCCGCAGGTTAACGACGCGACGCGCGGATTTCGAAATCAGGCAAGTTCGTCAAGGTAGGGTTCTGCTTTATTACATGACATTTGTAACAAAGACAATGAAATAAATCCCCACCCCACCCCCGCCCAACCGATATGCTTCAATCTGGAACTCGTTAAATCGGACAATAATTTAATGGACTGGGCCTTTTAAACACAAACAGAGTTTGCTTTTTTTTTTAAAGACACACGCTCTTTGATTTCCTTACCCAAATGCCCGTGGAGCTTTTTAATCAGCATAGTAGTGTCTTTGTGGCTGATTGAGCTGGAATATAAATAAATCTACATTTCATAACATGGGATAATTTTGCACGATGTCAGGATCTAAGGAGTTACAGCAGTTTGGGGGATAATCGGCACTTTCCAGTGTTCCTGTTTGCATCTGAATTTGTATTTTTCCCCTCTATATATAACTCAATAAAAATTGGTTTTTTGAATTACATGTAGATCTGTGCATTTTTTAAAAAAAATGCAGTTATTTCGCACATGGGACGCAATAACAGCCAAGACCTCTTTGTCCTGAACATTGCTTGCACGATGTTGGGTGTCGCCAGCTTCGCTTCTCTGAGCTCGTGCCTCACGTATCCTGACTCTTATACAACGCCCCCCCCTCACCCCTCATGTGCAAAGGAGGAGATTATGGAGGGGTGGGGGGGTCTTGCAAGCATTTTGCTCCCCTTTCCTATCCCGGTCCCTCCTCTTCTCTAGTGTTCGCACGGAGCCAAAATCTGCCGAAGAAGAGGAAAGGAAAATATTCATCATCGGGGGAACCGGTTTGCACAGCCTCCGTTTTTTCCCTTTTCTTTTTCTTTGCAGAGTGATTCATTCACAAACTATGCCGGGTGTGTGTGTTGTGACGCGGAGGGGGCGTTTGGGACTTCTGGTGTCGCGAAACAGGTGTCGAAAACACACACACACACACACACACACACACACGCACGCACACGGCTGCGTCCAGAGACTCTGGCTGGGAGATTCAGGACAGAGAAAAGGAAGGATGGCGCACAGTTAGACTGCGGAACTCCCTGCCACAGGAGGCAGTGATGGCCAGCAGCCCGGATGGCTTTAAAAAGGGGACAGGGCAAATTCACTGCTCTCCGCAGTTGGAGGCGGCGATGCTTCTGAATGCCGGTCGCTGGGAACCGCAGGAGGGGAGAGTGCTGCTCTTGAACTCAGGACCTGCTTGCGGGCTTGCCCTAATGGGCATCTGGTCAGCTGCTGTGAGGACAGGATGTTGGACTAGATGGGCCATCGGCCTGATCCAGCAGGCTGCTCCTCTATTCTTCTGTTCTGATGCGGAAATTTAAACCACAGAGCCTAGGGCTTGCCGATCGGAAGGTCGGCGGTTCGAATCCCCGCGACGGGGTGAGCTCCCGTTGCTCAGTCCCTGCTCCTGCCCACCTAGCAGTTCGAAAGCACGTCAAAGTGCAAGTAGATGAATAGGTACCGCTCTGGTGGGAAGGTAAACGGCGTTTCCGTGCGCTGCTCTGGTTTGCCAGAAGCGGCTTAGTCCTGCTGGCCACATGACCCGGAAGCTGTACGCCGGCTCCCTTGGCCAGTAAAGCGAGATGAGCGCCGCAACCCCAGAGTCGTCTGCGACTGGACCTAATGGTCAGGGGTCCCTTTACCTTTACCTTTATATCTTGCCGGCCTGTGGAGGTCTGCCAAGCAAGGTGTGTGAGCCCCCGACCTCTCCTGCTCCCGCTCCTCAGGAAGCTGGTCTTCAAAGGTAGACTGCCACTGAGAATGGAGGTTCTATAGAACATGTGGATTCTACAGAGCCATCGTGACCCGTAACCGCCAGCAGACCTCTCTCCTCCACCATGACAATGCCATTTTGGCACATATTTAATAAATGACAACATCATTTATTGCATTTATTCCGCACCTTTTCCTCCAAGGAGTTCAAGGTGGCTCGTACATCAATCTCTCCCTCAGTTAATCCCCACAGCAACCCTGAGAGAAGACATTTGACAGGCCCCCAAGGTCACTCAGGGAGCTTCGTGGCCGAGCAGGCAATTTGAACCCGCGACTCTTGCCAGGTCCAGGTCTGAAACTCTAACCAATTTGTCTCTGTGAGTTGTAACCAACGGCACCAGTAATGCAGATGCCCAAACGCTGATCCCCGGATGTGTCCTCAGAAAGCATAAAAAGAGCCAGTGTTGCCTAGTGGTTAGAGCGTCAGACTGGAACCTGGGAGACCCGAGTTCAAATCCCCACTCAGTCACCTGAAGCTCACTGGGTGGTGACCTTGTAGGTCAATCACTGTCTCTCGGGCTAACCTACCTCACAGGATTGTTGTGAGGGTCAAAAGTGGATGATGTTCCTTGGAGGAAAAGCAGGAGAGAAATACAGTGGTACTTTGGTTCCCAAACGCCGAAAACCCGGAAGGAAGTGTTCTGGTTTTCGAACGTTTTCCAGAAGCCAAACGCCCGATTCGGCTGTCGGCTATTCTTTCCGGGGCGCCTGCACCAATCAGAAGCTGCGTCTTGGCTTTCGAATATTTCGGAAGTCAAGCGGACTTCCGGGACGGATTAAGTTTGGCAGCGCTTTTCGTTTTTGCTATTTTGCAATTTTGTTTTTGAGGCTTTTTCGGTTAATCTGTTTTTTGTGACTGTGTGGAACCCAGTTCAGCTACTGATTGACCGAATGTGTGACTGCGCAAATGGATAAAAGCCCCCCAATCCAAACAATGACTATCATCAGCGCAGGTAAGTAAAAAAAAATTTTTAATTTTAATTTTTATCATCTACAATACTGTCTTATTTATTTTATAGTACAGTACGTTGATTATTGCGTTCATTTTATGGAGCAATGGTCTCGTTAGAGAGTAAAATTCATGTTAAACGGCTGTTTTCTAAGGGGTTGTTTTTCAAAGTCTGGAACGGATTGATCCGTATTGCGTTACTTTCTATGGGAAAGCGCGCCTTGGTTTTGGAACATGCTTTGGTTTTGGAACGGACTTCGGGAACTGATTAAGTTCGAGAACCAAGGTACCACTGTACTCTCAATTATCACATTAATTTAGGTTCTCTATAAGCAACGCCCCTCCCCCTTTGTCCCCCCTCCTCCATGGGGCGCCCCACTTACTCGAGAGCGCAAGAAACAATGCCCAGGAAGAGGCAGGAGCCAGAGATGGAGCAGAGTAACCGGGTCATCTTTTCAAGACCTCCGCCCTCTGTGGGGAGAAAGAGAGGGAGAAAAATGGGCAAGCGAAGGGCGGGGGTGGGGGGCAAAGAAAGGAAGGGGCGCTTGGAAGAGCCCAGGAAGGTCTTGGGGTGGAGAGATGAGAAGATGGGTGGAAGATGGGTGTCTGGAGGAGCTGGGGGAATCATGTCAGATGGGCAGGGTAAAAATATTAAAAAATTTGTTGTTGTTGCTATGGAATTTCATCAGAGAAATATTGGAAGGTGGGTTGAGTAGAGGAGGGAGGGAAATCAGGACTGCCAAAGCATACCCTCCGACATTTCTCCGATGAAAATAGGAACGTCTTATTCCAGTGATGGCTAACCTTGACACTCCGGATGTTTTGGGACTACAACTCCCATCATCCCTGACCACTGATCCTGTTAGCTAGGGATGATGGGAGTTATAGTTCCAAAACATCCGGGGTGTCAAGGTTAGCCATCACTGTCAGTAATAGGGACCCAGGTGGCGCTGTGGGTTAAACCCCAGAGCCCAGGGCTTGCTGATCAGAAGGTCGGCGGTTCGAATCCCCGCGACGGGGTGAGCTCCCGTTGCTCGGTCCCTGCTCCTGCCCACATAGCAGTTTGAAAGCACGTTAAAGTGCAAGTAGATCAATAGGAACCGCTCCAGTGGTAAGGTAAACGGCGTTTCCATGCGCTGCTCTGGTTCGCCAGAAGCGGCTTAGTCCTGCTGGCCACAGGACCCGGAAGCTGTACGCCAGCTCCCTCAGCCAATAATGCGAGATGAGTGCCACAACCCCAGAGTCGTCCGCGACTGGACCTAACGGTCAGGGGTCCCTTTACATTTACCTATTTGATTGGGCTGCCCCAGCTGCTCTCCAATGGAAATGGGGACGTCCTCAGGAAAAGCGGGACATGCTGGGATCAAATCAGAAACTGGGAGGGCTTCTGCTAATCCGGGGCTGTCCCTGGAAAATTGGGACACTTGGAGGGTCTGCCATAGTCCAGTGCCGGATTTACGAATAAGCTAAACAAGCTATTGCTTAGGGCCCCACTCTCTTGGGGACCCCCAAAAAATTTAAAGGAAAAAAAACCCCCTGGATTTACACTTCCAAAATATAAGATAAAAAACAAATAAAATAAGACCTACATGCAGCAACAGTGTTTGTGTGTTGTGTAGGCTCCTAGGATGTAAGTCATGGGCTAGCCTGCTCTCTCAAATATCCCTGCTTTGCTCCTTTCTATATATAGGGTGCCTACATTCTGCATGGACCGGTTGCATGGCAACATGGGCAAATGGCTTGAGATACCTATGAGGTCCATAAATGACCATAGAGCATATATTCAACACAAAAAACAGCGACAATTTGTTGTTGACAAAGGACAGCTGGACATATAAAGGGCCCCATTATCTTTGGTAGCTTAGGGCCACATCAAACCTATATCTGGCCCTGGTTCTGTTCAAGTATTTAAGGGAACAGCCAGACCCTGGAATATAAAAGGGGAGGGGAGGGGCCAAGGACTGGCCGGGGGGGGGGGGTGAATGGCACAGCCGGAGGGTTTGCAGAAGAGGCGGGGGGGGGGAGAGGGGCCCCTCACCTGGGTAGCAGCTCTTCATGTCCCAGCAGCGCACCTCCACTCTCCGGCAAGTGGTGCAGTTCAACACTGAGGCTGATCCCTCTGGAAATGGGGGTCAGGAGGGAAGGGGGGGTCAGGTGAGGGTCTGGAGCAGAGGCCTCAGAACCCCCCACCTCCTCTGATGAAAGGGAGGGACCCCCTCAGAAGCTTCAGTGTAGAAGCTCAATGCTGTCTACACTGGCCGGCAGCAGCAGCCATCCCCTGCTTTTCAGGCAGTGGGTTATCCCAGCAGATCCGTCAGGGATGGAGTCTGTGTCCTTCTGCATTCAACGCAGCTGCTCTGCCAGCCAGAGTTTGCCCAACTGTGTTTTTTGTTGTTGTTGTTGTTTTGACTACAACTCCCATCTAAACCTCACCGCCCGTCCTGCTAGCTAGGGACGATGGGAGTTGTAGTGCAAAGCAGATGGAGACCCAAATTTATGGAAACCTGTGCCTGAATGCCGGCTTAGCCACAAGCCCCTCTTGCTTTGCACAGGGAAGAGGAGGCCTGGGTTCGAACCCTGGCCAGCAGCATCTTCGATTCAAAGGGTCAGGAGCTGAGAAGAGCCACTCCCAGTGGGAGCAGATCAGACTTCCCCAACCGGGCGCTCTCCTGGAGTTTGGGCTGCGCTGCAAGAGCCCAGACGGCAGCCACCTTATACTGAATCGGAGACCCTTGTTCCACCTAGCTTAGTGCCGTTGACACAGACCGGCAGCAGCGATTCTCCAATACCGGAATCACGGCTCAGAGATGCTGCAGTTGTTGCCTGCAGTTTTTAATATACGATTAAAAAACAACAACGCTCAATTTTTTAAAACCACGTCACCCAAATAACCAGGGATGCTATTCCCAGTGGCTGCTAATAGTTTTTAATTGATTCATCTAACCAACTACAGTGGTACCTTGGTTCTCAAACGCCTTGGTACTCAAACAACTTGGAACCCAAACGCTGCAAACTCGGAAGTAAGTGTTCCGGTTTGCGATTTTTTTTCGGAAGCCAAACATGCTCCGTTTTGAGTGCCACACTTCCTTTTTGAGTGTTACGCTGATTTTTTTTAATTTTTATTTTGTTTTGAGGCCTGTCTGTTTTTGCTCTTTATTTTGCGTTTTCGTGGCTCTTTTTTTTGTTTTGTTTTGGTGACTGTGTGGAACCCAGTTCAGCTACTGATGGATCGATTGTGTGACTGCAGCACATTGTTTATTGCTTTCATTTTATGGATCCATGGTCTCGTTAGAGACTAAAATTCATGTTAAATGGCTGTTTTTTAAGGGGTTGTTTTCTAAAGTCTGGAACGGATTAACCCGTTTTGCGTTACTTTCTATGGGAAAGCGCGCCTCGGTTTTGGAACGCTTTGGTTTCAGAACGGACTTCCGGAACGGATTAAGTTTGAGAACCAAGGGACCACTGTAATTGGTTAAAGACTGAAGGCACAATTATTATTAATTATTATTATTATTATTATTATTATTATTATTATTTATTAATGTTAATCTTGACCCCATGCATGGGCTATAGCAGTGATGGCTAACCTTGACACTCCAGATGTTTTGGGACTACAACTCCCATCATCCCTGACCACTGATCCTGTTAGCTAGGGATGATGGGAGTTGTAGTTCCAAAACATCTGGGGTGTCAAGGTTAGCCATCACTGGGCTATAGTGATATTTCCACAGATAATTGAGCAATAGACCAAAATTATTTTAAGCCAGGTGGACATCTGTCATGGATGCATTAGTTGAGATTCCTGCATTGCAGGGGGTTGGACTAGATGACCGCTGGGGGTCCCTGCCAACTCTACAATTCTATGACTCTATGGATGTAGCCAGGGCTGGGTGTAGAATGTAATAACAGTGGGGGTGTTTCCCCATCTTTTATAAAGGTGGGGCTCTTGATCCCAGTTTTTCCCGTTCTGCCATCCCGTCCTGGGAACTTACGGCAAGCCGGAGGACACAGGGCTGGAAGAGAGAAGAGCAAAGAGGATTATTGCAAGACACTCAGCCATCTAGCAAGCTAGTTTTTCCAGCCTGCTATCAGGGACTGGGGCTCGTCCCTGTCTTGGAAATTTTGAGGTCAGGAAAGGACCCTGAAGGTTTCTGGAGCAAATGATGCTTTTAAAAGTATTTCTAGCCACCCACACGCCTGATTCAGATTATTTCTCCTTTGCCCTAGGGGGCAAATTCCAAGAGGAAAAATTACCTTCTTCCCTCTTGTCCCAGATGAGTGAGATTATGATTCATTCGTTTATTCATTTCATAAAATCTACACACCACTACCTATATATATAAAATCGTTCAAGTTGGATGTTTGTTAACAATCGCCTTTCTCCGTAACCCCTTGATCGATTCCATTCAAATTTGAACACAACGTTCCATGCCCATATGGGAGTGATCCTATGTACTTACATTGCACAAATACCACACCTTTCCCAGGTGAAAATGTGATTTTCTGCAAAAAAAATAGCGCCCTCCAGTGGACGTTAAACAGCACAACATAACACACCTCTTTCTGACCCCTCCTCCTCCTTTCCCGACGTCACTACCACCATCCAATCGACAGACAGACTGCCCACAAACACTACTGGGACAAAGAACCTCATAGACTAAAATAGTCGTAATAAACAGTTGTAGAAACGAAGACAAAAACGGGAGGGGCAAACGGAGAACACATAGACTGAACTTCAACGAGATAAGGTGTAAGTAAACATACGTTTTCTCTTTCATACTGTATCTTACTTTTGCATTGCACCAAATCAGCCACAGCAAGGCGTGGCCGGGTCAGCTAGTATATATATAAAAAAATGCCCTCAAAGCAGGTTACAAAGAGAACAAAACAATGAAGTTATAAGTGAAAACAGTTTTTTAAAAAACCAACCATTTAAAACATCCAAAAAAATCAGCAATAAATAACAGATTAAAACATACATCCACATTCTGCATGTCTGAGCAGGCTTGTTTAAGCGACAGTGGTTTTAGCAGGCGCCAAGAAGAGTACAGATGAAGGGCACCTGCCTGCTGTCAAGTTGCAGGGAGTTCCAAAGCTGTCGGCCCTGCCACAACAAAAGATCCAGTTCCTAGTGATGCAGAACGGGTGGCATGTGGAAGCCGCAAAAGTTCTGCCAATCAAAGCAGTCAAGTGGGGCGTTTATGGGGTGTGGCGATCTCACAGGTAAACCCGGTCCCAGGTTGCTAAGGGCTTTAGATACTCACAGCAACACTCCGAAGCAAATTGGCAAATCTCTGAGCAGAGGTGCCATATGGCGACAAGGCCTCCCTCCTTTCAGCAGTCGGGCTGCAGCAGTGGCATGAGGTGAAGTTTTTCATAGGGGCAGAGGCTCTAGATTGCGAGGGGCATTGGGACCGCCTCTCCTGGTATGCCCCGCGGAGGACCTTAAGGTCCACAAATAACAACACTTTGGAGGTCCCGAGCCACAAGGAGGTTAGATTGGTCTCAACTAGGGCCAGGGCCTTTTCAGTGCTGGCCCCGATGTGGTGGAACGCTCTGTCAGAAGAAACCTGGCCCCTGCGGGATTTGACATCTTTCCGCAGGGCCTGCAAGACAGAGCTGTTCCACCTGGCCTTCGGCTTGGACTCACTCTGACCCCTTATATGGGATTTGGCATATAAATTTTCCCTTGGCTTTTTTGCTTGCCCACGTAGGACCAGCATGGATAGCTGCCTCGGGTGAATATCTGATGTTTCCTCCCTTTATGGTCTTGATTTGTGGGCTGCTACTAAAATGAGGCTGCATTTTAAGCTGTATTTTAAGCCGTATTTTTCGCTCTATAAGGCGCACCTGACCATAGGACGCACCTAGTTTTTAGAGGGGGAAAGCCCCAATTTTTTGAGGATCAGCTCAAAGTTGTTGAGCTTCCTTTGCAAAGGGGAAAAAACCCTGTTTTATGGGGTTTAACTCACAGTTCTGCAGCTTCAGGAAGCCATTTCTACAGTTTCCAGACAGATAATCTAATCAGCCAGTCACATGTCGCTGGGGAAACAACCTCCCTCCCTACGTTTTATTGTAATTCATATTTGGTGTTAGCCTCCCTGAGCGTGGCCCTGGCCAAGGAGGGCGGGGTATAAATAAAAAATTATTTACTTCTTATATATGCGTGTGATATTTTGACGCCCTGATGTCGCGCACATGAGCGTAAGCGAAACCCCACATTTGAGGGGGAAACACACTTTGCACATGCCCAGAAGCACCCTCTGTTTTTTTCCAGCACGTTCTGTGACTGAGATGTATGAAAACAACTTCAGAGCCGGTTCAGACTGTTGTTTCAGACTGAACATCCGTCCTCATACCTTCTCTGCTCTGCTCTGGTATCTTAACTTCATGCAGCCAGTTCCAAAACTTTGGGAAGTCAGCGAGGCTCTGGTTTATTTCTGGCGGGGAGAAAGGACGAGAGGGTGATAATCCCACTTCTGCCACCAACAGCAGCTTCTCTAAAGGTAAAGGGAACCCTGACCATTAGGTCCAGTCGTGTCCGACTCTGGGGTTGCAGCGCTCATCTCGCATTACTGGCCGAGGGAGCCGGCATACAGCTTCCGGGTCATGTGGCCAGCATGACAAAGCCGCTTCTGGCGAACCAGAGCAGCGCACGGAAACGCCGTTTCCCTTCCCGCCAGAGCGGTACCTATTTATCTACTTGCACTTTGACATGCTTTTGAACTGCTAGGTGGGCAGGAGCAGGGACCGAACAACGGGAGCTCACCCCGTGGCGGGGATTCGAACCGCCGACCTTCTGATCAGCAAGCCCTAGGCTCAGTGGTTTAACCCACAGCGCCACCTGGGTCCCTAGCAGCTTCTCTAGACTGATGCAAAAGCAGGAATTTTCACCCCCTTCCTTCATTTTACGCCCACCGTCCCAAGGGAGCGCCACCCTCTGAAATCTGCACCATCCAAACTGCTCCTTACCTATAACCCGGAAGACTCGGTGCGTTTTTTCCAGCAAGAGATCCAGGGACATATCATCTGCAGGTGGGAGGGAATAAAGGGGAGCCTTGCATGAGCCACGGTGGTCCTCAACACCTGCCACCCCCAACCTGGCGCCCTCCAGAGTGGCGCATGCTCCGGTTATCTCCTGCAATGCGCTCTACGTGGGGCGACCTTTGAAGGGGACTCGGAAACTGCAATTAATCCTGTATACCTGAAGGAGCGTCTCCACCCCCTTCGTTCTGCCCGGACACTGAGATCCAGCTCCGAGGGCCTTCTGGCAGTTCCCACCCTGCGAAAGGTGAGGTTACAGGGAACCAGGCAGAGGGCCTTCTCGGTGGTGGCGCCCGCCCTGTGGAACACTCTTCTATCACATGTCAAGGAAATAATCAGCTATCCTATTTTTAAGAGACAGCTGAAGGCAGCCCTGTTTAGGGAAGTTTTTAATATCTAATGCTGTATTGTTTTAACATTCGATGGGGAGCCGCCTAGAGTGGCTGGGGAAACTCAGCCAGATGGCCGGGGTACAAATAATTAATATTATTAACAATAACAACAACAACAACAACAACAACAATAATGTGGCAGCTAGACTGGGAGACCACATAGCACCAGTCCTGAAAGACCTGCATTGGCTCCCAGTACGTTTCCGAGCCCAATTCAAAGTGTTGGTGCTGACCTTGAAAGCCCTAAACGGCCTCAAAGGCCCAGTAGACCTGAAGGAGCGTCTCCACCCCCACCGTTCAGCCCGGACACTGAGGTCCAGCTCTGAGGGCCTTCTGGCGGTTCCCTCACTGCGAGAAGCCAAGTTACAGGGAACCAGGCAGAGGGCCTTCTCAGTAGTGGCGCCCGCCCTGTGGAACACCCTCCCACCAGATGTCAAGGAAATAAACAACTATCTGACTTTTAGAAGGCATCTGAAGGCAGCCCTGTTTGGGGAAGTTTTTAATGTTTGATGTTTTATCATGTTTTTAATATTCTATTGGCAGCCGCCCAGGGTGGCCGGGGAAACCCAGCCAGATGGGCGGGGTATAAATAATAAATTATTATTATTATTATTATTCCCGATGTTTGGACTGCAACTCCCAAACAGCAGGAAGGCACAGGATCAGAGTGGGCTGGTGTAGAAGCCGGTGGATTGAATCCAGGCTGGGGGGAAAGACCTGGGTTCAAATCTCCACACAGCTGTGGAACCCGCAGGAGGGCCCTGAGCCAATCAATCAATCAATCAATCAATCAATCAATTAATCAATCAATCATTTATTTATTCATTCATTTATTTATTATTATTATTATTATTATTATTATTATTATTATTATTATCTCTTCTTCTGCCCACTTTCCTCCCTCTGGCTCCACCCACCACCAGCATGTGGACACCTGCCCCCCCAAGAGATAGCCCACAGGGAAATATAGGGGGAGCCCCACCCCTGTTGCCACTCATAAGAATATATTGTTATTATTACTGCTAATAGTATTGATCTGAGCGACTATGCTAATGGGATGCATACAGAAATAATAACAGTGGCATTCCAGCCAGGCATACAAAACTAATAATAGTGACGTTCCACAATGCATACAGAAATACTAACTGTGACGTTTCCACCAATGCATACAGAAATAATAACAGTGATGTTCTAATAGTTGCCGTTAACTACTTGCTACTTATCCCTTTCCAGACATCCCCAAAGAGCCCCGGATTCTCTACCTAAGGCAAAGCCCAGGGAGGACTCTCTACCCCAGGGATAACTGGTACAGTTTGCCTGGTTGTAACGCTCTCGGTATTGGGCGCAGAGGTGGGCAAAGCGGGTCTTCAGGTTCTTGAAATGGAGTCCGCAGTGGATGCAGCCCTCGGTCTCGGGGCTCTCAATGGCGAAGACGAGGAGCAGGAGAGCCAGAGTCGCAGGCGACCGAGACGCAGGTCCCAGAGCCCTCGGAGTGGAGAACGCTTTGGAAAGAGCCATTGGGGAAGGCTGGCGGAACACACCCCAGAACCCTTTTTGTTCTTTGGTTCTAAGCTGCCGCCTGGGCAACCGGTTCCAGAGTCCTGGGGGCGGGGGTTCTGTTCATAAAGGGACAACTGTGGGATGTGAACCATGAAAAACAGTCAAGGACAGTCATAATTCGGGCTGCGGCCGTTTCAGGTCAGAACCCAGAAGTAACGGACTCATAGCTGTCCACCCTCCCTTCTTTTGCGGGAAACTCCCTTATTCCAATGCCGTTTCCCGCTGCTATCCCGGATTGTTGATATCCCTTAAATTTCCCGGATTCCAAAGGAAGCAGCTCCTCTCCCTCCCTGCCGGCCAGGGAGGCTCCTCAGCTGCGTTGCTCGGCTGCCAATAAGGAGTCTGAGACCGACTGGGGGCGGAGCTTGCATGCCTTGTGCAGCCAGACCCTCACGCCCAACCAGACAGACAGCCTGCCTGCCGTCTAGGCGCTCACTCTTTCGCTCACCCGTTCGCGCGCAGCCTCTGGAGCGCAGGGTGGCGAGGCTACTTGGTGCCATTGCACCGCCCTCGCGGCATCCCTTATTTTCAAATCCGAAAGTTGACAGCTATGAACGGAATGGGTTACTTCCAGGTTTCGGCACTCGTGCATGCGCAGAAGCACTAAGTCACGCTTTGCGCATGCGCGGAAGCGCTGAATTGTGTCGCGCGCCTGCGCAGACGCAGCGGCGCAGGTTGCGAATGCTGCAGGTTGCAAATGTGCCTCCTGCACGGATCGCGTTCGCAACCCAAGCGTCCACTGTCCAACATTCATTGTAATGCCAGAGAAGACATGCGAGGGGATGTTCGGTCCAGCCAGTCGAAACTTCCTGTTCCTCCTGGCCTGGAGCATCCTTCCTTTTGCATGTGACTAGTGGGTGGGCTGTGGGTTAAACCACAGAGCCTAGGGCTTGCTGATCAGAAGGTCGGCGGTTCGAATCCCCGCAACAGGGTGAGCTCCCGTTGCTCGGTCCCTGCTCCTGCCAACCTAGCAGTTCGAAAACACAGCAAAGTGCAAGTAGATAAATAGGTCCCACTCCGGCGGGAAGGTAAAAGGCGTTTCCGTGTGCTGCTCTGGTTCGCCAGAAGCGTCTTAGTCATGCTGGCCACATGACCTGGAAGCTCTGCACCGGCTCCTTCGGCCAGTAAAGCGAGATGAGGTCTGTCTGTTTTTGCTATTTATTTTGTGTTTTCATGTCTCTTTTTTGTTTTGCGACTGTGTGGAAACCCAGCTCAGCTACCGACTGATTGTATGACTGCAGTACATTGTGTATATTGCTTTCATTTTATGGATCAATGGTCTCGTTAGAGTAAAATTCAAGTTAAATTGCTTTTTTAAGGGGTTGTTTTTAAAAGTCTGGAACGGATTAATCCATTTTGCATTACTTTCTATGGGAAAGCGTGCCTTGGTTTTGGAACGCTTTGGTTTTGGAACGGAATTCCAGAATGGATTAAGTTTGAGAACCAAGGGACCACTGTAATACTTTACCTGCAGTTCATTCATTTCCAGCTTTGTAATCTTATTAAAAATGTGCGCCTGTGCATTCCGTTGTTGCGTCCGTAACCTCGGTTTAAGGTGCCCTTTAGCTCCTCGCTTTCATATCTCAGTTTCTAACACGGCATGACGGAAAGTGAGAGCATGTGACTGTGAGTGTCTCTGCATTCCCGCCCTGCGTCAGAGGCAGAAGCCAAGCATTTCAGGGAGAGAGACAGAGCAGAGGCGTAGCAAGCCCAGGTGGTACCCGGGGCCGAATTTTTTTTGTCACCCCCCCACTTTAATTTAAAAATAAATAAAAAATAAATAAAAAGTGTCACCCCCCTCTGATGGTGCCACTTTGTGAGGTGTGGGGGGGTTGTGTGTGTGTCTATTATCTCTTATTTTCAATGAAGTTAAATTTAAAAAGAAAAATTAAAAAAAAAATTTTTTTTTAAGTGTCACCCCCCTCTGGGGTGGAACCCGGGGCGGCCCGCCCCCCATTGCTACACCCCTGAGACAGAGCCTCCTGCCCCATCTCGAGCCTCCAAATCTTGTGCTTCCAAACACCCAAGGCTCCAGCTCTTAGGGCATGTGGCTGGCCAAGAAGAGAGCACCTCTGCGCATGTGCAGAGGGCATCCCCCCACCACCACCTCCAACTTAGGAAACAGAGCCAGCCCATATCCAGGGAAGCTTTGCTGTGCGTTACACATTAAAAGTGTGCCGGCGTTACAGGCCTGCTTTGAAGAAGATTCAATATTTAAGCAGTGCGTGTCGGGGCCTGTTGCCGAGTGCTTAAGATGATCCACATCAGGCGCGGAGATCCACAGCGGGGGGGGGGGGATGTGTGGGCATTGTGAGCCTGAACAGGTTTAGCAGGTACACAATGAGGACGCAGGTCTGTAAAGAAGTCTAATGTAATGCTTCTTTTAAGAGAGAGAGAGAGAGAGAGAGAGAGAGAGAGAGAGAGAGAGAGATGGTGTTTCTCCCTCTGCCGGTCACTTCCCAGAGCTGCAAGCAGTTGCTGGAGAACACAGCAATTTAAAAAGCCAGTCAGGAGGAGAGCCTTTTGCTGGACATGATTTAGCCCAGTACAGCGGTACCTTGCTTCTCTTTTTTTTATAAATAATTTTTATTAAAGATTTTTACATACATTCTTTTAAATAACATTTAACAATCATATATTATACAAATTTTCTGACTTCCACCAACCACTTCTCGGGATTTTATTTTATTTTTTAAAGATTTTTTAAAGTTTTTTAGTCTATTTGTTCTTGATTTAATTGTTCTGTATCTCTTGCCCGAAGGCAACTGTGCAAACAGACTATATCCAGGATGAGATGAATCCTGTAAAAGGCTGTTTGCTTTTTTGAGACAACAGGAGCTGTATAGTTCGTTCAAAGATGGGAGAGGATGACCAATAATCCTTTGGGCTGTGGTTATGACTTTCTGGAATCGGCGGTTTTGTGGGGAAGGTTCAGGGGAGTCCCATACGCCCAGAGACTTTGCCCCTGTGCTCTGGGAGTGGTTGAGTCAACTGAACATATTCTTTTGATCTGCCCATTCTATGCAGATCTTAGACAAAAACTCCTAGCTCCACTCCTATGCCAACATAGCCCAGTAGACAGAGAAAGACTGGTTTTGTATTTGCTGAACATTCCCGGACAAATTTCTTTTTTTGGCCTTTAAGCATCATAAGGCTAAAATTGACTGTATTGACACGGGTCTAAATGTATAATATACTTTTCGCTGTTTCTAAGTGTCACGCTTTTCCAGATGTTTAGACATTTTAACTTTTGTATGGATAAGATGTGCTTTCTGACTGACGGCAGAATAAATTTTATTGATTGATCTTTCAGGCTGTGGTTATGACCTTCTGGAGCATTTTCCTGTTGGCGACTGTGCAACTGGCAAACCAAGCACAGATACAGTATGTAAGAATGCTCTCTATGCTGCCTTGATAGAAGGACACCAGCAGTCTCTCACTCAGATTGTTCTTTAAAAGTCTGAGGAAATAAATTCTCTCTGGGCCTTTACCAGAGCAGTAGTATTTGCGCTCCAAGTCATACCCTGCTCAATAATCACTCCCAAAAACTTGAATACAGCCACCCTTTCCACCCGGTTCCCACCAATATACAAGGGCTGAATGTCCACAAAGGTGTGCATTTCCTGAGACTTCCCACCCAGTTGCCTCCACACCCACCCAATATCATCGCCAAAGTCTGTATATTTTTATTAAAAAGCAAGCTTTATTGTACTGTGACACCGCGGTCAACCTCCGAGGCTGACACGCCTGTGCTCACCATCAGTTTGCAGCGGCGGAAGGAGGATGGTGGTGACTCCTCTCCCGAAACAGATGTTTGGCTCTCTAACCGACGAGAATACAGACCACACAAAGGGCACTAAGAATAATGGGGCATCTCCAAGTGCGCTGAGGACCACAGTGGCAAATGCAATATTTTTCTTCCAACAGGCCTCTGCCATTTACGAAGGAGGGTGTGTGTGTCTCCACCACCACCACTGAAACACAGCATCAAAAAACAAATATCCAGATGTTCTTGTGTCGAGGGAATGATGCGAGAGGAAAATGTGAAGTTTATACCAGACACCCCCAAACTCCGGCCCTCCAGCTGTTTTGGGACTGCAATTCCCATCATCCCTGACCACTGGTCCTGTTAGCTAGGGATGATGGGAATTGTAGTTCCAAAACATCTGGAGGGACAGAGTTTGCCTGGTTTATACCAACTTGGCGACCCGGAAGTCTGCTAGACCAGCCTTTGCAACATGGCGGCCTGCCAATGGGACTACAGCTCCCATCCTGCCCTGGCAGCATGATGCTGAGGATGATGGGAATTGTAGTCCGGAGGTCACCAGTTTGGTGAAGGCTAGCCTAGGCAGTGGCCACATTCCCGCCACCTGAGAAGTGTTTATGTGCCTAAAAAAAAAAAATCTACAAGGCAGTGAGAAACAAGACAACAGGTCTAAATTCAAAAAGCCAGTGCTCCTTGCAAAACCAAACCGGACTGAAACCGGTTTAATCATTAAGACTCCAGACCCACCTCCCTAGAAACCCTCAAAAGTTCCATTTTGTGAGTGTTAAAAACTGCTCTTTGGGTTTTCCAAAGGCACAAAATTGTTAAAGCCAGGAGGCAGCCCGTTTCACCCCAATGTCAAACAAAGTGTCCTAATTGAAAAGCGTTAACAAATATCTGTTTGCAT
This sequence comes from Darevskia mixta, assembly GCA_034641385.1. Lineage (NCBI taxonomy): Eukaryota > Metazoa > Chordata > Lepidosauria > Squamata > Lacertidae > Darevskia > Darevskia mixta. Next base: position 380,043 of record JAWWNH010000159.1, on the reverse strand, counting down.
GGCAATGATTCCCCCCTCCACCCCCCCAAAAAATACGCTTGTGCGTTTCAAAACCCATCCAGCCGTCTGCAGCCCCATTCTCCCCTTTGTAGGGTCTTTGGTTGCTGTGGTTCTAAGGTGGAAGATTTGGGTGAGGCGAGGCAGGACGGAGAACCCCAGAAATTCAGCTGAGCTGTGGCAACTGGAAGCCAAACGCACAGGAGACTTTAATAAAACCTAGAAGAAGAATAAAAAAGAGATTGTTAAACTTTGGGACTCATAGAGCTGTAGAGTTGATCTAGCCCAGCGATGGCCAAACTCCGGCCCTCCAGCTGTTTTGGGACTACAATTCCCATCATCCCTGACCACTGGTCCTGTTAGCTAGGGATGATGGGAGTTGTAGTCCAAAAACAGCTGGATGGAACTACGACCCTTAAAATCCGTTTCCAGTTGCCTTAGGAAAAACTCCATGAAATCACCACATAGATGGTATTGCACTCCTTTGCAAAAGTCAAAAGTGTTTTCTTCCGTTACTGCTGGAGGGGTTGCGATAAACTTGGCACATATCATCACTTGTGATGGGAAGACTTTCGGGATTTAATTTATGCTGAAATGATCAATACTACTAAAGAAACAATTGTCTGCTGCCCAAAATGTGTGTGTGTGTGTGTGTGTGTGTGTGTGTGTGTGTGTGTGTGTGTGTGTGTGTATCTATATCTATATATCTATATCTATCTCTCTATATATAATATTATATAGCAACGCATGGCCGGGCCAGCTAGTATTATATAATATATATAATATAATATAATATAATATAATATAATATAATATAATATAATATAATATAATATAATAAATATAATATAATATATATATATAATGGTCTTATATGTGACCTAAGCAGCACAAATAGGAATTGCAACTCAACAGAAAACAGTCCCAAATCTTGCCCCAGAGTCTTGGTAACACTGCCTCTGGAATATGGCTATAATAACAGGAAAGAAATAGGGATAACTTGAGATTTCAACAAGGACTGGAGCCTTTCTCTCAGGTCTCCAGATATTCTTGGACTACAACTCCCATCATCTCTGGCTAGGAATGATGGGATTTGTAGTCTGCCTGTCTGCTCCAGACACTTTTCATATAACTGAATTTGATCATTGGACAACACGGGTATTCTTCGCTTTGTTATTCAAACCCAAGCGCAACCATTCTGCGTGCCTATTTTAGAGTTGGAACGCTCTCCACCTTCCAATTTCCATCTGTTGTCTGTTCTCTCTCCCGTTGCAAAATGAAATGAAAGAAATCTCAACCAGAGCAGAAGCGAGAGAGAGAGAGACTGTGAGCCCCATTGAACTGAGCTCCCCACAGCCCAGACCCATAACAAAGGCTGGCATTCTGCGAGCCGGCAACCCAAAATACAATAGCCTGCTTGTCAGCCCAGAAGATCAACCTCCCTGCCAGCCATCTGGCCTCCCCGAGGTACCACTCTGCAACCACCCCGAGATCTCAAGACGCCGATAGGAGAGCCAGAATGGCTCATTGTTTGCCTTGACACACCTCAATCCATCTCTCCCCCTGTTTGGAACAAGAGATGCACAGTTCTGGTCGCCTCACCTCAAAACGGAGATTGTTAAGAGTTGGAAAAGGTCCAACCCAAACGGTCAAGGGAATGGAGCAAATCCCCAGGGAAGAAAGGCAGCTTCCCTGTTTACTCTTGCAAGAGTAGTAGTACGACTCGTGCAGCACGTTGGCAACAAAAATACATACAATTGTTTCAAAATTACTTTTACAATATTCATCAATTTTACAATTCCTTGTAAGAGGCCACAAAAACTTGCGAACTACCCAAACTAAGATGAACTTGTGAGGACTGATGATTTTTGGAAATCAAAAGGTCTTCCGGAACGAATTAAGTTCGAAAACCGAGGTTCCACTGCGCGTTTATAATTTAATAAGATTTATGATTTTAAAAGGGACGCGGGTGGCGCTGTGGGTTAAACCACAGAGCCTAGGGCTTGCCGATCAGAAGGTTGGCGGTTTGAATCCCCACAACGGGGTGAGCTCCCGTTGCTCGGTCCCTGCTCCTGCCAACCTAGCAGATCGAAAGCACGTCAAAGTGCAAGTAGATAAATAGGTACTGCTCCGGCGGGAAGGTAAACGGCGTTTCCGTGCGCTGCTCTGGTTCGCCAGAAGTGGCTTAGTCATGCTGGCCACATGACCTGGAAGCTGTACACCGGCTCCCTCGGCCAATAATGCGAGATGAGCGTGCAACCCCAGAGTCGGTCACGACTGTACCTAATGGTCAGGGGTCCCTTTACCTTTACCTATGATTTTAAATCCACCTCATTCCTCCTTAAGCTGCCCAGGGTGACTGGGGAGGCCCGGCCAAATGGATGGGGTATAAGTAATAAATTTATTATTATTAATTATTATTATTAATTATTATTATTAATTATTTATTATTAACTTGCCAGGACTTTGACTGAGGTGAGGACAGAATTCAGAGTTCCAAGTTCAGAACAGAATTTTACACCGCAGGTTTCACCAGGTTGACAAGCATGTGAACATCGGGAAAGTCCTGCTGGATCAGGCCAATGGGCCCGCCTGGTCCAGAATCCTCTTCTCAACAGATGCCTCTATGGGAAACCTGCAGGCAGTATCTGAGCACAAGAGGCCTCTTCCCTCATGTGGCGTTCCTGCGGCAGAGAGTTCCACAGTTCAGCACTATGGAACTCGCCCAGCCAGCTGAACTCAACAAGCACTGACCTTCCATCCTCTCCCACTGTGTCCCCTCCAGTTTCTTACCATCTCCATCTTTCCTTTAAGACGGCGCTGATCCTCGCACGGCGCTGCTACTCTCCCCCCCGCCCCAGGCATTTGGTCATAAGGCTCAGTGCCGGACGAACCGCAAAGAGCGGGCGTTCAGGATATCTGCCGGGTCAGGGAAGACGGAATCCACGCGGAAGCCTTGCGCCAGCGCCACCTTCAGCACCTCCTCCAGAAACTCGTGGCCCGTACGGACCTCCCTCCCGCCAACCGTCAGAGGCTGTAGCTTCTGCTTGGCGTACTCGGCCACCGGAAGCTCGGCCGGGCGTGGCGCCCACTCCAGGCAAAGGTGGTGGCACGTCTTGGCGCCCACCGGGGAGTGGTCCCACGCCTCCTCATCCGATTCCGCCTCGTCTTCATCTGTGGAGTCGCCCGGCCAAATCCTCAGCTCGCCGCCCGAACCGCCCAGCCGCCGCTTCTGCCCTTCAAAATCTCCGTTGCCGACGACGGAATCCCTCGCCGCGGTGTCAGCGATGAGAGAGCCCGTCCTCCTCGAGGATTCTCCCACGCCCTTCCCAGAATGCCCCTCTTCTTCCACGCCACCGCCCCCCGATCGGCCCAGCCGCCTGCGCAGCAGCGCCAGGAAGTGTCTGTCGGTGCAGAAGACGTTGGCCGTGAAGATCTGCAGGCAGCTGGAGCTCAGCTCGTAGTTCTGCGGGCCGCGCCGGACGTTGAAGTGCGCTAGGCGCTTCCGCACGTCCACGTCGGCATGCAGCACCGCGTTCCTCCTCTGCCGCCAGCGCTCCGCCTCGACCCGCCGGAGCTCCTCCAGGAGCGGCCGGATCTGGTAGAAGTCCGCCTCGGCCCGCAGGAGGGAGAGCTCAGCGTAGCCCTCGGGCAGGTCCAGCCGGCCGAAGCGGAGGAAGTTGAGGACGTGGCGGAAGGCTTTGCCGTCGCGGTCGATGAAGTAGTTGCCGCAGCTGTCGGTGAGGGCCGGCTGGGGGCCGCGGAACATGGCGCCCAGCATGGAGTCCGGGAAGCGGGTCAGGGTGTCCAGGGTGGTGCTGTAGAGCTTCCCGCCCACGTTCAAGGTCACCAGGCCGGGCGTCCGCCCCGGGGCCTCGCAGCTGCCCGGCATCGTGGCGAAGGAGGGACGTCACCTGGCGAAAGAAGGATTTGTGATCAAGGTGTCTCCTATGTCAGCTGCCAGAAAGCTTGTAGCCCAGAGATGGAAAGACGCCAAGGTCTCTACCAGAGAGGAATCATAGAATCCTAGAGTTGGAAGAGACCCCAAGCGCCATCCAGTCCAACCCCCTGCCAAGCAGGAAACACCATCCAAGCATTCCTGACAGGTGGCTGTCAAGCCTCTGCTTAAAGACCTCCAAAGAAGGAGACTCCACCACACTCCTTGGCAGCCAATCCCACTGTTGAACAGCTCTTACTGTCAGGAAGTTCTTCCTAATGTTCAGGTGGAATCTTCTTTCTTGTAGTTTGAATCCATTGCTCCGTGTCCGCTTCTCTGGAGCAGCAGAAAACAACCTTTCTCCCTTCTCTATATGACATCCTTTTATATATTTGAACATGGCTATCATGTTCAAATATATAAAAGGATGAATGGCAGACCAAACTCAGGGGTCAGCAACCTTTTTCAGCCGTGGGCCGGTCCACCGTCCTCAGACCATGTGGGGGGCCGGACTATATTTTGGAGGGGGAAAAAAATGAACGAATTCCTATACCCCACAAATAACCCAGAGATGCATCCTATATAATAATTCCCCAATGTCCCTGCGTCCGTCCGTGTGTCAGTGGAAATTTTAAGTGCGCATGTCGGAGAGGGACGCAGGGATTGGACGACGGGAGAGGGGGTGTGTCCGAGAGGCGGCGGCGCACGCGCGTTCTCAGTTTCGCCAGCGCCGCTGCCTCGCACGGACGCAGAGGGCCGGCGCTCCCTCGGAGCGCAGCGCCGAGGAAGGACGAGCGCGCCCGTGCCGGACCTCGCCACCTCCGCTGCTCTCCTCCGCCCGCTTCCCCGAGCCGCGGACACCGAGGAGGAGCAGCCGCTGGGCGTCGCTGGGCCTCCGAGCCCCGCTCGCTCGCTCGCCCTCCTCCTCCCCGCCGCCCTCGCTTCCTGCTAGCAGCGCCCGGCGGCGCCCGCCTCGGCAGCAGCAGCGCCAGCCCGGGCGCAGGGGCGCTTGCCAGTTCCCTGGTGCGCACCGGAGGCTTCGTGGGAGGCCGCTGGGTGCAAGCGGCGGCCGCCTTCCCCGTGCAGGATCCGGCAGGATCCTCTCTGAATGCGGAGAGGGGGAGGCGGCGGCAGCAGGAGGAGGGCGCAGAGAGGAAGGGAGCTCGAGGGGACTGGCTGCTGCCAATTCTCCTCCTCGCCTACCGCGCACAGAGCCGGCCAGACAAAGGGGGGTGCGAGAGGCAGCTCCGCAGCCTCAAGATCACTCGCTCCCCTCCCTGGCACAGCAGAGGGAAAAGAGCCGCGCGCGGGAACGAAGCTGCCCTACGCCGCCGCCGCCGAGCCCCTCATTCCCACACCCCGTGTGTGTGTGTGTGTGTGTGTGTGTGTGTGTGTGTGTGTGTGTGAGACAGAGAGAGAGAGAGAGCTTTCTAGCGCCTGTTTTTGTTAACAGGCTTAATTTACTAGTTTTAAATAAAAGGACACATTCTACTCATGTAAAAACACGCTGATTCCCGGATTCCGTGGGCCGGATTGAGAAGGCGATTGGGCTGCATCCGGCTCACGGGCCTTAGGTTGCCTAAAGGTAAGGTAAAGGGACCCCTGACCATTAGGTCCAGTCATGACCGACTCTGGGGTTGCGGCGGTCATCTCGCATTATTGGCTGAGAGCCGGCGTACAGCTTTCAGGTCATGTGGCCAGCAGGACTAAGCCGCTTCTGGCGAACCAGAGCAGCGCACGGAAACGCCGTTTACCTTCCCGCTGGAGCGGGACCTATTTATCTACTTGCACTTTGATGTGCTTTCGAACTGCTAGGTTGGCAGGAGCAGGGACTGAGCAACGGGAGCTCACCCTGTTGCGGGGATTCGAACCGCCGACCTTCTGATCAGCAAGCCCTAGGCTCTGGGGTTTAACCCACAGCGCCACCCGCGTCCCACGTCCAGTTTGCCTACCCCTGACCAAACTGATGGACTATGCAGAGATGGCGAAAAGGACCGGGGAAAATCCAAAATCAGGAAGGGTAAAACTTTAATAAAGAATGGATGGGAATTATATCGTACTTGGAAGAACACTGTAAACAACTGCACTCTTTAACAGAACTCCAATAACACTTGTAATATAACAAAGACTTCGGATGTACAGTAATGGATAATTAATCAATTGGATGATGTAAAACACGCAGCAGAAAAGGATAAGTGTGGAACCCAGGGAAGGGTAGAGGGAAGTCTATAGATTCGAAAGAATCTTGCATTTGTTTTTATCTATATGTGAGCTTGGATGTAAACATTAATTGGAAAAACCGAATAAAAATAATTTTAAAAAAGAAAGAATGAAGAATTTGTGGATTGAGCATGCATCAGAGCCTGCTTGACACAGAGGTTGGATGGCCACCTGTCGTGGATGCTTTAGCTGAGATTCCTGCATTGCAGGGGGGGTTGGACTGGATGACCTTTGGGTGTCCCTTCCAACTCTGCAATCCTACCTGCAAGTCAGACCACAGCCATTACGTCAAGCAGCCATAAATAGCCCTCTCCTCCTCCAGGAATCTCTCCAATCCTCTTTCACAGCGATCTAAGTTGGTGGCCGTCACTGCCTCCTGCAGCAGGGAGTTCCACAGTTTAAAAAACCACGCGCCATGGGAAGGAGGACTTTGTTGTATCTGCGCTGGGCTTTGCCGACGTTCACGTTCCTCGGATGCCCGCAGATTCTAGTGTTATGAGGGAGGGGGAAAGCTTTCCTCTATTCTCCTGCGCCCCATCACGCTTCGTTTTATCAGCTTCCATCCCACTGCCCATTTACCTTTTCTCTAAACTAAAACAGTGTTTCCCCTATTTTAAGACACCGTCTTATATATTTTTTTTCCTCAAGAAAACGCACTATGGCTTATTTTGAGGGGATGTCTTATTTTTATTACGTAAGCACGCCTTGGCAAGGCCACGCTCGAGTTCTGGGGCTGCGAAGGACGGGACGGGCGCAGAGCTCTTTGTTTGCTTGCTGGCAGCGGGGGGAGAATCCAAGCTGAGCTTTGAGGAAACGGGCACCAGAGAGACCCGCTTTTGCTGGGCGCTCTCTCCTGCTCCTCCTCCGCCACCTTCCCTCCTCGAAACTCGACAGAAGCCTTGTTTTCCAAGGGGCCTCTTGGGCGACGCGCGGGGCGGCTCGGGGGATTTCGGCGTGGCGGCGAGCAGGGAAAGCCCGTGCTGCCTTCCCTCTCCGCCACGGTGGCCGCCCCGTGCGCTCTGCGCCGAGCGGAGTTGGGAGAGCGTGCGGGCAAAGAGACCTTCGGAGTGCCTTTGTCGCGCCCGCTGCCCCTTCCTGCACACCCTGCTCTGCAGAGTTCCTGAGCGCTGCTTCTGGGGCTGACTGGTTTTGGTGGCGGGACTGGACGCCCAGCCCCGCCTTTTCCTTGGCGCCCTCCAGAACTGCGCCTTTCACTATGGCTTATTTTTGGGGTACGGCTTATATTTCGCAAATGCGAAAGAATCCTGCTATGGCTTATTTTATGACTACGTCTTAAAATAGGGGAAACAGGGAATCTCAAACGCTGCAAACTTTCTATCCAGCCCATAGTTTTGCTTGCCTTATTCCGAACCTTTGCGTATGAGTAAGCAACTATTCTGACGCATTAAACATGTTGTTAAAGGAGGATGGGGGGAGCCTGTGGGGCCCTGCCAATGTTATTGGACTACAACTCCCATAATCCCCGGCTCCTGCCTGGCTAGGGCTGATGGGAGTTGCAGTCCAACAACATCTGGAGTTCCCAGCCCTGCCCAGCAGGTTCTATTCTACAAATAGACCAGAGGAAGCGGAGGTCAAGGCCGTCATTAAGAACAGAATTTATTCCCTCTGTCCTTTGACGCCTTGCTGACACATGCATGTTTCATCAAGACAGGTACCGGTAATTACTTTTGGCTGCTTGGGCCTCCAAGCCGCAAACATTTAAAAACATAAATACATTACACCGTTGAAAATTCACAGGAAATTCTAGCATTCCTCACACAAACACCAACCATGTCCGGGCCTCAGAATTAGGCTTCCGGAAAAGCTTGCTTGGTTGTTTTGCTGTTGTTTTCTCTCTTTTTTTCAGAGGGCGGAAATGTTTCTAGACCTCAAGGTTGCAAATATATGGCTGGAAGTTGCACAGGCCATCTCAGAGAGCCCAGGCAGGGGTGGAAGCTCTGCCCCAGAGAACATGCAATTTAATTTAATTCTGACAAAGGGAAAGGGCGAAGATTGAAGCAAGTGTGTAATGAAAAGATAATAACAGGGCATTCAAACGCAGGAGCTACACACTGGAGGGTTGTTAATCTTCGCTAGAAGTTTTTAAACAGAGGTTGGATAGCCATCTGTCAGATCCTTTAGCTCAGGGTTGAACAAGAAGACCCTACAATTCTACTTTATTGATAGTTATAGATGTATATATACACACTTTGTATCATTTTAACACTGCTGATTCTGGCTTCTCCTTTTTTGGATAAATTTTATGCCTCCTTGTTTGTAAAATTTTGATTTTACAAAATCAGAGGTCAAAGCGATAAACAACCACCTGACATTTAGAAAATACTTGAAGGCAGCCCTGTTTAGGGAAGTTTTTAATCTGTGATATTTTAATGTATTTTGATATTTTTTGGAAGCCGCCCAGAGTGGCTGGGGAGACCCAGCCAGATGGGCGGGGTACAAATAATAAATTATTTATTATTATTATTATTATTATTATTATTATTATTATTATTATTATTATTATTATTATTTTACCAGCATTTTCTTGTGCACATTTTACGGGATTTCATCTAAACCGCTTAGAGATTTTCATCGATTAAGTGGCATGTATAAATACCATAAAATAACCATTCCTTTGTGTGAATTCCTTCCCAGAGAGTCCTTAAAGTTGATCACCTTTCCCCCCAAATAAATTGACTTTTCCTTCTCAAAGATTTAAAAGTTTTAAAGGCAATTAAGCAACCGACCAATTTAAACGCTGCACCTCTATAAGGGTGGAGGAATCCTATTTTCAGTCCCTCTGCTTGGAATATTTTTTTTATGCAGACAGGAGGCGGAGCAAAATATGGGTCCCAATACAATACACCTAGCTTGGGATCCGAGCAGGAAACCTGCAATAAAATTGGGAGTTTTGACAAGGATCTCAGGGTGTAACTTTCGAGGGGAAGTTCCACAACAATTGGGCCAAGCTGACTCAGGATGATGGGCGTTGTAGTCCAAAACATCTGGGGGAGGGGCGCTAGGTTGGCAAAAGCTGCACCCAGCTGAGGAGGGGGGAGAAGGTCTGATCAGTTTAATCTCGGGGTCGTGGGTTCGAGCCCCGTGTTTGGCATTGCAGGGGGTTGGACTAGATGACCCTCAGGGGTCCCCCTTTCTAACTCTACAAACCTGCGAACCTTATTTTTATTTAAACAAAAATAAAAATCCCCAAACCAGGAGAAACCCCCCAAACTTACAGTCAAAAACCTTTTCAAATAGGGACATTTTTCAATGCATACTCTTGCAAACTTTGTGTCCAGGTTTTACATTAGTTGAACTTCTAAAGGTCACTTGTAACAACACGAAAAAGGTTTTGAAATAGGATTAAGATATAAGATTATAAGGACGTGCATGAATAAGTATAAAATAATGGAACCAGGAGTCAATTAAGATATATGGTGTGAATTTTTGAATGTGTTTTTTGCTTTGTTTTGTTGTTGTTATATAAAATTAATAAATTGTATCTCAAACAACAACAACAACAACAACCCGAAGCGAATGCACAGATGGCATCAAAGTCCAACAAGTTTTTTAAAAAAAGAATTAAAAACTTGATCTTCCAGAAAGAGTCTGGCTGTACCAGGAAAAGACTTCAGGGATGGCTGGTCGGCGCTAGAGATATTTCAGGCCCCCACCCACCCAAACCAAAAGGGCCTGGGAGTTGCCGGGGGAGGGGATCCTTTGGAGGGGGGCTGTCCTAAGGGGGGTGGAGGACCACCCAAGAGGAAAACAGGGCAGGGGGTCCCCGATCCTGCCCGGGGGGTGTCGCTGTACCTGGAGGGGAGGCGAGGTCTCTGGGCGGCTCCCGGTGCCGACGCAGGAAGTAAAGCGCAGCGCTGCGCGCAGCTGAGCTTATCTCGGCGCCGGCTGCCCTTTATAAGGGAGGGATCGGCCGGGGGGGCGGGCAGGCGCCGGTCTCCGCCCCGACGGACGCCCGGGAAGGAGGGAGGGAGGGAGGGAAGGGACCCAGGCGTCCGGGGCGGGCGTTGTCTCCGCCCCCGTCCCGCCGCGCGTCGCCTCTCACGCCTCTCCATGGAACAGGTATGGGGGATCCGGGAGTCCCGCCTCCGAGGAGGGGACCCAGGCGTCCTGGGGTGCCCACCTGCTCACCGATCCTCCACACACCCCTGCTTCTGCAAGAGGGGGGGAATGGAGGGGGGAACATCACGTGAAATGGGATGGGAAATCGGCAAAACAAAAGAAAAATCCATCATGTTTTGGACTGTTTATGTGAACTTTTTGGAAATTCAATCAAATATATGTTTGAAAAATGGAGGGCAAGTTTCACAGCGCCCACCTCTTTGAGACGCTAAAAAACTCCCCCCTGGATCTCCCCAGTTGCTTTAACCCTCCCTTCTCCAAGCATAATACTCAACTTTCTGCTTTCCATGAAGGTATAAAGCAGCATTTCTGAGCATGTGAAGAGTGCCTTTGCCAAAAGCCCTGAGTCAGCACAGGTTGGATAGCCACCTGCCGTCGATGCTTTAGTTGAGATTCCTGCATTGCTAGGGGGTTGGACTAGATGACACTCGGGGTCCCCTCCAACTCTATGATTCTATGAACGGATTGGAAAAAGGACAGGACCAACAGGTCAGGCGATGCGATGTCCCAAGCAGGATTCAGGCCCAACAGCGCACCTCATGTTAGAAGCACAAGGAAAGGAGCAAAGGTCTTGTTTTTTCCTCTGCCCTCCGCGAGCCCCACTCCTCTCCTGCTGACGCCGCCCAATATGACCTCTTTCTCGCCTAAGATGCCAGAAGATTAAAGGAGGCCACTCTTCCCGCAGGCTGCTTGGGATCTAAAAGACTGCAGCAAAGCATCAAATCTAATTATATCTTCTCCCACATTCCTCGCTTATCTTCTGTTGCATCATTTTGGGAGCCCAGAATATGGACTATTCCCTCCGCAGCAAACCAGAAGGGAAGCGGCGTCAGGAGTGAGCCAGCCTGGGATTTCTGAGTCCTGTTCCTTGGCTATCAAAAATATTCTTCTGGATAGAAAAAAATGGGAAGATCGCTTTTCGTCAGGGAGGGAGGAGGCTGTGAATCATGTCCTGTGCAAACTCAGGAAGGCCCATTACTCCCTGAGTAAACAGGCGTCGTCAGATCGCCTTTCAAATCCAGGTGCAGAACAACGGGGGCGGGGAGATTATTTTTAAATGATCCTCAATGCTTTAGTTGGTTTTCCTTCTAAATTGAGAGCCAGTATAGTGGTTAGAAAGGGATGCGGGTGGCGCTGTGGGTTAAACCACAGAGCCCAGGGCTTGCCGATCAGAAGGTCGGCGGTTCGAATCCCCGCGACGGGGTGAGCTCCCGTTGCTCGGTCCCTGCTCCTGCCCACCTAGCAGTTCGAAAGCACGTCAAAGTGCAAGTAGATAAACAGGTACCGTTCCGGCGGGAAGGTAAACGGCGTTTCCGTGCGCTGCTCTGGTTCGCCAGATGGGGGACATTTTTCTTCTGAGTGTGTACAGGGCAGAAGCAAAAGTCTGCAGAGTAGCAAATGCAGATGTTCACCTCTGGACAGAAGCCTAGTTTCTACACCCACACTCTCACCCAACCCTCCCTGCCCTACATCCGAGGGAGCAAGCACAGATGTGTTATCGGAATTCAATGTCACATTCAAAGCAGGCCCAAAATAAAAAACCCTCAAGAAATGTTTGGAGGAGGGATGGCATTTGGGTGTGTGGCCATGCAAGAGGAAGGGTTGTGTGATGAAAGTTTCGAGGGCCACGTGGAAAAACCTGCAGGGGCCGCGTTCAGCTCCTGGCACTAGGGTCCCCCTGTTAAGCAAGGGCATTGTTGTGGGTTTGCTGTGGGGTCAGTCTGATATGGTGTATATATATATATATATATATATATATATATATATATATATATATATATGCTTTATTGATATTAAAAAGAAATAACAAAGGGCTTATCCAGAAAAAAAGAGAAGTAAATGGTAATATTTGTTATTTCACATCACAATACCTAAGTAGGCATTCCAGCCATAACGGTTGTCATGTCTAGAAGGTCTGTATTTTGTAGTGTACACCATTCCCTGATCCAGGAGAGACAGGCCGCCTCGTAATAGAGTTTCAAATCTGACAGGGAAAATCCCCCTCTTTCTTTGATATCAATTAATAGTTTATGTTTAATCCTGGGCTTTCACCCTGCCAGATATATTTAGAGATGCCTCGTTGCCAATTTTTGAGGCAGCCTGTCTCTCCAATCACAGGGGTTGTCTGAAATAGGAAAAGCATTTTTGGTAAAACGTTCATTTTAATGGTGGATATTCTCTGCTGTGGGGTCAGTCTGGATGATGCCCTGAGTGCCCAACATCAGGGTCTTTTCCAGGGAGTCTTCTCTTCTCATGAGGTGGCCAAAGTCTTGGAGCCTCAGCTTCAGGATCTGTCCTTCCAGTGAGCACACAGGGCTGATTTCTTTAAGAATGGAGAGGTTGGATCTTCTTACAGTCCATGGGACTCTCAAGAGTCTCCTCCAGCACCATAATTCAAAAGCATCAATCAAACCATATATCCTAAAACGCCACAGTCTCCGCTGACCTTCATTCCAAGGGTGCTGAGTCTGGAAAGCTTGGAATCTATCGTCGGAGGTTGGGGTGGCATGAAACACTATCTGCCACACCTGCGAGGCATCGATGCTTCTGAATGACAGTCGCTGGGAATCGCAGGAGGGGAGAGGGGTCTTGGGTTCAAATCCCGCTTGCAGGTTCTCCATCTGGTTGGCCCCTGTGGGGAACAGGATGCTGGGCTTGGTGGGCCACTGGCCTGATCCCGCAGGCTCTCCCTTACGTGCTTGAAGGGAGTGCCATTCCATCTTTGCCCACTGACTTCCTTCCAGCGGTTTCGTCATCTGCCAGGAGGATGCCATGCGTTTGCCACGACAAGTCCGGGCAAAGGCAGGGCTGTGGCGTCGTGGGTGGAACCCAGCTTCCAAAAGACCTCGCTTTCCCTTCGATAATAATAACAACAGATATTCCATTTAATAATAATAAAAGCAAGTTTCTGGGTGCTAAAGTGGGTGGCCAGTGCCTGGTGAGGATGTGGGGGGGGGAGCTGGATTTACGTATAAGCTAAACAAGCTATAGCTTAGGGCCCCACTCTCTTAAAGGTAAAGGGACCCCTGGCCATTAGGTCCAGTCGTAACCGACTCTGGGGTTGCGCCGCTCATCTCGCTTTACTTGCCGAGGGAGCCGGCGTACAGCTTCCGGGTCATGTGGCCAGCAGGACTAAGCCGCTTCTGGCGAACCAGAGCAGCGCACGGAAACGCCGTTTACCTTCCCGCCAGAGCGGGACCTATTGATCTACTTGCACTTTGACGTGCTTTCGAACTGCTAGGTTGGCAGGAGCAGGGACTGAGCAACGGGAGCTCACCCCGTCGCGGGGATTCGAACCGCCGACCTTCTGATCGGCAAGCCCTAGGCTCTGTGGTTTAGACCACAGCGCCACCCACATCCCTCCCACTCTCTTGGGGGGCCCCCAAAAAAAATTAAAGGGGAAAAAATTGGATGTACATTTCCAAAATATAAGATAAAAAACAAATAAAATAAAACCTACATGCAGCAACAGTGTTTTGTGTTGTGTAGGCTCCTGTGATGTCAGTCATGGGCTCCGCCTGCTCCCTCAAATATCACTGCTTTGCTCCTTTCTATATATAGGGTGCCTACATTCTGCATGGACTGGTTGCATGGCAACATGGGCAAATGGCTTGAGATACCTATGAGGTCCATCAATGACCATATAGCATATATTCAACTCAAAAAACATCGACAATTTGTTGTTGACAAAGGACAGCTGGACATATAAAGGGCCCCATTACCTTCAGTATCTTAGGGCCTCATCAAACCTAAATCCGGCCCTGGGGGGGGGGGAGAGAAGGGGGAAGGAGTCTAGAGAAAAGGAGAGCAAGAGTTGACGTGAAATTGTGCGTTATAGGGAGAAAATGAACAGAGGAAAGCTTTTTCTCCCTCTTTCGTAACACTGGGACTCAAGGAAGCTGAATGATGGGAGATTCGGGAGAGATTAATAATAATAATAATAATAATAATAATAGAGGATATCTCTACTTTAAAAATAGGGCTGTGGCCGATTATAACACTGGTTCGTCTTTATCTCTGTCCTGAAGTTGTGTGGGTACTGCTAGCTAGACAGAATTTTTATGGCTCTAGCACAAAACTTGGCTACCTTTGCTGTCACATTATCATTAATATCTGAAAGAAGCCACTCTATATAGAAATTGTCCGAACGTCCAGGTAGATCCGTCAGCATCGTGTGGATAAGCTCGCCTCGCACCTCCTCGTAGAGGCAGCATCGCAAAAGTATGTGGTCAGAAGTTTCCACCTCTCCAGATCCGCACAGGCAGTATCTCTCGCACAATGGGGTCCGTTTGTACTTCCCTTGGAGAACTGCAGCGCATAGTTTAAACTGCGGAACTTCCTGCCACAGGAGGCAGGGATGACCCCCAACTTGGATGGCTTTAAAAGAGGATTGGACAGATTCGTGGAGAAGGAGAGGGCTTTCGGTGGCTTCTAGCCAGGACGGCTCTGCTCTGCCTCCCCTGTCTGAGGAAGAGAAGAAGATGATTTTGGATTTGATCTCCCACTTTATCACTACCCGAAGGAGTCTCAAAGCGGCTCACATTCTCCTTTCCCTTCCTGCCCCACAACAAACACTCTGTAAGGTGAGTGGGGCTGAGAGACTTCAGAGAAGTGGGACTAGCTCAAGGTCACCCAGCAGCTGCAGGTGGAGGAGTGGGGAATCGAACCCGGTTCACCAGATTACAAGTCTACCGCTCTTAACCACTACACCACACTGGATGCCATATTTCAACAAAATCAATGAATTACAGAGTTGGAAGGGGTTCCCAGCGGTCATCTAGTCCAAGCCACTGCAATGCAGGAATAGGCATAGTCTCTACATCACCATCATCATCATTATTCATTGAATTTATATACCGCCCTACGCCCGGAGGTCTCAGGGCGGTTCACACTCTCCTTTCCCTTCCTCTGTGAGGTGAGTGGGGCTGAGAGACTTCAAGAAGTGGGACTAGCCCAAGGTCACCCAGCAGCTGCAGGTGGAGGAGCGGGGAAGCGAACCCGGTTCACCGGATTACGAGTCCACCGCTCTTAACCACTACACCACACTGGCTCGGAGCGGGGACATGAACATGATAGCCATCTTCAACTATCTCAAGGGCTGTTAACTTGCAGCAAGTTTGCTTTCTGCTGCTCCAGAGGAGAGGACCCAAACCAATGGCTTCAAGTGAAAGGAAATGAGATTGCGACGCCAGGAAGAACCTTCTGACAGGAAGAGCTGTTCGACAGTGGAACGGACGCCCTCGGGAGGTGATGGACTCTCCTTCCTTGGATGTTTTTAAGCAGAGGTTGGATGGCCATCTGTCGGGGACGCTTGACTTGTGCTTCCTGCGCAAGTCCCTTCCGGCTCTACCCTAAACGGCCTCGGTCCTGTATACCTGAAGGAGCGTCTCCACCCCCCATCGTTCAGCCCGGACACTGAGATCCAGCTCCGAGGGCCTTCTGGCGGTTCCCTCACTGCGAGAAATGAGGTTAGAGGGCCTTCTCGGTGGTGGCACCTGCCCTGTGGAACGCCCTCCCATCAGATGTCAAGGCAATAAGCAGCTATTTTACTTTTAAAAGACAACTGAAGGCGGCCCTGTTTAGGGAAGTTTTTAATGTTGGATGCTGTATTGTTTTTAATATTCTCAGAACCTATACAGTCGCTAGGTTTCTGATTAATGTGCTAGCTACAAAAGAGGAGAAATGGTTCTTTGCTCAATTACGATAATGTAGAAAATAGCGAAGATCTATAAAGGGGCGATCCAATAGGTGATAAAATAATCCTTAATTCTTAAAGTGCAATTGGATTACTCAGACTTTGGTTTGATCTTGATGGAAAGGTGTAAATGGGTTATTTTAAAATTGGCTCGGCATCATTTTGTATAAAACTAGTTGAAGTTAGCCCGTTACATAACGGGCGCTAGAGGAGGAGGAGGCAGGAGGAGGCAGAACAGCGGCCGCTGGGGGGTGGAGAGGGGCTCCCTCCCCCTTCTTCTTTTTCCCCGGGGGCGGCTGCAGCGGCGGCGGTAGCGGCGGCGAGCCACGGGGATTGGGCTCTGCCTCTGCGTCCGTGCGAGGCAGCGGCGCTGGCGCAACTGACAACGTGTGTGCGCCGCCGCTGCTTCGTGGACATGCCCCCCTCTCCGCCCGCTCCAATCCCTGCATCCGTGTGGGACACGGACATGCGCAGTAGCGCAATTCCGTGACACACGGAACGGACGCAGGGACACAGCAACTTTATTATATAGGATTGTTAAATTATGTACCGCATGTATTATGATGACTCTGTTTTTGCTATGTTTTATGGGCCAATGGCCGAAATAAACCTACCTACCTACCTTTTTAATATTCGGTTGGAAGCCGCCCAGAGTGGCTGGGGAAACCCAGCCAGATGGACGGTGTATAAATAATAATAAATTATTATTATTATTACCCTATGGTTCTAAGCAATGCACCTGAATGCCAGTTGCTAGAAGCCGCAGGATGGGCGAATGCTCTTGCGTTCGAATCCTGCTCACTGGGGCACCCGGTTGGTGACTGTGGGAACAGGATGCTGGCTCAGATGGGCTGATCCACCAGGGCTTTTCTAATGTTCTCAAGGACCAAGGCCTTCACGTCCTCCTTTGTAGCTGCAAACCAGCCTTCCCCAAAGCACTGATGAGGAAGGTTGAAGCGTCCATGCCTTTCCTACGTGCCTCTTTGTGCAAACTCCACCGAAACCATGCCAGGAGCTGCCTCATTTGGATCTGTCTCCGCCTCCTCCCAAGGCAGCATTCCACACGCCTTGCTGTTATTAAACAACACGCGCTAATTACTCACCAACCTGGTTTCCCAGGCAGGAGGCAAAACATAACAAACTGGACCGAGGGTGAAAACAAGTCCAGGTGAGCAGAAAAACAGGAGTGGGGAGGTGGAAAAAGCTGCCTCTTCCATCATCACAGGTTCGTTTCCTGCAGCACGTACTCAGGATTTGAACTCGTACCCTCGGTGACTAGCCACAGATTTGCCGTCACTTGTCCAAATCACCTGGGTTGATTTGGGCAGATTTGCTCATCCCCGCAATGTGAGTTATCATTTTGTGGCTTGGCAGCAGGTAAAATTTGTAGCTGTTTTTAAGATGTCAGCCAACTGTGGCACTTGAATTTCCAGATTTGCACACTCTCGGTGGAGGTGGCTGCAAAATGCCCAGCCCTAAATACTGCTGCAGTTACTAAGGCAGACAACATTTTTCAGCCCACGATCCCTCAGACGTTCGTAGGGCCGTCCTTTTGATCTTTGCATCTCACAGTTTTTCCTCCATCGCCTCAACCTCTCCAGCATTCACAGAATTGTAGAGTATAAAGGGACCCAAGGGTCATCTAGTCCAACCCCCTCCAAGTCCATCTCCTCCAAAGGGATTGCCTCCTCCGTTCCTGTTATAGGATCATAGAGTTGGAAGAGACCCCAAGGGCCATCCAGTCCAACCCCCTGCCAAGCAGGAAACACCATCCAAGCATTCCTGACAGGTGTCTGTCAAGCCTCTGCTTAAAGACCTCCAAAGAAGGAGACTCCACCACACTCCTTGGCAGCAAATTCCACTGTCGAACAGCTCTTACTGTCAAGAAATTCTTCCTAATGTTTAGGTGGAATCTTCTTTCTTGTAGTTTGAATCCATTGCTCCGTGTCCGCTTCTCTGGAGCAGCAGAAAACAACCTTTCTCCCTCCTCTATATGACATCCTTTTATATATTTGAACATGGCTATCATATCACCCCTTAACCTTCTCTTCTCCAGGCTAAACATACCCAGCTCCCTAAGCCGTTCCTCATAAGGCATCGTTTCCAGGCCTTTGACCATTTTGGTTGCCCTCCTCTGGACACGTTCCAGCCTGTCAATATCCTTCTTGAACTGTGGTGCCCAGAACTGGACACAGTATTCCCGGTGAGGTCTGACCAGAGCGGAATACAGTGGTACTATTACTTCCCTTGATCTAGATGCTCTACTCCTATGGATGCAGCCCAAAATTGCACTGGCTTTTTTAGCTGCTGCATCACACTGTTGACTCATGTCAAGTTTGTGGTCTACCAAGACTCCTAGATCCTTTTCACATGTACTGCTCTCAAGCCAGGTGTCACCCTTCCTGTATTTGTGCCTTTCATTTTTTTTGCCTAAGTGTAGTACTTTACATTTCTCCCTGTTAAAATTCATCTTGTTTGCTTTGGCCCAATTCTCTAATCTGCTAAGGTCATTTTGCAGTGTGATCCTGTCCTCTGGGGTATTAGCCACCCCTCCCAATTTGGTGTAATCTGCAAACTTGATCAGGATGCCCTCAAGCCCATCATCCAAGTCATTGATAAAGATGTTGAACAAGACTAGGCCCAAGGCAGAACCCTGTGGCACCCCACTAGTCACTTCTCTCCAGGATGAAGAGGAGCCGTTGTTATGTAAGGGTTATATTCCAGCAGAGCCACTCTCCCCTCCTGCGGTTTCCAGAAACTGCATCTGACTGTGGAAGCAGGGCAGAACAGCCCTAGCCAGTAGGCCTTCCTGCCTCTTTGGCAGACATTTCTCCAAGCTTCCCTCTCCACCCCTGGCAGGAATTCTGACACCTCAGCTGACACCTGAGGAAGATTTGAGAGGCCTGGCTGAGCGCCAGCTCACCTGGCTGGGCTCCACCTGAAACCAGGAGACAGTTGGAGCAGAGAGCTAGCTGGGTGCTCCTTGGGTGAGACAAACCAGTCATTTCGCACGGCCTTCATTAGCAACAAGGGCTGCACTCTGACAAGCCTGCCAGCCAAGCTGATCGCTCCAGGTGAGGAGGCACGCACATGCAGGCGCACAGTGGCGTAACCCAGGATTTTATTATAGAAGATTCCACCTAAACATTAGAAAGAACTTCCTGACAGTAAGAGCTGTTTGACAGTGGAATTTGCTGCCAAGGAGTGTGGTGGAGTCTCCTTCTTTGGAGGTCTTGAAGCAGAGGCTTGACAGCCACCTGTCAGGAATGCTTTGATGGTGTTCCTGCTTGGCAGGGGGTTGGACTGGATGGCCCTTGGGGTCTCTTCCAACTCTAGGATTCTATGATTCTATTCTGTTTCCCTGATTTATTATTATTCTTATTGCTCAGTTTCCCCAGCCAATAAAGTTTTCCCAGCCAATTAGCAAGCACAATCCACCCTACTGAGGTAGGGATGAGACCCTCCCTGCCCGCAGACTGCCTAGTCGCCAGAGTGGTGCATGCTCTGGTTATCTCCCGCTTGGACTACTGCAATGCGCTCTACGTGGAGCTACCTTTGAAGGTGACCCAGAAACTGCAACTAATCCAGAATGCAGCAGCTAGACTGGTGACTGGGAGTGGCTGCCGGGACCACATAACACCAGTCCTGAGAGATCTACATTGGCTTCCAGTACGTTTCCGAGCACAATTCAAAGTGTTGGTGCTGACCTTGAAAGCTCTAAACGGCCTCAAAGGCCCAGTATACCTGAAGGAGCGTCTCCACCCCCATCGTTCAGCCCGGACACGGAGGTCCAGCGCCGAGGGCCTTCTGGCGGATCCCTCCCTGCAAGAAGCAAAGCTACAGGGAACCAGGCAGAGGGCCTTCTCGGTAGTGGCGCCCGCCCTGTGGAACGCCCACCCAGCAGAGGTTAAAGTGATAAACAACTATCCTACATTCAGAAAATACCTGAAGGCAGCCCTGTTTAGGGAAGTTTTTAACCTGTGATTTTGATGTATTTTAATATCTGCTGGAGGCCGCCCAGAGTGGCTGGGGAGACCCAGCCAGATGGGCGGGGTACAAATAAATAATAATAATAATAATAATAATAATAATAATAATATTACTGTATCTGAAGAAGTGTGCATGCACACGAAAGCTCATACCAAGAACAAACTTAGTTGTTCTCTAAGGTGCTACTGGGACGCGGGTGGCGCTGTGGGCTAAACCACAGAGCCTAGGGCTTGCCGATAAGAAGGTCGGCGGTTCAAATCCCCACGACGGGGTGAGCTCCCGTTGCTCGGTCCCTGCTCCTGCCAACCTAGCAGTTCGAAAGCACGTCAAAGTGCAAGTAGATAAATAGGTACTGCTCCGGCGGGAAGGTAAACGGCGTTTCCATGCGCTGCTCTGGTTCGCCAGAAGCGGCTTAGTCCTGCTGGCCACATGACCCGGAAGCTGTACGCCGGCTCCCTTGGCCAGTAAAGCGAGATGAGCGCCGCAACCCCAGAATCGTCCGCGACTGGACCTAATGGTCAGGGGTACCTTTACCTTTACCTTTAAGGTGCTACTGGAAGGAATTTTTTTATTTTGTTTCGACTATGGCAGACCAACACGGCTACCTACCTGTAACTAGAGAGAAATGGGGTGTCGCTCCCCCCCCTTCCAAAACACACCTGCCTTCCCTGTTCCAAGTTCCAGAAACGTTAATTGCTAAGAGCCACACGGTCAGATCTTTTGCCTGATGAATACAAGATCAGTTCGCCCAGGGAGCTAAAAGATAGCGTGCGTTCCCAGTGCAGAGAGGGAAAAGGACAGCAGCGGAATGTTCGCAGACAGAGCAACTTCTGCAAGGGAAGTGAAAGGCCGGAAGGAAAGCCCAGGAAATGAGGAAAGTAATAAAGGAGAAAGAGATGTCGGGGGAATCTCACATACAGCCAAGGGGCAGAAGGGTTTGTGTTCAGGGCTGGATTAACCATTAAGCAAAAAATCCCGTGCCTAGGGCGTCAAGGGAAGGGGTTGCGCCACAGAAATTCTGCATTGTCTTTTTTTAATATTAATGGTCACCAAACCGCTCAGCCACGAGCGTTCATTTTCTCAGCTGAAGTTGATTAAAAATCCAAACAGATCAGCTGTGCAACGAGGCAGGCTGGATTCCTTATCTCTACCAAGTATAGAAGCAGAAGTGTTACGTAAGAGTAGTTTTGCGGATCTGACCAGAGACTTTGTAATCGGGAAAAGTAGGAGAAATTTTCCCCAAATGCAGATAAAGTGGAAGTATGCAAAAATAACACATTATCCCCCATCCTACTGTAGGCTTCGTTTCATTTCGAAAAATAAAGTTTTATTTCACAGTTTATTCTTGTTTGCATTCTGAATTAGATATCCACGGGGGGGACCAAAATCCTTTAAGTGCTATGGGGCCTCTAAAGGTACCAATCCGGCCCTGGCTGTGTTGTTAATGGTTGGAGCCAGAATCACAACAAGGGGAATCGAGGCTCCGTGCTGCGGTTCTGGGTGCCCATTGCCGGTGTAGAAAATCAAAACTTGGGTTAAAAAAAAATGAAATAAAGCAGTCAAGTACAGAGGACTTTGTATGGCTGGCTATGTTTTAGGACACAGTAGGCAAGAAAGTAGTTTGAAAGTGAAGAACCCCCAGGCAAAGGCAGCCAAATTGCTCCCGATGCCCCAGGATCCCACAGCAACTGGTGAGAACTCAGTTTCATGGAGCCAGGGGTCAAAGGGCAGGCTCCCCCCCCCTTAATCCACTGCCTCCATCTCGCAGACCCAGCCGTAGTTGCGAGAGCAGTGGTCGTCGTTCCAGCGGCCGTCGCGGTGGAGGTGGGCACAGTCCTCTCCTCCCCCAAGTCCGTGGCCGTACCAGTTATCTGGCTGGCCTGGGGTCCAGTCCCTGGAAGGCAAAAAAAAGGGACACCGCAGGTTAGGACTCTCAAACACTTCCAGCTTCAATCACGGAAAGTGAAATAAACAGAAATCTGCTCTTATTCCCTTATGGGGTACACAAGAGCCTTCCCAGGTTCTCCATCGGTAGGAGTAAATTTACAGAGGCCAACCAGAGGAAAAATTGAGAAGCAAAATTTTATTAAATCTGTTGCAACAGAGGCCCTCGCTCCCAAAATGGAGGAGGGAGGAGGAACCCCCAACAATGGTGTGCCAGCTCCTATATAGACTTTTGAAATTCCCCCCCTCCCGCTCAAGACCACCCCCGTATACATCATACATACATCACAAAAAGGGGTGTAACCCAGGACCCCCTCCCAGATACATCACAGCTACATCATGAAAGGGGAGGTCTGGTAGCAGTAATCTGAGCATCCTTGACCCTCCCCATGCCTCCTCTTGCCCTCCACCCAAAAACCCATCAAGTAAAACAAAAGAGATATTTACATTTCCCTGTTTCCCAGCCAAGTTAATCACACCCTTTTGTCTGGCACTCAGGTATCAGGATGGCACTCAGGTATCAGGATGCCAGAGATTATCACTTTATTTTCCTGAGACAATCACCCCCTCCTTCCTTGCAGAGAAATAGTTGCATGGGTTGAATTCTAGGTCGAGAGGGACAGGGGTGGAGGCGAAAGCACATACGTTGATGTCCCCTCCCCATGCCCGCATCATAAGAAAAAACTGCTCCTTTTTCCCTTATGGGGTATCCAAGAGCCCATATAGAGTCCTTATGTAGGTTCTCTATCGGAAGGAGAAAATAACAGAGGCCAACCAGAGAATATTGAGAAGCAAAGCAGCTAGTAAGCCTGATCTTTATTAAACTGTTGCAACAGGGTCCCCCGCTCACCCCACACAGGGAGGGGGGAGAGGAACCCAGAACATTGGTGTGCAAGCTCTTATATAGACTTTTGAAATTGCCCACCCTGTAGCTCAAGACCACCACCCAAAACATCATACATACATCACAGAAAGAGGTGGTCCCCAGCAGAAATTTGGGTGTGTTGCTTCTCTCCTGTCTGCCAGGATACCTGATAATGCCTTATCAATTGCCTTTTCTGGGTAGCCTGGCCATTCCTTGGAGACGGTGGCTGACCCCATCCGTCCCAGGACTAGACGAATGGCAAAAGTCCAAGACAGAAGACAACCCCAGAGACGTAACGGTAGGAGGTTCAGGATATTCTGCAGTAGCCGGAAGCGTTCTTCAGAAGAGTCAACTTGATTGTGATAGATCAGGCACGTCCAACTCCCAAGAGACTGAGATCTACTCCCAGTATAAAATAACTGGCAGTGATCTACCAGATCTTTTTGAGGGGAGGAAGCCTCACAGTTGTTGAGCTTTTTTTTAGGGGTGCATAAGGAACACCCCAGGAATCACTTCGCTTAATAACGCAATCGACCAGGAGCACACCCGCGATCAGCCGGTAGATCGCGATCGGCCAGAAGATTGCGATCGACCTGTTGTACATGTCGCTCAGAGAGAGCGGTCGGAGGCTAATTGCTTGTATGCAATAAATCTTCCGTTAATTACCTCTTGCGTGCCGTTTTCTTAAGCCGGAAGCCGGCCAGCTCCTGACAACTATGGTGCCATGGCTTCCCCCAAAGGATTCTGGGAGCTGTGGCTGGTTAAGGGTGCTGAGAATTGCCAGGAGACCCGCCCCCACCCCCCAATTCCCCTCATAGAGCTACAACACGCAGAGTACTTTAACAGTCAATTCCGCTTCCCAGGGAATTCTGGGAATTGTGGTTCTCTGAGGGGAACAGGCATCTCCTCAGAAGTCTCAGCGCTCTGAACAAGCTCCCAGAATCCTTTGGGGGAAGGCAGGACCATTGAAAGTGGCATCACAGGGGGCTCTGTGGGGGGGAAATAGGTGTCTTTCCTCACAACTCTCAGTGCCCCTAACAAGCCACAACTCCCAGAATCCTCTGGGGGAAGCCAGACTCTAAAGTTGTATCACAGGGCTTTGAATGTATGGTGTGAATGTGGCCGAAACCCCGCATTGCATTATGGGTTGGCCGCACTGCCGTCCGCGAACTTACTCTTGGCGAACGGTGTAGGGGGTCCCGTCCACCCACTTCCAGCTCCCAGTGGCGTCACTCAAGCCGATCCACATAAACTGCGGGCGCACACGGACGGCCACAAAGCGCTGGCGTGAGGAAAAAACACAGAGCAGAAAATGCAAAGGGAGAACAGCGCTAGGGTCGCTCAGCTCTGTTTCTCATTTTTTAAATCTCAAATCCTGTTCTTGACATTTCCACATCAGTTTGCAATTAAAAACAACAGCAGCAGCTATGAAAATCCACCAGCATTTTAGGGCAAATTCGTCCTGCTATACACGTTACTTTTTGTATGCGATTGTGACTAACAGACACATTTTTGCTACAACAACAAAAATCCCTAATATTATGGCGATGATAACCTACATTTTAATATACATTCTTATGCACACCTTACCCTAGTGGATGTATTTTTGCAGATCTTACTTGCACTGAAAATTGCAGGATTTGTCAGCAAAAAAATTGCAAAATTCACCAGCATATTAGATTTCACCTAATATTTTTTGCACATTTGCGTCAGATACCCATTTTTGCAAAGCAATGTGCCGCAATAGAATGCATTCTATGATATGTTATTATCACTAATCGAACTTCAGTTCTCGAACGGCTTCGGTTTTGAACATTTCGGCTCCCGAACGCCCATAAACCGGAAGTAAATGCTCTGGTTTTTCGGAACCCAAAAGTCCGACGCGGCTTCTGTTTGAGTGCAAGAAGCTCCTGCAACCAACCGGAAGCCACGCCTCGGTTGTCGAATGTTTCGGGTTATGTTTGACAACCGAGGTTTGACTGTACACGCAACTACGACACCAAACTGGTGGAAACCAAGCCTTATGAGGAATGGTTGAGGGAATTGGGCATGGGAGATGATGGTCCCTCAACCATTCCTCATAAGTCAGTACAGCCAGCGATAGCTCAGTCCGAAGAGCATGAGACTCCTAACCTCAGAGTTGTGGGTTTGAGCCCCACGTTGGGCAAAAGATTCCCGCATTGCAGGGGGTTGGACTAGATGACCCTCGGGGTCCCTTCCAACTTTACCATTCTATGATTATAAGAGGGCCTCCTCTGCTGATCTTAACACCCAGGAGGGTCTGCAAGGACAGAGGCGACCCCTCACATTTTACCCCTCCCTACCACCAAACCCACGGGACACGGGTGGCGCTGTGGGTTAAACCACAGAGCCTAGGGCTTGCCGATTGGAAGGTCGGTGGTTCAAATCCCCGCAACAGGGTGAGCTCCTGTTGCTCGGTCCCAGCTCCTGCCCACCTAGCAGTTCGAAAGCACGTCAATGTGCAAGTATATAAATAGGTACCGCTCCGGCGAGAAGGTAAACGGTGTTTCCATGCGCTGCTCTGGTTCGCCAGAAGCAGCTTTGTCATGCTGGCCACATGACCCAGAAGCTGTACGCCGGCTCCCTCGGCCAGTAAAGCGAGATGAGCGCCGCAACCCCAGAGTCGGTCATGACTGGACCTAACGGTCAGGGATCCCTTTACCTTTTTACCACCAAACCCACAGTGCAGGGGGCAGACCTGCAAAATCCCCAGGGCCCCTACCTGTTCCTCAAAGGAGTTGATGATCACCAGGTGGGCGTCTCGGGCTTCGCAGTCAGCCTTGGCTTCCTCCCATGGCCTCCCGAGTCGGGACTCCCAGTAACAGCTTTTCCGAAAGATATCCCACCCTTTGGGGCAGCAGGCCTCTGGGGGACCAGGCGACAGAAAGGATAGAGGGATATTCAGCGTTAGTCAAACTCCGAGCAGTACCAATGAAACAACCGAGGTCCACCGATTTCAGTGGGACTTCTCTGACTAATGTTGGATCGAACCAGGGTTGTGTAACGGTTAGGGTTAGGGGGTTCGTGGTTCGTGGCTTGTAAACGCCGTTTCCGTGCGCTGCTCTGGTTCGCCAGAAGCGGCTTAGTCCTGCTGGCCACATGACCCGGAAGCTGGACGCCGGCTCCCTCGGCCAGTAAAGCGAGATGAGCGCTGCAACCCCAGAGTCGTCCGTGACTGGACCTAACGGTCAGGGGTCCCTTGACCTTTACCTAGTGGGTGGGCATGACCTTTCCAGACCTGGTAAAAGAACAAGGCATGTTGCCACTCTCCCTCTTTCCCATCTTCCTTTCGTCCTGTGAACTGCTGGACTGGTAGCTTGCAGTCACTAGGTAAATCTCTCTTATGGGGTAAACCTGTTTGTATATGTTTGAAACTTTAAGCCTAAAGCAGTGATGGCCAAACTTGGCCCTCCAGTTGTTTGGGGACTACAATTCCCATCATCCCTGACCACTGGTCCTGTTAGCTAGGGATGATGGGAGTTGCAGTCCAAAAACAGATGGAGGGCCAAGTTTGCCCATCACTGGCCTTAAGCCTGCCTTCAGGGATCACACTGTGCTCTGCCTGATCATGAGTAAACTTTCTTTTTATTGCTTACTAGCTGGCCCGGGCATGCCTTGCTGTGCCTGACTCAGGGTCCTTAAAGGAGGAGGCCTAGGCTGTAGTCTGTAAAGTGGAGCCGAGGCCTAGTCTGTAAAGTAGAGGCAAGGCCTAGTCTGTCGGCCTTGGCTGGGGCTAGTATGTAAATGCGAGCCAAGGCCTCCGCCCTGTATCTCAATTCCTTGGCCCTGGCCTGACCCTGTGGGTTTTTGCAGCTGAGGGTTTGGGCTAGTTGAGTTGATTGTTGTGGGAGCGTTTGCGAGGGGGGGGAGTGTTTTTGGGTTGCGGCCTGTGGCTGTGGCTCTGGGTTTGGCCGTTTGCCTTTGTCTGGTAATGGCTCTGTGGGTTGTCTGGTAATGGCCGCCTTGGTGATTTCAGTTGCTTAGTTGATGATGACATTATTTGGCGCCACCATTCAGAGCTTTTACTGGTGACAGCACGTGATCTGCCTTTCTATTGGATGCTGCTGGTGTCTTCAGAGCTTCTGCTGGTGATGTCTAATATGTGCGCCAATTTTTTTGCATTTATTCTATATTTTAGGTATGATAGGTGTTTCTTTTTTGAATTTTTATTATGCCAGATCCTTCCTTGATGGTCATGGTACACTGTTTCCTTAATTTGATGAGATTTGGTCCAGCGGTTACGGAGCACGGTGGTGTCCGCCGCGCACGCAATGGAAACATTTTTTTATATATAGATGAATAAGACTGTGGTGTTTTATTATTTCAGGAGGGATTCAAGGGGTCTTACCAGGAAAATATTAGAACGCATTTCAATCTGGACAAGCCAGATTGAATTGTGTACTGTCTTCAGAAACTCACACAATTCTGCAACTAGCTTTCTGCTGTGTAAAGGGGAATGTAAACTCTGCTAAGTAAAGGAACTTGCTAGCGCAAGTTAGGAAGGATATGAATAAACAATATATCCTCTCCTGCCACCCTGAACATTCCCACAGTGCCTTGAACACTCAGGAACTCTGCTTTCCAGACACACCCACACCCCACACACTCCTGACCTGTTCTGTTGTTTTTGAAGTTCTGCAGGTCGCAATTCATGCCTCTAAAGTTCCTTTGCAAGGCTGTCATCTGGGACAGGAGTCGTGCCTTGGCTGGCAAAGGCGAAAAGAGAGGGAGGGGAGAGAACAGGAGCAGCAGCTGAATGAGGAAGGCATAGCTGTCAACCCTCCCTTTTTTTTGTAGGAAACTCCCTTATTCCAATGCCGTTTCCCGCTGCTATCCCGGATTGTTGATCTCCCTTAAATTTCCCGGATTTCCAAGGAAGCAGCTCCTCTCCCTCCCTGCCGACCAGGGAGGCTCCTCAGCTGTGTTGCTCGGCTGCCAATAAGGAGTCTGAGACCGACTGGCCTTGTGCAGCCAGACCCTCACGCCCAACCAGACAGACAGCCTGCCTGCCATCTACGCGCTCGCTCTTTCGCTCTCCCGTTCGCGCGCAGCCTCTGAAGCGCAGGGTGGCGAGGCTACTTGGTGCCATTGCACCGCCCTCGCGGCATCCCTTATTTTCAAATCCAAAAGTTGACAGCTATGGAGGAAGGTGTCGTGTGGAATAAATAAATGGAGACACACACAAGCAGGTCCAAATTCACACTCAAGTCCGTGCAGATGAAACCTCCCCTCTCCAATTTGGGACCGCTTGAAAAAAATGCAATTATACCAGTTCTCAGTGGATTGTTTTGTTTTTAATTGCATCCTGTTTTCCCTCCCCAACGTACCTGCTTCTGCTTCCTCCGTCAGCTTTTTCACCTTCTCCTCCAGCTGAGTGATCTTCGCTGCCGTGTCCGTCCCTGCAATGCACAAAGTGGGATCGGGTGGCAACGGGGTCCGAGCTGGTGCGCAGCTGCTGCCTGTCTTCTCTCTCGTGCCCCCCCACCCCGCCAAAGTCTTCCCCATCGCCTGCCTTAGCGCTTGGGGACCGATCGAGCTGCATTCAGCATCATTCTCCAGGAATGCTGCCGTCGCCCCCTGAAAGGAAGCGACGAAAGGAGCAAAAAGGAGTGGGAAACCTGAAGGAGCATCTCCACCCCCATCGGTCAGCCCAGACACTGAGGTCCAGCTCCGAGGGCCTTCTGGCGGTTCCCTCGCTGCGTGAAGCCAAGTTACAGGGAACCAGGCAGAGGGCCTTCTCGGTAGTGGCACCCGCCCTGTGGAACGCCCTCCCTTCAGATGTCAAAGAGAACAACAACTACCAGACCTTTAAAAGACATCTGAAGGCAGCCCTGTTTAGGGAGGCTTTTAATGTTTTATAGATTATTGTATTTTAATGCTCTGTTGAAAGCCGCCCAGAAATGTTGGAGGATATGCAATGCGTCCTCTACTTACCCTTCTGCTGGAGGGAGACGATCCCTTCACCGATGCTTCGATTCAGGCTCGTAAGCGTATCGCGCATCCCTGATAGCTGAGAGCTGCGTTTACTGCCTGCCGTGGAGGTAAGGATGTAATAGCGTCCTCTAGCGACGACTATACTGGTACTACAGCTACAAAAGCAAAAAACTGGCGCAGCTATTAGACATCACCAGCAAAACCTCAGAGCTCCGTCGGCCATTTGCAAACTCACAAACCGGTAATTGAAAAGGGGGGGGTGAGAAGAGGGTAATTGAAAATGGGGGTGGGGACAGAGAAGGGGCATTCTGCTGAATGGTTCAGTCACGTGAACATTATACATTCTGTTATATCACTTATATATGGCTTTGCTAATCTTGTGGCTTAATTGAAGGACTTGTTTATGGTTCATATTATCACCACAGTGATACTTTATGCTGTTTGTGTTTGCATAGGACTCCAGCCTTTTCACTGAACACTCATCCCTTCCTTGGACATCTGCCTACCCCCTTGATATTCTCCCACCGCACCCCGCCTTTTCTCATCATTATTATTTTCTTAATGTCATTTCCCCACATCGCCCCTCAATCCTTGACGCACCACTCACCCTTGGCGCCAAAGACAATGATTGCAATGGTGAGGATGGCGCTCACTCCCAGCAGGATCAGGACCAGGCGACGGCTGGGGCAGATTCGTTGCCTCCATGATAGGCCTGGGGAGCGTTTCTGGGAGGCTGAGGAGAAGGTACATCGGTCAGGAATCCACCCTCAGCTCCAGCTTGCCTCTCCTACGTGTTTTAGATCTTCTCCAGTAATTTACCCTCTTCTATCTGTCAACGTTGCTTGACACTTCTGACACCACTTGGCTGCAACGCAGTGGTGCTTATGAGCATTCCAGGCAGCAAAAACGGTCGGGATGTTTGCAGGCCAGCTTCTTTGAGGGAAGGGGAAATTGTCACTCGGGGGGGAAAGTGGTTTGACACAGGCCCTAAAGGAAAGGAGGAGTTTTGTAGGGAAGGCTGGGGAGTGAGCAGAGTTCATAGAGGGAGGGGAAGGTCAGAAGGAGGGTGACTGAAGGAAGGGTGGAAAGCAGGCCACAGTTTGAGAGGAAGAGGAGGTGGAGAAGGGACAGGGATCAGAGGCAGAAAGATTATGAGGCAGGGGAAAGTGTGGGCTGAATTTGCCATACTGATTTGTTGATTTACAAGTTCCTAGTACAGTATGGTCCGAAGTAGCCCATAATTACATGGCCACAGAGCTATTCCCATAGGCTCTTTAGGAATGCGGAGACATTACTTTGCCACAATAAGTTGGAAGTGGACTTAAAACATATTGCACCTTTTATCCAGCAGCATTTTTTCCACATAGCCAACAGCTCTTCAAAATGTTTCCTCCCCAATAATTACAAGGTCCCCTGTAACCTTAATTATCGGCTTTCTCCTTACAGCTTCTGCCTTTTTTACTGCTGACTAATCACATGACAAGTCATGACTAATTTCCCAGCGTCACTGAACAGGAAGCACTAAAAGGCAGAGGAGGTGCAGAGGGGTGGAGGGAGAAGAGGGAGAGGAGGAAGGGAAGGGAAGGGAAGGGAAGGGAAGGGAAGGGAAGGGGAAGGGGAAGGAAGGAAGGAAGGAAGGGAGGAAGGAAGGAAGGAAGGAAGGAAGGAAGGAAGGAACCTTTTAACTGAAGACACAGTAGCCCCAAGGAACCCCAATCCCAATTCTTAGTGGAAACTAAGTCAACCTAAAGTTTTATGGAGTTACAATAGGAGTTAGATCTGACCGTATGGTATGCTTAATTCTTGGAAGGAATCAATCCCAAATTAACCCTTGTTCTTTTGGAAAAGTGGACACTCGTCCAACATAGCATTGCTAACTGTCACAATCCTGGTCCATCTCGCAAGGACCCATTAATGTTGTCTTGCAGCAGGTGCTAGGGTTTCTGGCGCCCTAGGCGAGGGGGTGGGGCACATGACGTCATTGCGCATGACGTACGGTGCCCCTACGATTTTCGCCGCTGGTTGAGGTGGCACCGGGTGGCGGCGGGGGGCAAGGGGCAGGCTGGCCAGCGCCCCTCCATTTGGGCGCCCTAGGCAGTTGCCTAGTTGACCTAAATGGACGCACCGGCCCTGGGTTGAACTAGGTAAAAAAAAGGTAAAGGACCCCTGGACGGTTAAGTCCAGTCAAAGGCGACTCTGGGGTTGCGGCGCTCATCTCGCTTTCAGGCCGAGGGAGCCGGCGTTTGTCTGCAGACAGCTTTCCGGGTCATGCGGCTAGCAGGACTAAACCGCTTCTGGTGCAACGGGACACCGTGGTGGAAACCAGAGCGCATGGAAACGCCGTTTACCTTCCTATTTACCTACTTGCACCTTGACGTGCTTTCGAACTGCTAGGTTGGCAGGAGCTGGGAAAGAGCAACGGGAATCCCCGTTGCCGGGATTCGAACCGCCGACCTTCCGATCGACAAGCCCAAGAGACTTGGGTCCCTTCCAACTCTACAATACTACGATTCTTTCCAAGCATGCCAGAAGGAGACTTCTTATGAGCCTTTCCCTAGTTCTCCACACGTCTTTTCAAAATCCCGTCTGGGCTACACACCTTTCCGGAGCTGTATTTCGTCGTCGTCTTCCTCCACGTCCACAGCTGCAAGATCTCGGTAGTCCTGACTCATCGTGACTCTGGCTCCGGAACGAGACCAGGCGTCTGGAAAGACACGGAACACTGATGCCTGCATGTCAGAATCAGACCAGGAGGCAGAACACGGTGCTAAAGGGTGGATTAAGCTAGGCTTCTCAACCTGGTGCCCTCCAGTTCAGTTGGTTTGAATTACAACTCTCATCAGACCTTGCATGGAGGGAAGGAGCTTTTTATTTTATTTTATTTATTTTATTAAATAATTTTTATTGGGGTTTTTGTCACACAAACATAACAAAATCCAACAAAACATCACACACATAAAAACACATAAAAAAATAAGCATTGTATTCTTCCCTTCTTTTTTCCTTATCATCTTGGGGTGACTTCCTCCAGCCTCCCCTACTGCGTTTCACTGTCTATCATCTTTAGTAATTTCCTCTCATCTTTCAATGTTCCTGTTGTCTAACTAATATCTTATAGCATCTTAAATTATTTCTCATACATTCTTATTCAAATCTATATCTAACCTAATCTGCAATCTACCTCTTCTTCCAACTTTTCCCTAATTCTCAATCTTACAATAATTCTTTATATATATTTTAAATTTCTTCCAATCGTTTCCCACCGCCTCTTCCCTCTGGTCGCGGAGTCTCCCTGTCAGTTCGGCAAGTTCCATATAGTCCATCATTTTCATCTGCCATTCTTCTATCTTTGGTGGAGGGAAGGAGCTTTTAATTGAAGGCACAGCAGCCCCCCAAAAGATAGATAGATAGATAGATAGATAGATAGATAGATAGATAGATAGATATTGTGATTGATAGTGTGATGCTGGCCACATGACCCGGAAGCTGTACGCTGGCTCCCACGGCCAGTAAAGCGAGATGAGCGCCGCAACCCCAGAGTCGTCTGCGACTGGACTTAATGGTCAGGGGTCCCTTTACCTTTTTACCTACAGCAACAGTGTTTTGTGTTGTGTAGGCTCCTATGATGTCAGTCATGGGCCCCGCCTGCTCCCTAAAATATCCCTGGTTTGCTCCTTTCTATATATAGGGTGCCTACATTCTGCATGGACTGGTTGCATGGCAACATGGGCTTTAGATACCTATGAGGTCCATAAATGACCATAGAGCATATATTCAACACACAAAAACAGCGACAATTTGTTGTTGACAAAGGACAGCTGGACATATAAAGGGCCCCGTTACCTTCAGTAGCTCAGGGCCTCATCAAACCTAAATCCAGCCCTGTACAAGCCTACATGCGAAAAGGGAGAATTGTAGCCTAAGATTTATGTCTACATAGATAACAAGTCTACATAAGGGAGTTGGGTAAACTGGCCCAGCCGGACTCATGGCCAGACGCCCATAATTTTTCTACTTCAGAAATTCAGAAAATGCCAGTCTCCTCTGGTGTCTTCAGCAGCCAAGGGAACAAAAGGGAACTATTACGAACCAAGGATTTTAACAGAACTCCAACATCTCATTCAGTTGGGGCTTTTACAAGACCCCCAGTGCCTCAGTCCCTATAAGGGAGATCCCTAACACATGGCACAGAGGGTGGGACTCCCGGAACCAGTGGATCCGAGTCCCGAGAGAGGAGATCCCGACAAAACTTCAGGAAGAGCTTTCTGACGGTAAGAGCCGTTCAGCAGCGGAACGGACTCCCTCCGGAGGCGGGTTGAGCTGGATGACCCTCAGGGTCCCCTTCCGACCCCACAGCTGGTTCTCCGACCTCGGAAGGCGGTGGGCTCCCCCTCAGCAGAGCCTTCAATCAGGGACTCTCCAGCTGCAATTCCTGCGCCGCAGGGGTTAGACTAGATGACCTTTGGGGGACCCTTCCAATTCGAGGATTCTGTGACTTCAAAATGCAGTGAGAAGCCCGGTCCGGTGAGCGGGGGCACGGACGCCTGACCTGAAAGCCTGTCCCCAAAATGGCACCTTTGTCCTTCCACCACGAGAACGCCACCCACCCAAGGTCCAATTCCTGGGTGGGTGACACCACCCAGGCAGCCTTTCCCCCACCAAGCAGCCCCCAACCCAAACTGGGAGTCCCCCAGTCCTACCTTTACCTTTTTCCTCGTCTCCCACGGGTGGGGGGAGGGTGTTCAGGGGCTCCGGACGTCTCTCTCCCGCTTTGGCCTGGCGATCACTGGTGATCTTTGCCCTGTCAATAATGCCGCCTTCTGCAGGGAACAGTCACAACTGAGAGCGGTCCAAAATCACAAAGCAGTGCCAGCAGTATCACGGGACGGGAGGGGGCACCCAATTTCCGGGGCTTCCCCCCCCTCCCCGATAGCCAACTTTACCCTCAGGCTTCCTTTTAAAAGTGGAAGTTTAGCCAACAGAGGAGAACCAGGGAGGGAACAAAGCGTACCGAGTTAAATCCATGCCCACCCACCCAAAGATACAAAAATGAGGAAATGTTTTCCAACAGAGTTGGATGCCATTGATACACCGTTTTATTAAAAAAGTTATTTAAGATCACAACACAATGTAAATTTTAACCCTGTAACCCACCATCTAGGGACGCGGGTGGCGCTGTGGGTTAAACCCCAGAGCCTAGGGCTTGCCGGTCAGAAGGTCGGCATTTCGAATCCCCACGACAGGGTGAGCTCCCGTTGCTCGGTCCCAGCTCCTGCCAACCTAGCAGTTCCAAAGCACGTCAAAGTGCAAGTAGATAAATAGGTACCGCTCCGGCGGGAAGGTAAACGGTGTTTCCGTGCGCTGCTCTGGTTCGCCAGAAGCGGCTTAGTCATGCTGGTCACATGACCCGGAAGCTGTACGCCGGCTCCCTTGGCCAGTAAAGCGAGATGAGCCAAAATGACTCCCAGGCTGCTCACCTGGTCCTTCGGGGGCACAGTTGCCCCATTCAGGACCAGGGAGTCCCCCCCCCCCGCAAGAGGGGGAGAGAGGGAGAAGAGAATGTTCCTGTGTCCACTTCCTCCATGCCAGGCCCAACTTCATAAACTCCCATCCTCTTTCCTCCAAACTTAAAGTCCCAAACTCTGTGACCTTAGCACTGGAACAAGCTGGAAGTGGAATTATTTATGGCACATTTTATCCGGCAATGTTTCTCCACGTGGCCAACAGCTTCCTCTTTTGCACTGAGCTGGTAGGGAAAAGTTGCTGACGGAGACACGTTTGGGGGTTTGTCATTTCCCTAGAATACAGGGTCACACCTACAGAAGTCATTCTAGGTCACGTAGGACAGCAGGGTCATGATTCACAAAGGGTGGCAGAGGGGGGGTCCCTTCTCCCAACAACGCAAAATTAACTTATGAGATTCATTCCTGCAAGACGTGACGGTGGCCTGGGGAGCAATGGTGCATTTTTGTTTAGTGTGCGCACACTCAGAGGATGACCTCCAAGCCATTCTAAATATCTTCTCAGAAGCTTACGAAAAGCTTGGCCTATCGCTCAACATCCAAAAAACCAAAGTGCTGCGCCGACTAGCACAAAACAACCCCTCTGCAGCGCCACAAATCCAACTCAATGGTGTAACGTTGGAAAATGCCGATCACTTCTCCTACCTGGGCAGTTCTCTTTCCACAAGGGCCGACATTGATGCCTCAATCCAGCATCTCCTGAGCTCTGCAAGTGTGGATTTCTCCCGATTGAAGCGCAGAGTGTTTGAGGACCGGGACATTCGCAGGGAAACCAAAATGCTTGTTTGCAAAGCTATTGCACTACCAACCTAACTGTATGGTTGTGAAACATGGACCACTTATAAACGCCATCTCCAACTCCATCAACGGTGTCTCCGAAAATTTTTACACATCACTTGGGAAGACAGGCAGACTAATGCCCGTGTATTGGAAGAAGCAAAAATCACCAGTGTTGAAGCGATGATTCTTCAACATCCACTTCGTTGAACTGGTCTTGTTGTTGAGATGCCTGATGATCGCCTTCCAAAGCAACTACTCTATTCCGAACTTAAAAATGGAAAGCGTAATGCTGGTGGTCAACAAAAGAGGTTGAAAGACTGTCTCAAGGCAAATAAAAAAATGTAGTATAAACACCAACAATTAAAGCACTAGGAGACCACTTTGAACAGTCCCAGCTTCCCCCAAAGGATTCTGGGAGATGTCCTTTTCTTCAGGTGCCGAGAGTTGTGAGGAGACCCCCTTATTCCCCTCACAGAGCCCCCCCCCCTGGAGAGCCTGTGTGGTGTGGTGGTTGAGAGCGGTGGACTCGTAATCTGGTGAACCGGGTTCGCTTCCCCGCTCCTCCACATGCAGCTGCTGGGTGACCTTGGGCTAGTCACACTTCTCTGAAGTCTCTCAGCCCCACTTGCCTCACAGAGTGTTTGTTGTGGGGCAGGAAGGGAAAGGAGAATGTGAGCCGCTTTGAGACTCCTTCGAGTAGTGATAAAGCGGGATATCAAATCCAAACTCTTCTTCTTCTTCTTCTTCTTCTTCTTCTTCTTCTTCTTCTTCTTCTTCTCATCTTGAATGGGGACCCGGAAGTCTGTTTCGAAGTCCTGCCCCAAAAGGCACCCCCTATGCATGAGAATTCGCAAGCACATCGCCCACCCAACCCCAGTTCCCAGGTGTGGGCCACCCAGCAGGTCCAAACTGGGATTAGGAGGCCCCCCAGTCCTACCTTTGCCTCTTTATTCGTCTCCCAAGCAGGGGTGAATCAGGGTTTCTGTCCTTTCGCCTGACACTCGTGGATTATCTTTGCCCATGTGCTTCCTTCTCCCGGGAGGACGGCCATATTTAGAGCTTTCCAAAACCGCAAAGCAGTGACAGCAGGGGAAGCCCAACTTCTGGGGTTGGCCTCCCTCCCCAGAGTTGAACTGGGGCCAAGTTCACCCTCAGGCATCCTCTGGAAAGTGGAAGTTGAACCGAAAGAGGGGAAGCAGAGAGCAAACAAAGCGTAGAAACCAAGATCACGTTTCCTCTTTTAAAGCCAAACACTGTGACACTGAGTTCCACAGTCTATGCGCTGCATGAAGAGGCCCTGGTACGCAGGCTGAGACCCTCCCTGCCCGCAGACTGTCTCGCCAGAGTGGTGCATGCTCTGGTTATCTCCCGCTTGGACTACTGCAATGCGCTCTACGTGGGGCTACCTTTGAAGGTGACCCGGAAACTACAACTAATCCAGAATGCGGCAGCTAGACTGGGGACTGGGAGGGGCCGCCGGGACCACATAACACCGGTCCTGAGAGATCTACATTGGCTCCCAGTATGTTTCCGAGCACAATTCAAAGTGTTGGTGCTGACCTTGAAAGCCCTAAACGGCCTCAAAGGCCCAGTAGACCTGAAGGAGCGTCTCCACCCCCATCGGTCAGCCCGGACACTGAGGTCCAGCGCCGAGGGCCTTCTGGCGGTTCCCTCGCTGCGAGAAGCAAAGCTACAGGGAACCAGGCAGAGGGCCTTCTCGGTGGTGGCACCTGCCCTGTGGAACGCCCTCCCTTCAGATGTCAAAGAGAACAACAATTACTAGACCTTTAGAAGACATCTGAAGGCAGCCCTGTTTAGGGAGGCTTTTAATGTTTTATAGATTATTGTATTTTAATGCTCTGTTGGAAGCCGCCCAGAGTGGCTGGGGAAACCCAGCCAGATGGGCGGGGTATAAATAATAAATTATTATTATTATTATTATTATTATTATTATTAGGCCTAAATCTTCCAATGCTCAGCTTCATTGGATGTCTGCAAGTTCTAGAGTTATGAGAGAGGGAGGAAAACTTTTTGCCACTCATTGCAGAAGCTCACCCCCTCCAACATTTCTCCGTTCACATAGACGACGTATACACAGGGGCGGAGGAAGCCTCCTCGCCACCCGGGGCGGCGAACGGAGGCTTCCCCCTGGGGGCGGGGCATTGCGATGTTGCGTCGTGATGTCACGACGGAGTGCGCATGCGCGAAATGTCGCGCATGCGCACTCCGTCGCCGAGCCTCCATTGCTCCCGCGGCGCACTTGCGATTGGCGGCTCGTGGGGGTGCCCCTCCGCTGCTGCTTTTGGCGTGGCACCTCGCAAGTGCGCCGCGGGAGTAGCGGCGCTGCCCGCGGGCGGGCCCCGCGCAGGGCGGGGCCTGCCCAAGTGTCACCATGGAACCTGGGGCGTACCACCCCGCCACCCCCCCTTGCGACGCCAGTGCGTATACACATCATTTTGAGCAGAAAAATGGAGTGAAATAAACCTGCCTTGAGTCCTTGTCAGGGAACCCGCCTGATGTCAAGGAAATAAACAACTATTTTACTTTTAAAAGACAACTGAAGGAAAGTTTTTAATGTTTGATGCTGTGTTGTTTTTAATATTCGGTTGAAAGCAGCCCAGAGTGGCTGGGGAAACCCAGCCAGATAGGCGGGGTATAAATAAGTTGTTGTTGTTGTTGTTGTTGTTGTTGTTGTTGTTGTTGTTGTTATAAAGGTGGGGCATGGTAGAGTTTTATAGAATTGTAGAGTTGGAAGGGACACCCAGGGGTCATCTGGCTCAACCCCCGCAATGCAGGAATCACAGCTACAGAATCCCTGAAAGTTGGCCATCTACCCTCTGCTCAGAAACTTCCAATAATAACACGGTGCCTGGTAAGAGGCAGAGACAGGGTTTCCCCTCTCCCATGGTACTAAAAGTTGTTGGGAGGGGTCACCCACTGAAATTCTTGGGTCGTGGATTCGGGACAGGCAAAAAAAAAAGGGTGACTTTTCCTAAGACAGTGCATTACTACATTACGCAATTTGGTGTCAGAAGATGGAAAGAGGACAGCAGCCACAGTCTTAGATAATGTTGTCCCACAGGCCTATCCATGTTTGTATCCGGCATTACATGTTGTTGTTCAGTCATTCAGTCGTGTTCGCCTCTTCGTGACCCCCTGGACCAGAGCACACCAGGCACTCCTGTCTTCCACTGCCTATCTATCTATCTATCTATCTATCTATCTATCTATCTATCTACCTATCATGTATCTGCCTGTTGTTGTTGTTTAGTCGTTTAGTTGTGTCTGCCTCTTCGTGACCCCCTGGACCAGAGCACACCAGGCACTCCTGTCTTCCACTGCCTATCTATCTATCTATCTATCTATCTATCTATCTATCTACCTATCATCTATCTGCCTGTTGTTGTTGTTTAGTCGTTTAGTTGTGTCTGCCTCTTCGTGACCCCCTGGACCAGAGCACGCCAGGCACTCCTGTCTTCCACTGCCTATCTATATCTATCTATCTATCTATCTATCTATCTATCTATCTATCTATCTATCATCTATCAATCTAATCTATCTATCTATCATCTATCTATCTATCTATCTATCTATCATCTATCTATATCTATCTATCTATCATCTATCAATCTATCAATCTATCAATCTATCTATCTATCATCTATCTGTCTGTCTATCTATCTATCTATCCCCTGGACCCCCTGGACCAGAGCACGCCAGGCACTCCTGTCTTCCCCTGCCTCCCGCAGTTTGGTCAGACTCATGTTGGTATCTTCGATAACAGTGTCCCACCATCTCGTCCTCTGTCATCCCCTTCTCCTTGTGCCCTCCATCTTTCCCAACATCGGGGTCTTTTCCAGGGAGTCTTCTCTTCTCATGAGGTGACCAAAGTACTGGAGCCTTAACCTCAGGATCTGTCCTTCCAGTGAGCACTCAGGGCTGATTTCCTTCAGAATGGAGAGGTTGGATCTTCTTGCAGTCCATGGGACTCTCAAGAGTCTCCTCCAGCACCAGAATTCAAAAGCATCAATTCTTCGGAGATCAGCCTTCTTTTTTTTTTTTTATAACTTTTTCCAATAAACTTTATTTCCTTCCGTGGTTACAATAATTCAATATACATGTACAGAAATCCAGAAATCCAAAAATATAAGCAGATATATATTTGTATTACAACCATTCAATATTCATCCTCCTCTACCCCCCTTCTCCCCTCCCCCCTTCTGACTTCCCCTCTCCCCTAAGTGACCTTGTAGTCTATCCTCTGTTACATCTTTCATTTCGTTTCAGTTGCATTACAATCTGATAAGTCCTTATTATCTTTTAAACGTTTGTTTTTTCATCTTTACTACCTATGCGTTTTTCCCCTTCCGTGTTCTTATATTACCGCTTCTAGACCAAACTTTCCCATGTATTCATTTATTCCTTCCCATTCTTTCATTAATTCTTGATCTGACCGTCCTCTAATAATGGCAGTTAATTTAGCCATCTCTATAAATTCCAAAAATTTCCCTCTCCACTCCGCTGTTTTTGGAGTTTTCTCACCTTTCCAATTTTTCGCTATCAGCAGCCTTGCTGCTGCTGATGCATATAACAATATATTTTTCTTGTGTTCTGGGATGTTCTTGGGGATTATACCCAACAAGAATATCTCTGGTGATTTTTTAACAGAAAATTTAATTATTTTCTTTATTTGTTCGTATATTTCATTCCAGAATGGTTTTATGATTTTACAATCCCACCAAACATGTAAGAAAGTACCGGTCTCTGTTTTACACTTCCAACATTTATCTGATTGATTTTTGTAAATTTTTGATAACTTTTGTGGGGTAAGATACCACCGATAAAACATCTTTATCATATTTTCCTTTATGGTGGCACATGCCATAAAATTCATCTCGACTTTCCAAAGTCTCTCCCATTTCTCAAATTCAATTACTTGCCCTAATTCAATAGCCCATTTTATCATTACTTCTTTTGTTGTTTCATCAATTAATTCCCATTTTAGCAGCAGATTATACATTTTTGAGATTGTTTTTTTTCTTTGGTGTTATTAATTCTGATTGCAATTTTGATATTCCTAATTCAAATCCCTCTTTTTTATCCTGTTGGAATCTCTGCACTAGTTGGTAATATTGTAGCCAGGTGGAACATGCGTTTTTAACCTCTTCATGTGCTTTAAGTTTGATACTGTCCCCCTCTGTCACCGTTAAATCATTATATGTAATAATAATAATAATAATAAATTTTTATTTGTACCCCGCCCTCCCCAGCCGAAACCGGGCTCAGGGCGGCTAACAACAGTAAAAATCACAATAGAATAAAAACCAATTAGTTAAAATACAAGTTAAAAACCAGTTTAAAATGCCGATTCATTTGCACCCATTACCAAACCAGGGGGAGGAAACCATCAGACTTTAAGTGTCCGACCCGAAGGCCAGGTGGAACAACTCTGTCTTGCAGGCCCTGCGGAACGATGTCAAATCCCGCAGGGCCCTAGTCTCTTGCGACAGAGTGTTCCACCAGGTTGGGGCCAGAACTGAAAAAGCCCTGGCCCTGGTTGACACCAGTCTGGCAGCCTTATGGCTCGGGATCTCCAGCAGGTTATTATTAGTAGACCTTAAGGTCCTTTGCGGGGCATAATGGGAGAGGCGGTCCTGTAGGTACGAGGGTCCTAGGCCGCATAAGGCTTTAAAGGTCAAAACCAGCACCTTGAACCTGATCCTGTACTCCACCGGGAGCCAGTGAAGCTGGTAAAGCACTGGATGAATGTGGTCCCGCGGCAAGGACCCCGTAAGGAGCCTCGCCGCAGCATTCTGCACCCGCTGGAGTTTCTGGATCAACTTCAAGGGCAGCCCCGCGTAGAGCGAGTTACAATAATCAAGCCTGGAGGTGACCGTCGCATGGATCACTGTGGCCAGGTCAGGGCGAGAAAGGTAGGGGACCAACTGCTTGATACGTCGGAGATGGAAAAATGCCACCCTTGCTGTGGCTGCAACCTGCGCCTCCATGGAAAGGGAGGCGTCGAAGGTTACACCCAAACTCTTGACAGAAGGCACTGGCACTAATTGGGCCCCCGCAAGAGATGGGAGTTGGCCCCCCAGCCCCATGTCGCCCCGACCCAGCCAGAGGACCTCTGTCTTCGAAGGATTTAGCTTCAACCGGCTCCCACGCATCCATCCAGCCACAGCTTCCAAGCACCTGGTCAGTGTGTCTGGGACCGAGTCAGGGCGGCCGTCCATCAACAGATAAAGCTGGGTGTCATCAGCATATTGATGACAACCCAGCCCAAAACTCCGGACAATCTGGGCAAGAGGGCGCATAAAGATGTTAAAAAGCATCGGGGAAAGGATTGCGCCCTGCGGGACTCCACACACCAAGGAGTGCCGCGGCGACAACTCCCTCCCTAGCGCCACTCTCTGTCCCCGACCTGAGATAAAGGAGCGCAGCCATTGTCGGACTGTGCCCTGAATCCCCACGTCGGCAAGGCGGTGGTCTAAAAGTTCATGATCGACCATGTCAAAGGCTGCTGACAAATCTAGAAGGATCAGCAGTCCTGACCCGCCTTGATCCAGCTGTCTACGGAGATCGTCTGTTAGCGCGACTAAAGCCGTCTCGGTCCCATAACCAGGGCGAAAGCCGGACTGGAATGGGTCCAAAGCCGATGTTTCCTCCAGAAATCCACCAAGCTGTTCAGCAACCGCTCTCTCAATTACCTTACCCAGGAACGGAAGGTTCGAAACTGGGCGGTAATTGGATAGATCTAAAGGATCTAAAGATGTTTTCTTTAAGAGCGGACGCACCACTGCTTCCTTCAACTCTCCTGGGAATGTCCCGGTGCCAAGGGACAAGTTGATAATCTCACCCAGGGGGGCCCGCACCTCGTCTGGACAAGCTCTAATCAGCCAAGACGGGCACGGGTCAAGGGGGCAAGTGGTGGGCCTTCCAGCTCGGAGGAATCTGTCAACATCGGCAGGGGATATCTGATCGAAGTGGTCCAGTACAGGACCCGAGGACAGTCGAGGGGCCTCCAGTTCTGTTAATGTATCCAAATTGGCGGGGAGGTCACGGCGGAGCAGCAAGACTTTCTCCGCAAAAAAGCTCGCAAATGCCTCACAGCTATAAGTCAAATTCGTATTTAAATTTGGTTGTTCCTCTAGGGTTGTTAAGGACCTAATTATTCTAAACAGTTGTGCTGGGCGAGAGCTAGCGGATGCAATGGTAGCTGAGAAGTAGGACTTCTTTGCAGCTTTCACTGCCATCTCATAGGCTTTCATAAGTGTCCTATAGGATGCTCTTGAAGCTCCGTCGCGAGCACGCCGCCATACTCGCTCTAGTCGTCTGAGATCCCGCTTCATTTTCCTAAGCTCCTCAGTAAACCAGGGGGCCCGGTTTCGGCGGGGTCGCAGAGGGCGCTTAGGTGCGATCTCATCAATGGCCATCAAGAGCCGGTTATTCCAGTCCTTGACAAGCTCATCTAATGAGCCGCCAGGGGGGGCAGGGTCCCGCAGGGCCTGACGAAATCCATCAGGATCCATCAGTCTCTGCGGGCGAGCCAAAATAGGCTCGCCACCCAAGCGGGGTTGGGGCGGAAAGTCAATCCTGGCTTTCAGAGCGTAGTGATCAGACCATGGCACTTCTACAATTGAGGACATGATCACATCTATACCCGCACCAAAAATCAAATCCAGCGTGTGGCCTGCTTGGTGTGTGGGACCCAAAACAAACTGGGAGAGCCCTAATGTCGCCATGGAAGAC
Source organism: Darevskia mixta (assembly GCA_034641385.1). NCBI lineage: Eukaryota > Metazoa > Chordata > Lepidosauria > Squamata > Lacertidae > Darevskia > Darevskia mixta. The sequence goes on along the minus strand of JAWWNH010000159.1, from coordinate 337,243 downwards.
ACCAGGTCCAGAGTCTGTGAGGGGGAGGTGGCATCAGCATGGACGTTGAAGTCCCCCAAGACCAGTAGGTTAGGGAACTCCAAGGTCCAGCTTGCCACCACCTCCAGCAGGTCTGACAGGGTGGCTGCTGGTGCGCTAGGTGGTCGGTACACCAGCCAGACAGCCAAGGTCTCCTTGGTGCCCCACACTAAGCCAACACATTCAATGCCGGTGATTGATGGTGAAGGCAGAGCCCTGAAAGAGCAATCTCCCGGATTAACAATGCGACCCCTCCCCCCCGACCCACAGTTCGCGACTGGTGAAGGACGGAGAAACCCGGGGGTGTTATTTCATGTAGGGCAACTACTTCGCCTTCACGCACCCAGGTCTCCGTCACACAAGCCAGGTCAACCTCCAGCGAGATAAAAAAGTCTCGCATGGTGGCGGTTTTATTGCCTATAGACCTGGCATTGCACAACACCAGTGACGGAGGTAGGTAATCCCTGCTCACCCTACCCTCGTCCCTCGGGATGGGGCGTAGATTGGAAGGGAGTCGAGCATCTCCACGTCTCAAAACCCTTCGCCTGTAGTATCTACCCCCACCGCCATCCCTCCCTTGCCCTTCAACTGTGGAGATCCCAAACCCCATGGAATGCGGATCTTTACTTTTAGTTCCCCACCCTGCTATATTCCACGAGATGATGGACGGATTGTGATTTGTGTTTGTAGGTGGCGTCTGGGCCGGTTTATCACTGATGGTGGTAAATTCTTGTGCACGCAGGGAGGCAACTGTTGGTTGTGTCTCCCCTGATGGTATTGATGGCTTATGGTACGTTATGACCGGGTTTTGCACTGCGCTTGCCGGTACTAGTTGGATGCCCCCTATGGCTGTATTGGTGATTCTGATTCCTCTGCTTTGTTGACTATTCGGTGGAACCCTATATCATTGTTCCGAGTAGATGGTATCCAGTGAACCATGGTCATCTACGAAGATTGAGCCATTCCCAGTTCTTGGAACAGCCATTTCAGCTTGATGCGTTATTATTTGAGGTGGTACGATGGGAGTAGGAGAGCCCAATTCTTCAGGAGTCAGGAACAAGTTTGATATCCATTCTTCCCTAGTTAGGGGTTTTGAGGGATTAGTTACATAATTAAATTCTAAGGGCTTAGAAGAAGCAATGCACGATATTAGGTTTTTAATAGACGATAGCCTAGTTATAAGTGCATTCTGTGTTTGTTGAATTTGCTCAAAGGTGTCTTCAAGAAGATGCTCTTTCATGATGGGCATGTCTCCCATTGTGTCCTTGGGGAGAGGTGGATTTTTTTGGTTCAGCTGTTTGGGGTCAGTATTAGTAGCTGTCTGTTGTTCCTTATGGTGTTCAACTTTGGTGATCTTTTCCGCGTCTTTTTGGCGAGTGACTCTCTTAGATGGTTCAATAAGGGATAGAGGAGAGCCATTCACTTCAAATAGGCGAGTCACTGTCAGTCCCGCCCTTTGCATCCTGACCTTGTTAATTAGTATATGTTTGGCAATCATCCCATCTTTGAATGTCAACACCACCCGGTTTTGGTTATTATCGTATGGTAAAAATTCCACATTGGTGATGGTGTCTTCTGGGACTAAGCCTCTAAGAGTTAAGTCAATTTTCTTAAGGATATAGATTCTCTGTTGGGCTAGCGTATAGAGATCTGTACGTTGATAGAGGGGACAAATAACTAGTTTGCATTTGTTAAGAATTAGCTTCTGCATATTTTGAGTTGTCCCATTGGGGTTAGATTGGTGAGGCACTGGGATATCGTATGATGTCTGTATGTCTTCACTAGTCGGTGCATTGGGCTCTACTGGAGTTTGGGGGTTGACCGCTTGTGGTTTTATTGGCGAGTTTGCGCTTTTTTTCTTGCTCTGAGGCAGAGTAATAGAGTTCTTTACAGCAGATTTCTTAGTAGAGGAATTCTCCAGCAGCTTGAATAGTTTTGAAAAATTCATTTTCTTAATTCGCGCGGATCCCTTTGCCCTCCGGCCCATTTTCACATTTTTTGGCTTCTTCTTATGAATCGGGCATGTTCTTTGTTGAAGGGATTTCCTTACGGCTGGGGGCTTCGAATTTCGGTTTTTATTTGTACTGGCGGTTACACTAACTGAGGTGTTAGTGTTAGGGTGTGTACTAGTGTCAACCGGCCTATTAACATCTGGTTTATGGAGGTAGCAAACTTCTCTACCCCTGACAATCTCTGTCAGGGATATAAGCAGTCCCAAGCATTCCGTAAGAAAGTTCTTAATTGGTCCTAATTCGTTGCTTAAATGAGTATGATATTCATTCAACGTATCTTTAAAGAGCCCTATCAAGGTGTAAATGTAACCATCTAGATCCCACTGTTGGGCTTTTGAATCACTTGATCTTTCCCCACTTGATCTTTCCCCAAACGCTGTCAGGCCAGGGGATTCCAATCTCTCCCTGGGCCTAGGTGATCCGACAGGTCCTCCTAACGTGGTTACTAGAATTTCCGTCCCCTGTTCCTGTCTTAAGTGGATCTCAGGGTCCGTGTTTTGGGAAGATACCTGGGCCATCTCGGTCGCCAGGTCCACTCCCTCACTGTCTTTATCTATTTCCGGTTCCTTTCCATACCACATTCGATCAATAGACCATTCATGGGAAAACAGGGTCTCCATTGGTCTAATATCATTTGCTTTTGGTTTAAAGTAGTGCAAGATTTTAGTCTGTGTGGTTACTGGGGGGGTCTCTGACGCAAGCGTGGGATATATTCCTAGTTCTTTATAATTTCGTCTGGTGAGAACCATCCCGTGCGGTGAGTGTCCGAAGCTACTCGACCGCTGAAGTAGGAATTAGAGTAAATTAGAGTAAAAGTCAGGGCTTGACTGCTTAAAGGGACTTGGTAGGCTTGGCGAGTCCACCTTCGGCCCTCAGTAAGCTCAGGAACTTGGATATCAGCTTGGGTAGGCTTTTACTTTGGCAAATTATCTTCTTCTAAGTTAACTTTCACAATGTTATCTGGAATTCACTTAATTTCCTGACAGTTCTTGCTCGCTGTGCTGTGAGATCACTTGACGCACCATCTACTCCCCTCTGTCGGGTTTGAGAAATGACTGTAAAATCTGGCGATAAGCCAGGAAAACGTCCCACTATTATTAGTCTAGCAAAGCAGGATTGGTATAAAGTGCTGAGCGGGGGTAGATAGCTTACTTCGACAGATGAAGAGTTGTAAATCCAGTGCCGGGGTGAGGTCGGCGTGAGCTCGAAGAGCCTTACCGGGCCGTCTTCCGCTCCTCCTCTGCAAGTCGCTGAGGGGAATACCTCCCAAGGCCACGCCGGGCCCTTATCAGGCTAAGAAGAAAACTTTGTCTTTCTTCCCGGGGCTTTATCTTGGTCTCGTTAACTACAGTGGAGGCTCGCTGTTAGTTTCCTTCAGCTATTTGACCTCGTTCTCGGTTAAAACAGTTTATAAAACAGTTTAAAACACTATTAAAATGATAAAATACTAATGAGGAGCTCAAACGGTGTCTCTACAACCGACGCCATCTTACAACCGACGCCATGTAGACCATGTTGTCTGCATGCTTTGCTTCCTAACCATGATTGCTTCCATTGGGGAAGCCCATTTTGGGATTTTGGGCTCGAGTATCCACCTATATTTTTCCCACGTCTTAGATAATGGATTTCTTATTGGGTGGTTCAGGAATTCTTTATGCACTGCCACTTTGTTGTAAATCAGGTAGGCATGCCACCCATAGCAAATATTCCACCCCTCTAGGTCTAATATTTCCTGGTTTTCAAGCAATACCCATTCTTTAATCCAGTCTAAACAAACCGCATCATAGTCTTAGGTCGGGTAGACCCAGCCCACCTCTTTGTGGTACCACGGAGATCAGCCTTCTTTATGGTCCATCTCTCACTTCCGTACATCACTACTGGGAAAACCATAGCTTTAACTATACGGACCTTTGTCGGCAAGGTGATGTCTTTGCTTTTTAAGATGCTGTCTAGGTTTGTCGTTGCTTTTCTCCCAAGAAGCAGGCGTCTTTTAGTTTCGTGACTGCTGTCACCATCTGCAGTGATCATGGAGCCCAAGAAAGTGAAATCTCTCACTGTATTACATAGCTTACTGCATTACATAGCTACTGTAAATGGGCCCTCCATGTTCAGGGGCAGTCTACCTCTGAATAGCAGTTGCCAGCAGGATGAAAAGCAAGTGGGTGGGACAGTTGTCTTCCTACTCTCCAGGGAGCTTCCCAGAAGTATCTCTCATTGCCTGGAGGGGGTGGGTGGGAGGAGGCTGCCGTCCCGATTCATCCGGCCTCTTCCGATGTCCTTAGTTTGCGACTGCAGGATAAATCACAGCTCTTTTTCACAACAGGAAAGCCCTGCAAAATGCCACCAAATTTTACTGGAATGGCATGTGCCACGATGGCACTGAGTCCATGAATACCACAAAGGGGAAAGTTTTGCTCTAGCTTCCTCTTTCCCACAAGCTGGAAAGGAAAAGTTGCTGATATAAAAACAATTTATTGTGTTTGTTTGTGTGTGTGTGTGTGTGTGTGTGTGTGTAATCTTCTCAGAATTCAGGGTTCCACCTACTGTACAGAAGTCATTGTAGGTTTGAAGAAATATTGCAACATATAGAATACCCTTATGGAAGTACAGTTAGGTTATCGGCAATTTATATAGTTTGATGTTCGGCAAAGTATTGATTTTATTATTATTTACAATTTAAATGTTTAGGGGGGGGGAAACCTGCTACAGGACAGAAATGGACAATGAAGCTCGGAGGAGGGGTTTGGGGGAAGTCACCATACAATGGAAAAATTCAATGTAAGGATTTGTGAAATGTATGTGTTTTGTTTGTATGTCTTGTTTTTTTTTTTCTTTTTGATGTTCTGTTGTTGTTTTATAAAAAATTTATGCAATAAAATTTAAAATAAAAAAAGAAGAAGTCGTTTTAGGTCACGTAGAACAGCAGGATAAAGGTAAAGGTAAAGGGGACCCCTGACCATTAGGTCCAGTCGCGGACGACTCTGGGGTTGCGGCGCTCATCTCTCTTTACTGGCCGAGGGAGCCGGCGTACAGCTTCCAGATCATGTGGCCAGCAGGACTAAGCCGCTTCTGGCGAACCAGAGCAGCACACGGAAACGCCGTTTACCTTCCCGCCGGAGAGGTACCTATTGATCTACAGTACTTGCACTTTGACATGCTTTTGAACTGCTAGGTTGGCAGGAGCAGGGACCGAGCAACGGGAGCTCACCCCGTCGCGGGGATTTGAACCGCCGACCTTCTTATCGGCAAGCCCTAGGCTCTGTGGTTTACCCCACAGCGCCACCCGCGTCCCAGTAGCACCTTAGAGACCAACTAAGTTTGTTGTTGGTATGAGCTTTCGTGTGCATGCACACTTCTTAAGATACAGTAGGGTGGATTGTGCTTGCAAATTGGCTGGGGAAACTTCTGAGCATGCACACAGGGCTTCTTGGCAATAATAATAATAATAATAATAATAATAATAATAATAATAATAATAATAAATCAGGGAAACAGAATAAAATCCTGGGTTATGCCACTGTGTGCCTGCATGTGCGTGCCGTCTCACCTGGAGCGATCAGCTTGGCTGGCAGGCTTGTCAGAGTGCAGCCCTTGTTGCTAATGAAGGCAGAGCAGCGCACGGAAACACCGTTTACCTTCCCACCGGAGCGGTACCTATTTATCTACTTGCATTTTCGAACTGCTAGGTGGGCAGGAGCAGGGACCAAGCAACGGGAGCTCACCCCGTCACGAGGATTCAAACCGCCGACCTTCTGATCGGCAAGCCCTAGGCTCTGTGGTTTAGACCACAGCGTCACCCGTGTCCCTAAGTAACAAGATAGCCTCTGCTTAAAGACCTCCAACAGAGGAGAGCCCACCATCTTCCGAGGAAGTCCATTTCACTGTCAAACAGCTCTTCCCGTCAGAAAGCTCTTCCTCATGTTTAATAGGAATCTCGTTTCTTGTAATTTGAATCCACTGTAATCTTGTTCCTTAGAAGTGTCTACTATTTTTAAAGTCTGCTTTGATGGCTAATTTAAATGAACATTTTGCAAGCTGCATAGAGATTTTTCGATTCAGCAGCGTATAAATCTTGCTAAATGAACGAAAGGCTCAGCAGGAAACCAGAGTGCAGAGTCATGCTTCTGAGGGTCACTAACAAATGCCACCAGTCTGTGGGCATCTCAGGGGTCCAGGACAGCTTGGGTTCCTTCAAATCTAAGTCACCCACTGCAATGCCCTCTCAAGGCACCTTTCTTTTTCTGCTACCTACACCTCAGCTCTGCCTTGGGCTGGGCCAGGGCTTCAGAGAAGCCATTGGCAGTGTGGGATGAGAAGAAGAAGAGAAGAAGAGTTTGGATTTGATATCCCGCTTTATCACTACCCGAAGGAGTCTCAAAGCGGCTAACATCCTCCTTTCCCTTCCTGCCCCACAACAAACACTCTGTGGGGCTGAGAGACTTCAGAGAAGTGTGACTAGCCCAAGGTCACCCAGCAGCTGCATGTGGAGGAGCGGGGATGCGAACCTGGTTCACCAGATTACGAGTCCACCGCTCTTAACAACTACACCACACTGGCTCTCCAGGATGAGCTCTGTCTCGGATGCTAGAGAGGTCTGATCTGGCCTGTGGTCCCTGGGATGTCCTGCTAGGGCGGTGGTGGCTGGTGCCCATTTGCGACTGGTAGGGAGGCAGGGAGGCCAACAGCAGGTGGCGCCAGAGCCAATGACAAGCAGAAACACGCAACTCTAGCCTGCTACCGATGAATTCCACAAAGGCAGGGGTCCTCAAACTTTTTCAGCAGGGGGCCGGCCCACTGTCCCTCGGACCTTGTGGGGGGCCGGACTATTTTTTTTGAGGGGGGGGAATGAACGAGGGACTATGAGTGGTGCGCGAAAGGGCTCCGGAGAGGGGCTGCTTTAAATGGCGGCCGCTCGAGAGGGGCGCTCAGCCAACCTGTGTCTTGCGAGCGGCAGGGACTGGTGGTGGCGGCGGAGGGACGAAGAGCGGCGCGCAAAAGGGCTCCGGAGAGGGGCTGGCACCAACAAAGCCCAGCCCCCTTCTTCCTCTAGGCAGGGCAGGGGGAAGCCAGGAGGAGGGAGGGAGGAGGCGCTGCTGCCGCTGCCATGTGAGGAAGAGGGAAAGAATGTGCGCACTGGCAATCCACGCGGTGATTCCCGGACCGTCTGCGGGCTGGATTTAATAATAATAATAATAATAATAATAATAATAATAATAAATTTTTATTTGTACCCCGCCCTCCCCAGCCGAAACTGGGCTCAGGGCGGCTAACAACAGCAAAAATCACAATAGAATAAAAACCAATTAGTTAAAATACAAGTTAAAAACCAGTTTAAAATGCCGATTCATTTGCACCCATTACCAAACCAGGGGGAGGAAACCATCAGACTTTAAGTGTCCGACCCGAAGGCCAGGTGGAACAACTCTGTCTTGCAGGCCCTGCGGAACGATGTCAAATCCCGCAGGGCCCTAGTCTCTTGCGACAGAGTGTTCCATCAAGTTGGGGCCAGAACTGAAAAAGCCCTGGCCCTGGTTGACACCAGTCTGGCAGCCTTGTGGCTCGGGATCTCCAGCAGGTTATTATTAGTAGACCTTAAGGTCCTTTGCGGGGCATAATGAGAGAGGCGGTCCTGTAGGTACGAGGGTCCTAGGCCGCATAAGGCTTTAAAGGTCAAAACCAGCACCTTAAACCTGACCCTGTACTCCACCGGGAGCCAGTGAAGCTGGTAAAGCACTGGATGAATGTGGTCCCGCGGCAAGGACCCCGTAAGGAGCCTCGCCGCGGCATTCTGCACCCGCTGGAGTTTCTGGATCAACTTCAAGGGCAGCCCCGCGTAGAGCGAGTTACAATAATCAAGCCTGGAGGTGACCGTCGCATGGATCACTGTGGCCAAATCCGGGCGAGAAAGGTAATGGGCCGGAAATGGAAAAATGCCACCCTTGCTGTGGCTGCCACCTGCGCCTCCATGGAAAGCAATTGGGCCGGATCTGGCCCGCGGGCCTTAGTTTGCCGACCTATGCACAAAGGCAACGTTGAGACAAAGGAGGAGGAAGGTTCCCAGTGAGGAAAGGGAGCCATATTTGCAGCTTTTCAGTCTCGAGAAAAGGTGGGTAAGAGATGACGTGAGATGGAAGTTTATAAAAGTATGCATGGGGTGGAGAAAGCAAAGAGAGTAAAGCTTCCCCCCCACTCTCTTGTAACAGTCAAATTTGTGGACATCCCATGAAGCGGAATGTTGGAAGGTTCAGGGCAGATAGAAGAAAGTGCTTCTGCACAGAGTTAGACTATGGAACTCCCTCCCACAGGAGGCAGTGATGACCACCAGCTTGGATGGCTTAAAAGAAGAATAGACAAATAGGCACCCTGGGGGCGCCTTGAATGATGGTGAGGGGTGCCGCAGGCAACAATGGCCGCCGTCCCTCTTTCCTTTCCTCCTCCTCCTGATGCCCGCTCATGTCTCTATCGGGCCGCTAATCCTGTGGGCATCCTCTTCCCAGGCCCCGGGGGGGGGCATGAGGAGGCACCTCTCTTTGGGGTGAGGTGCGGCTCAGAGACCAGGGGTTGTGGCGGTGGCTGCCCGCAGGACTCCCAAGAAGAGGAGGCCGAGGGAACACTCAACAAAGGAGGGCGTTTGAAAAAGGGTGAGGGGATGCCGGCTCTGCAGGCAAGGGGTGACCTAACTGGGCTTGGAACGTGTTTCCCCAGAGGGGAGCCATACAACAAATGTAGTTGGTCAAGGGAGTCGTGGACTGGGGAAGGTTGAAAGCCTCTGAGATTGAGGTTGAATCCTGACAAGACAGAAGTACTGTTTTTGGGGGACAGGGGACAGGCGGGTGTGGGGGACTCCCTAGTCCTGAATGGGGTAACTGTGCCCCTGAAGGACCAGGTGCGCAGCCTGGGAGTCATTTTGGACTCACAGCTGTCCATGGAGGCGCAGGTTAATTCTGTGCCCAGGGCAGCTGTTTACCAGCTCCATCTGGTACGCAGGATGAGACCCTACCTGCCCGCAGACTGTCTCGCCAGAGTGGTGCATGCTCTGGTTATCTCCCGCTTGGACTACTGCAATGTGCTCTACGTGGGGCTATCTTTGAAGGTGACATTGAAACTGCAATTAATCCAGAATGCGGCAGCTAGACTGGGGACTGGGAGCGGCTGCCGAGACCACATAACACCGGTTCTGAGAGATCTGCATTGGCTCCCAGTACGTTTCCGAGCACAATTCAAAGTGTTGGTGCTGACCTTGAAAGCCCTAAACGGCCTCGGTCCAGTATACCTGAAGGAGCGTCTCCACCCCCACCGTTCAGCCCGGACACTGAGATCCAGCTCCGAGGGCCTTCTGGCGGTTCCCTCACTGCGAGAAGCAAAGCTACAGGGAACCAGGCAGAGGGCCTTCTCGGTGGTGGCACTCGCCCTGTGGAACGCCCTCCCATCAGAGGTCAAAGCGATAAACAACTACCTGACATTTAGAAAATACCTGAAGGCAGCCCTGTTTAGGGAAGTTTTTAATCTGTGATATTTTAATGTATTTTGATATTTGTTGGAAGCCGCCCAGAGTGGCTGTGGAGACCCGGCCAGATGGGCGGGGTACAAATAATAAATTATTATTATTATATTATCTGACATAAGGTAATAGCTAGCACCATCATCTGGACTGTTTTGTAAGTAGGCAGGTGAGAAGCTACCTGAAAGCAACATGGGGTTGGTGGGGCAGTGCCCCATTTGCCTAATGGATCAGACTGCTCCCCAGCGACCGTGGGTTCATTGCACCCTTCGTGTCCACAACTACAAGCCAATCGGTTTAGAGAACGGCTGCAAAAGAGCTAGCCTCTCCTGACAAGGTTTGATCCTTGTCACGTGTTTCCAGAAATGTGGAAGCACATTGCTCCTATGGAGGTTTGTGGAGCAGACACTACAAAGTGGGTCCTTCCGTTTCCTCCTCTTTTCGGCTGTCCAGTGTCTGCAGGGCAGGATGTTCCACAAGCTCTATGCATCGCCTCCCTCGGCCCCCTTCCGCCAACCTGCTCCAGGCCCCCTCAAGTGATCTTTGCACTGTCAACATACGTTTGCTCTCTTTCTCTCTCCAGGGAAGGACCGCATTTTCAGCTTTCGAAAAAGCCGATCAGTGTCAGGAACGAAGTTTTCCCATTTCCTTCAAAATAAGTGAAATTAAATGCACAAAAAAGTGACCGTTTATTTGGATCCTACCGCCTTCTTTGTTTGGGATGCAAAAGGGTCCAGCTTTCATTCTTAAGTGAAAGAAGTCAAATATGGTTATTTATGATCTTCGTATACACCAACCATTCCTAACCTGGGGCCCCCAGATGTTTTGGACTACAATTCCCAGCAGTAGCAGCAGCAGCACACACACCTGACATCCCTGTCTCACACCTCCACATTCAAAAGCGGCATCCCTCTGAATACCTGTTGCTGTGATCCACAGCTTCACCTTGAAACACCTGGTTGGCCACCATGAGAAGATGCATCATCTGTGGCCTGATCCAGCTGCAGGGCTCTTCCCATGTTCTTGTTTTCCAGAGGTCCCATTGGGGTGGCATAGCCATTGGTACTGGGAACTTGAGTTTGCTATTGTACGTGTCACGCTACACAGAGCTGCTTGCTAAATGACTTTGTAAAGGGCCAATTAAATCTCACTGCAGGCACATTTACCTGAGGTGGGGGGTGGGGGTGAGGAGAGAGGGGCTTCACACAGCAGCTTGCAAAGCTATGGTGTAAATTAAACCCACCCTCAACATTGCTGCAGGCCCATTTAATGGAGGGAGGCACAGCTCCCCTGGACCAGCCTGCTATCCCGCATACTGCGGTTGGTGTAGCCACCTAGTGGCAGCCATGCAAATTGCAGAGCATGATGACACCTTAAAGGTAAAGGACCCCTGACCGTTAGGTCCAGTCGCAAACGACTCTGGGGTTGCGGCACTCATCTCGCTTTACTGGCCGAGGGAGCTGGCATACAGCTTCCAGGTCATGTGGCCAGCATAACTAAGCCGCTTCTGGCGAACCAGAGCAGCGCACGGAAACGCCATTTACCTTCCCGCCGGAGCTGTTCCTATTTATCTACTTGCACTTTGACGTGCTTTCGAACTGCTAGGTGGGCAGGAGCTGGGACCGAGCAACGGGAGCTCACCCCGTCGCGGGGATTCGAACCGCCGACCTTCCGATCGGCAAGCCCAAGAGGCTCAGTGGTTTTGACTGCAGCGCCACCCGTGTCCCGATGACACCTTACATTCTTATGTATATAGGAAGAAAACAGAAGTGATACTGAAGTTAACACAACTATTCCTCCCCGCTCCCCCCCACAAGCAAATCACACAGCCACACAAGTACATGGGTTTTTCATTGGTTTTTAATTATTCGTTGCCGAAGGCGATAATATTTCTATGCAAAATACTCTTATATCTCCCCACCCACCCGCCCACCCCAAACAAACTTCACGTGGCCCCCAGCAAGAAACAACCTCCAATTACATCCTGTTTTGTTTTTTAAATAATGCCCCAGGGGAGGGGGAAGAACCCTTTGCGTCTGACCAACCCCTTCCATGCCAACACACTGGTTTTTTTTGGGGGGGGGAGGGGGTTGGCACCAGGAACCCCATTCCCTTGGGAGGAAAGCCCTTAACAAATCAGTGTGACGGGAGGCACCCATTGTGTTCAGCGAGCATTACTGGGGGGGTGGGGGGGCAAGGAGAAGAGACGCAAAGTGTCCGATCCCTTCTGGGCTCTCTTAGAAAACCCAGGGAGTTCAGGAGTCTGGGCTGCCCTGCTTGAAACGGCACACTTTTAGAAGGGCCTGAAGATGGGGTTCAGAGGGCCAGATCAAACTGTTTAAATCAGGATCAGAGGCCACATCTGTCAGCCGCCATCTTGCCATGGATGGGCAGTTTTCCCCAGAGTAAACTCCCCCCCCAGATTTACCCCACTGGCCTGTGGGTGAATTGGCATAGTCAGTCATGTGAGCTGGGGCGACTTTGGGGGAGGGGGGGCAAACGAAGCCCTGCGATGCCCCACCCCCTCCAAGGGCGCTGGTATCCTTGCGCTCTGTACCTCCATTCCAGCTGCATCTTTTCCTGTGTTTTCTGTAGACTATCCTTGTTTTTGCCTCAACTCAGCGGTTGTTAAAAAAAAAAGACATTTGCGCTCCTTGGGCGGGGAGGGGGTGGTCCAACATATGCTATTCAGGCATAATTAAAATGTCAGATTCAACCCCTGTCATTTTAAAAATTATTTCTATGAACGGTCAGGGTGAGGCTTGCTTTTGGAGGGGGGGGGGCAGGGGAGAACCCAGTTCGAGCGAAAGCTTAGTTCAAGCATTTGGAGCAGAATCCGAGTTGCTTAACTTCACAGCAGCTACAGAAATAAACTTCTCCGCTGACACATGAGCAGCTCTTCCTTCCTAGAGTACAAGTTTAATCCGGGACCTTCCTCCTACCCCCGACAGGCTAACTTTTGGAGAGTTTTGTGTCTTGCCGGGGGCCAGCAGTGGCTGGAGCAGTGGGGTTGGGGGCTAAATATATCCAACTCCCCCAACCCCCAAGTCCAATCTCTGTTTTTTTTTTCTTTATATACAAAAAATAATAATTAATCCATTAGATTTGGAAATTAAAATCTTCAAAGTGAACTTAAAACAGCCCTCCGAAATATATCTCCCACCCACTAAAACTGTTCTCCTCTGTGTATTTTTTTTCATACATCACGCACAGCCGCACCAAAATACTTGATATGACCCCAAAAAATAGTCACAGGACATCAAAAAAACTCTATTTCCCTTTTTTCCCAACCTTTCTCTTCTTTTTTTCTCTCTCCTCTCCCTCCCCCAGAAAGAAAAATATAGATTGCTGGATTAGCAAAAATGGTTCCATGATTATTGTTATTATTATTTTTTGTTATCCTTTTTCTGCTAAATTTTGAAGCCACAAAAGTAAACTTCATGCACTGAAGAGGAAAAAGCAAAACAAAATAAAGAGAAAATCAAAAAGAGAGGAAAAAGTCAACTGAAAATAATATCTATCTATCTATAGATATAGATATATAGATATATATTATATCCCAAAGTCATCGTCATCATCAGGCCATTCTTGCAAGCGAGGATTATCTTGGATTATTCAGTCCTGGGTCTGTGCTTGTTTGAATCGTAGAATATTATTCAGCCGAAACAAAAGAAGGAAGGAACGGAAAAAGGTATCCTTGTTTCCTTCCAAGGGGAAAATAGTTGGGTTTTTTTATTTTTTGAAACAGCAGAAAACTTAGCTTGGTGAATTTGTTTTGATTCTTTTAACAAGTGTGCAGTGTTGCTCTTCCTTCCAAAATTAAAAAAAACCTCCCGAATACCCATCCCTCTTCTCTGCCCTAATGATCAAACCACAATCAGGGAACTTTAAAACTCCTCAGCAACAATGCCTTCTTTTCTTCTGAATCACTGGAAAAAAGGGGTGGGAGTTCTGGAAAGTAAACTCATCAAAAGTGGCTTCCATTTGCAGAAAGTTTTTCTTAAAAAATATCTCTCTCTTCTCTCCCACAGTAAGTTTGTTTCAGTCTTTCTCTCTCCGAGTTCAGAGTCTGCGTGCGCCTCCCTTCCACCTTGCTGCTTGTAAAACGAAACAGACCAGAATCTAAGAACCCCCCCATTCTTCCCCTGTGCCACCACCTGCCCCCCCAAATGACAGCATGCATGCGCTAGCGCTGTTGGGGATGGAAGAAAGCCCCACATTTGCTGCAGAAATTAAAACGGGAGCGGTTTTGAATCAGGATTAGGGGTGGGGGAGCCGGATCACGCAAGAAGAAGAAAAGAAAAAAGAAAGGAAAAAGGAAAACAAAAATTGAGAATATTAAAGAGTCAACGGAAGAAACGAAAGAAGCCTGTCCCACGACATCCCCACCCATCCCCAAAATATTAACCAAACAGCTAAGTTCAGTGGCAAGAGACAAGAGTCGGTCCCCCTCTCCAGAGAGGACAGCTCTGTCGCAGATTCGGTGGTGGTTGGTTTTGCCATCCCTTCCGGGAAATATCAGTTCACATTAAGCTCCTAAAGTCTCTCACGAGCCGGGATCCAAATGTACGGGCCGGAGAGCTCCTCAATGATTCTTTTGATCTTGTGGTAGATCTCTTCAAAGCTGTCTCCTTCTACGATGGCTGGGGGGAAAGAGGGAGAAGACAGCAAGGGGTGAGTGTGTCAAAGAGAGAGAGTCTGCGGTTGCTTTTAGAACCCGAGAGATCAGTTTGTAAGAACATTCAGAAGAGGCTGGCTGCTGAACCAGGCCAGGGGCTCATTCCGGGATCTTGAGGATATTTCCGGGATCTAAGAGCCCTGCTGGATCAGACCAATGGCACATCGAGTCCAGCATTCTGTTCTTACAGTGGCTAAGAAGAAGAAGAGTTTGGATTTGATATCCCGCTTTATCACTACCCAAAGGAGTCTCAAAGCGGCTCACATTCTCCTTCCCCTTCCTCTGTGAGGTGAGTGGGGCTGAGAGACTTCAGAGAAGTGTGACTAGCCCAAGGGCAGCTGCATGTGGAGGAGCGGAGATGCGAACCCAGTTCACCAGATTACGAGTCGGCCGCTCTTAACCACTACACCACACTGGCTAAGCAGATGCTTCGATGGGAAGACAAGAGGCAGGACCTGAGCAAAACACCACTCTCTCCTCTCCTGTGGCTCTCAGCAACTGCTATTCAGCTCCTGGCAAGAGAGGATTCCCAGAATGCCTGTTATAGCAGATACATCCAGGGCTGTGCAGAGCTGGTCATAGGTCCCCCTTTGCCTCGACCAGGGGACTCGGATTAGGCCCCATGCCAATTGGCCCCACCCCCTCTGCTCTGGCCTGGACACATCAAGAGTCTTGTGGCACCTTAAAGACTAACAAAACTGTTGTGGCATAAGCTTTCGTGGGCTACAGCCGGCTTTGTCACATGAAGGCCTCCTGCCCATCCACTGAGGTCCACACGGTGGCCTTGGTTAATAATAATAATAATAATAATAATAATAATAATAATAATAATAATAATGTATTATTTATACCCCGCCCATCTGGCTGGGTCTCCCCAGCCACTCTGGGCAGCTTCCAAAAGAACATTAAAATACAATAATCTATTAAACATTAAAAACCTCCCTAAACCGCCTTCAGATGTCTTCTAAAGGTCTGGTAGTTGTTGTTCTCTTTGACATCTGAAGGGAGGGCGTTCCACAGGGCGGGCGCCACTACTGAGAAGGCCCTCTGCTTGGTTCCCTGTAACTTGGCTTCTCGCAGGGAGGGAACTGCCAGAAGGCCCTCGGAGCTGGACCTCAGTGTCCGGGCAGAACGATGGGGGTGGAGACGCTCCTTCAGGTATACAGGACCGAGGCCATTTAGGGCTTTAAAGGTCAGCACCAACACTTTGAATTGTGCTCAGAAACGTACTGGGAGCTAATGCCAGTCTTTCAGGACTGGTGTTATGTGGTCTCCCAGTCACCAGTCTAGCTGCCGCATTCTGGATTAGTTGTAGTTTCCGGGTGACCTTCAAAGGTAGCCCCACATAGAGCTGGTTAAGGGATGAACCTGGATTATGCAAGTTAAGCCCACCTGTATGAATTGTATGCCCACAAATCCTGCGGCGGAAAGGAATTGGGTATCTGCTGAAGCTCCTTCCAATAGGAGGAAATCATACACTGGAGGATGAGGCTGCTACTGGTTACTAATCATAATGGCTATGCACGCTGGCAATCACAGGTAAGGAGGGTGCTGTTGTGCTCAGGTGGCCACCTTTGAGAACAAAGTGCTGGACTAAATGGTTCCCCCTTGACCTGTTCCAGCTGTAGGGTTCTTCTGATGTGCACAGTGACTGGCAGCAGTGGCACTCCAGACTTCCAGGCAGTGGATATTCCCAACTCTTACCTGGAGACACTGTCAGGGATTGAATCTGGGACCTTCTGCACACAAGGCAGATGCTCTCACCAATGAGCTACTTCCCTTCCCTGAAAACCGCAGAAGCAGCCTGAGGCTCCCCCTCCCCCACCTCTGCCGACTTAAGCCTTCTGTGAATTGTGCCCAGAGCTGACGGTTTGGAAAGCAAGAGGGGGCAGGAGGTTACCTACCCGAGAAGCACTCTGTAAATTCCTGCTCCAGTTTTGTAGCTCTGTCGAAGGCTTTCCGCGCCTGCTCCTCCGTTATCCGCTTGTTAATTTCTCTGGAGAAGAAGGAAAGGCGGAAAAAGGAGGGCACAAAGTGATTACGAAGATTGTGCAAACCCCAAAGCTGTCTCTTCCACCTGCCTGTATTCTGCTGGGTTTTCCCCCTGTGCTTTGGGTGTGTGTGCACAGTGTGTGTGTGTGTGTGTGTGTGTGTGTGTGTGTGTGTGTGTGTACCTGCTTCTGCTATTTGGGGAACCAGTCACCAGCTTGGGACAGCCTGGTGCTCACCCAGTGGCCAACCAGATGCTTCTGTAAATCTCACTAAACAGGAAATGAAGGAAAAAACCCTCTCTAGTGGCTGCTCCCTGGCAACTGGTGTTCACAGGATATACTGCCTCAGGATCTGGAAGTTCTCTTTAGACATCACAACGGCTATCCCTTGCCTGCTTCCATTAATGCAGGCTTCCTCAACCTCGGCCCTCCAGATGTTTTTGGCCTACCACTCTCGTGATCCCTAGCTAGCAGGACCAGTGGTCAGGGATGATGGGAATTGTAGTCTCAAAACATCTGGAGGGCCGAGTTTGAGGAAGCCTGCATTAATGCATCCAATCCGGCCTTTCCCAAGGTGGTGCCCTCCAGCAGTTTGGGACTACAACTCCCATCAGCCCCAGCCAGCTGCTGCCTACACTGACCGGCAGCAGTGGCTCTCCAGGGTTTCAAGCAGGGAGTCTCCTGGCCCTGCTCCGAAATGCTGGCGGGGATTGGACCTTCCGCCTCCAAAGCAAATGCTCTATCACTGAGCCTTTTCTTTTTAACGAGCATTCATTCTGATTGGTTTGCAGGGAGGTTGTTTCAAAACACCCACCACTTCCCCTATAGCAAAATGCCTAGATATATTTTTGGAGGGAGGGAGGGTGGGGTAGGGGAGAGCAGGTTTGTTGCACAAGAGCTTGCCAATAATTGTGCAACCTGAATTTGCTGGTCTGTGACTGAATCCCACCCGAAAATAGTGACAGCATGGGAGTACCCTTTGTTGCCTTCTCTTTTTAAAACAGACTTAAAAGCCCCTGAACAACTTTGTCTTTCCTCAAAGGCTCAGAGGAGACCGTCTTGCTAGGTGCTGCTTAGAAATGCTAAGGATAAATTTCATTTATTTATTGAATTTATTTATCCCACTTATCCTGCAAGGACCTCACTGTGATGTACATGGTTTTCTCTGTCTTCCTCATTTAATCCCCACAACAACCCTGTGAGGCAGGGAAACACTAAGACGCAGTGGCTGACCCAGGGTCACCCAGCGAGCTTCATGGTTAAGCAGCATATAAATGCCTTAAGTAAATAAACGGTGCATGATAAATGAAAGCTTTGGCTGATCTCAGACCACATCCCACCCCCTTGCACACTCCAACCTTTGTGCAACATCTTACACCCTCCTGGCCCTTTCAGACCAAAAAACAAGACAAAGACGGCAACAGAGGGCTCACCCACCACTTCCGCTTGTCACGCTGCTTTTCCCTGGGAAAACCTGCTCCTTACCGTTGAATTGGGACAAAAGTCTATCGGGTTTCCCACAGGTTAATGTTGCCTCTGATTCAGTGGTCAAGAGTGGGGTTTCCTGGTGAAAGCAGCGGGGCAAATGGAAAACTGTCCGGAGGACCCGCACCCAGGAAGCACGGGGCAAGCGGAAAACCTCTCAGCACCCCCGTGCTTTCTAGGTGTGGGACAAGTGACGTGTGGACACCCTCCTGCCCCCGCCCCCTGTTCCACAGCCCCTGTCCACCCCGGGGGGGGTACTCACAGAACATTCTCGAGGGAGCGTGGCCGGATAAAAACGGCGATGGGGTGAAGTTGAGCTGCCTGCAGCCTCCGCACGGCATTGGCCGAAACGTCCAAAATGCAGTGCTTGCCCTGGGCGGGGAGAGAGAAATGTGGTCAAGAGGTTTCAGCACCAAATTGTATTCCATTTCTACCCCCGCTGGTCACGCAAAGCCACAGCTATCCCATGGCCTCCCCAATCGCTTCCGCCTGCCAAAAATGTCCACTCCAGTGGCAGGCCAATCGCCTATTCTGTCCACCCCCTCCCATACACAACTGAGGGGATATACACAGCATATTGGGATGCAGGTGGTGCTGTGGGTTAAACCACAGAGCCTAGGGCTTGCTGATCAGAAGGTCGGCGGTTCGAATCCCCGCGACGGGGTGAGCTCCCATGGCTCGGTCCCTGCTCCTGCCCACCTAGCAGTTCGAAAGCTCCGGCGGGAAGGTAAACGGCATTTCCGTGCGCTGCTCTGGTTCGCCAGAAGCGGCTTAGTCCTGCTGGCCACATGACCTGGAAGCTGTATCCCGGCTCCCTTGGCCAGTAAAGCGAGATGAGCGCCGCAACCCCAGAGTCATCTACGACTGGACCTAACGGTCAGGGGTCCCTTTACCTTTACCTTTTTACACTGCATATTGTGGATATCAACCTTCAGGGATCCTATGCTACCCCCTCCTATAACAACCAGCCCCCGGAGACCCAGTCAAACAGGGGAAGGGGATAATTTGAGTCTGGTGCGTCAGCACTGAGCAAGATCTTGGCTGCGTGCTGCTGGAGAGTATTTAAATATCAATGGACTCTTGAGTTTTGGTAACCTCTCCCTGCTTGCTTTGTCCAAACCTTTCTGTTAGGGGGAGGAAGACCCAGGAAGTTGCCTACTCAGTCAGTGGTCTATCTAGTTCAATACTGTCTATGCTGAGTTGCTTTCCCCAGTATCAGGTAGGAGTGTCTCACAGTCCCTGCTGCGGACTGAACTTTGGACATTCTGCATGCAAAGCAGGTGCTCTACCACTGAATTATTTCTCAAAAACTCTGGCATTTGTGTGATTCTTCAACTCTCCACTTCCGGCCTACCTGCTCAGCCACCTCGCGCACTGACTGGACGCTCGTCCCGTACAGGTGGCTGTTGTACTGGCCGGCCTCGATGAACTTGTGGCTCTGAATGTCCTTCTCCATCTTCTCCCGCGAGGCGACAAAATGGTAGTCCCGCCCATCCACTTCGTACTCCCGTTTCGGCCGAGTGGTGTCTGTAGGAGCACAAGTGGGGAGTCTCCGTCATGCACAGGGGAGCAATAGCAGCCCAAGCCAAGGCTTCCTCCTGAAGCAGAAGTCCTTCCCACCCACCACCCGTAATTTTATCTTGTTACCCAGGAAGTGGGGCAGGGATAGGGACCGCCTGTCAGACTCACGTGGGACACAGGAGCCAAATTTGTCAGGGAACTCCGAGAGGAGGTCATCGTTGACTCGGTCCTTAGTGGGGCCCAGGATAATGATGGGTCGAGCGTAGTGAACTAGGGGTGGGAAAACCCAAAGAAATTAGAAATGGTCTGTGCTGGTGGAGAACACAACTCAAAAAAAGGGACATAGAAACAATCAGTTGATTACAACCAACCACAAAGCAATGGGTGAGCTTCTGAGTCTTCTTCATTGTACAAACAACAACATCAATAATAACGTAATTCAGGGCTGAGGATTGGAAGGGAAAGGCTGAGCTAAGACAGAGTTCTCACCTTCCATTTGTACAACGGTTTCATAGCTCAAGACAGCATCTTCTCGACCTGGAAGGGAAAGAAGGAGGCTGTTAAGTGCAACCTGTTCAATCCAAGCCCCAGAACATGTCTCCTTAACAGGGAAAACAGCAGCCTTCCCCAGACTGGTGCCCTCCAGATGTTTTGGGTTCAATTCTCAGCAGACCCCAGCCAGCACAGCTAAATGATGCTGGGGGCTGATAGGAATTGTAGTCCAAAACCCATCTAGAGGGTGTCAGGTTTGAGAAGGCTGCTCTAGAGCAGGGGTCAGCAACCTTTTTCAGCTGTGGGCTGGCCCACTGTCCCTCAGACCATGTGGTGGGCTGGACTATATTTTGAAGAAAAAAATGAATGAATTCCTATGCCCCACAAATAACCCAGAGATGCATTTTAAATAAAAGCACACATTCTACTCATGTAAAAACATGCTGATTCCTGGACCATCCACGGGCCGGATTGAGAAGGTGATTGGGCCGTATCTGGCCCACGGGCCTTAGGTTGCCTACCCCTGCAAGTTTAGAGTCAGTGTGGTGTAGTGGTTAGAGTGTCAGTTTAGGACCTAGGAGAACCATCGTTGAAATCCCCCCTCGGCCATGAAGCTGACTGGGTGGCTTTGAGCCACTCACTGTCTCTCAGCCAAATCTACATCACAGGGTTGTTGTGATGATCATATGAGAAGGGGGGAAGAACTGCACATGCCACTTGAAGTTCCTTGGAGGAAAGGTGGGATATAAAAAGTAGAAATAAATAAAATGGTGTGGAGAGAGAAGGGGGAAAGGAAGAGGAAAAGGAAAAGGAAAAGGAAGAGGAAGGGGAAGGGGAAGGGGAGGGGAAGGGGAGGGGAGGGGAGGGGAGGGGAGGGGAGGGGAGGGGAGGGGAGGGGAGGGGAGGGAAGGGAAGGGAAGGGAAGGGAAAGGAAGGAAGGAAAGAAAGGAAAGGAAAGGAAAGGAAAGGAAAGGAAAGGAAAGGAAACGGAAAGGAAAGGAAAGGGGGGAAAGGTCCCACACGTGGATTTCAAGGCATGGAAATATTTCTCAAAGGACAGGTTTGGGGGGGGGGAGTGAAGAGGAAGGCCTGGAGCAGCTTTCCTCAACCTGGTGCCCTACAGCTGTTTTGAACTACAATTCCCATCAGTCCCTAGTCAGTATAGGCAGATGCTGATGGTAGGGGCCAATGGAAGTCATAGGGCAAATATCCAAAGGACCCAAGTTGGGGATGGGCAGCCAAGAGACAGACACCCACCTTGAGAGCCCGATCCCGGCACCCGATCCTGGAGAGAGAGAGAGAGAGAGAGAGAGAGAGAGAGAGAGAGAGAGAGAAAGAAAGAAAGGAAGGAAGGAAGGAAGGAAGGAAGGAAGGAAGGAAGGAAGGAAGGAAGGAAGGAGAGACAGAGGGAAGAACCAATTAGTCAGCCTCATGGAAGCCTTGGAATTTCTGTCAGTATGGGGGGCACCAGCAGAAGCACCCCCTCCTCTGTATTTAAATGCAAGTTACCAAATAGGAAGATGGTATGGGGCTCTTCTCTCAGCCCCCGGAGGTATGCCAGGAAATTTGAGGGTCAGAACAAACATTACAGGAGTAGCTCACGTTGACTCTGGGGACCATCCCCAGGATGAACAAGAGTGGAAAAGCAAGGCCCTTGTAACTTAGACGAAATAAACAAACGGCATTTGTAAGCTGCCTTGGGAGCCTTTTGGGGGGCTGAGAAGCAGGAGGATAATGAAATAACTATTTCATTTCCATAATTCATGCAAGTGCTGAATCTCTATTTTTGTTATGTAACACACAAACTCAGGAACCCAAAATGGAGCTCAAGGTTATCTGAAGAAACTGGCAGCAGATTCAGGCCAAAGAAAAAGGAACACATCCCTCACACTATGTCTTAACTTGATTATGGGATCTGCTCCTAAAAGAGACATCCATTGCCCCCAAATTGGACAGCTTGAAACCTGGATTAAACCAATTAATGGAGGAAACGTACTTCCTGCAGGATCACAGAGTTGGAAGGGGTCTTGAGGGTCATCTAGTCCAACCTCTCTACTTGAGCCTCTCTTTGAAAACTTCTTCACAAAGGAGAGTGTCACCTTGTGAAGCAGTCAGTTTCACTGTCAAACCGGTCATATAGCCAGGAAGTTCTGGCTAATGTTTAGTCAAAATCCCCTTCCTAAGAGGCTGATTCAGATCCTACAATCTGGAGCCACAAAAAAAGAAGTGTGGAAAAGAAGATTTCTATTGAATCTGACCGCTGGTCCATCTAGCTCAGTATTGTCCACACTGACTGGCAGAGGCTCTCCAGCATTTCAGGCAAGGGCATTCTCAGGCCCTACCTGGAGATGCTGTCGAGGACTGAACCTGAGATGCTCTACACCTGAGCTATGATCCTTCCAAGACGTGCCCCTCAAACGTGTGGTCATCATGACGCCCCTTAATCCACTCTTCTCCAGGCAAAACACACACCACTCTTCTGAATGCCAGTCATTTGGGTACAACAGCGGGAGGAGAAGGGAATTTGTTAGCCCAATCTTCCCATACCTGGTACCTTCCAGCTGCTTTGGATTACAATTCCCATCCTCCACAGTCAGCGCAGCTGTAGGATGGTGGGGCTAAAATGGGAGCTGTAGTCCAAAATATGTGGAAGGCATGGGCGTAGCCAAGGGGCGGCAGGGGGGTAGCTGCCCCTCCTAAATCAATAAAAATCAATACAAATCTGAGGTTCTACTCCCCCTCTAACAAAAACCCTGGCTATGCCCATGGTGGAGGGTGAGAAATTGTGGAAGGCTGGCCTAGAGGTTAGGGATGGAGACAAGCGAGTTGATCGGCAGGTCCAGTTCCCTGCATGTGGGGATCTGCCTTGCGTTGAAATGGCACCCACTGCATGTGTGAGAAGACGAAGCATACTTGCACATTGGGGTGCAAGTGGGAACCTTTTTTTCATCAGGATGAAGTTCTCCCTCTTACACACAGACACACAGACACACACACACACACAGACACACACACACACACACACGAGTGCCTTTTTTCAGCTTCCACAAACAAGAGAGGGATGGAGCGTGAGTTACCTTTGCTTTTAGCCGTGTCCATTCCCGTCGCTCGACCCTGCGAGAGAGAGACACAAGCAGAGGGCAGAGGCTTAGGGCAGTGACACAAACAGCTTCCCTCTGATGCCACCCCCAATTGTCGAGACCCCTTCCACACATACCGCCTTTTGCTGGGGATGAAGCCAATCTCGTCGCTGTCGCCATCTGGATGGACGCGCCGCGCCTGCCACCACTCCTCATCGGAAGCGTCGATCACGTGCAGGACGTCGCCAAAATGGAAGCTCAGTGCTTGGCTCAGGAAACCGCAGTCCTTGGTCTTATCATAGTCAAAGAGCGCCCTGGGAGTCGGGAGGGAGAGGAGGTTGGCCGGGGGTGAACACAGGAGCAGTGGGAGCTGGTGCCCATTGGAACTGGTGGGGCAGAAGGCAGGGAGACCCAACAGCAGGTGCAGCCAGAGCCCTCTGGGCTGGGGTCACATTTACACCATACATTGAATGCAGTCTGAAGCTACTTTAAACAGTCATGGCAGCCCCCGACAAATTATGAGCGCTTTGGTTCTTTGAGGTTGGTGAGAATTGTTAGGAGATCCCCCACCTATCCCCCTCTTCAGATTCAGAGTGGTTTAACAGTCAATCTCTCTTCATGGGGAACTCTGGGAATTGCTGCTATTGGAGGTGAATGGGGGTCTCCTAACAACCCTCAGCACCTTTAACAAACCGCACTTCCCAGGATGCTTTGGGGCAAACCATGAGGGTTTAAGGCGAGAGCCAGTGTGGTGCAGTGGTTAAGAGCGGTAGCCTCGTCTGGTTATAGGTTTCAGACTCAGAAACAACTTAAGAAGGATGGTTTTAGTTAAAATGCCTCTCTGTTTCAAAGGAAAGAGGTTATCATAATTAATAACTGCTTATATGGAACTCTAGCTGAACAGAGCCCTTTATAATTCTTATCCAGACGTAAGACAACCCTGACATGCTCCCATTTTACAGGTGGGAGAAAGTGAGCCCAAGGAAGAAAATGGCTTTTGAACCCAGCTCCCATAGATCAAACTCAAAGGGACCTGCAGTATTATGGATTCCGGTGGCGCTCAGATGCTAAAATCTACTAGTAATTCAGGAACAGGGGGCGGGGGATGGCCAAGCTATTGAGGAGAAGGCAGCTGTGATCTCACCGGATGTAGAAACCCCTCTTGGGGTTGCTCCGCAGCGATGCTGTCCCTGAGCCCAAACTGCTGTTCATCAGCTGCTCCCGGAGGTCGTGGATCTTGGCCTCAAAGCGGCTGTACTCTGCAGTGGGTGGTTACAGAAAGGATCAGGGTCAGTATGACTCAACTTCCCTCACAGAATCCTCTAGTTCATTCGGCTACACAACTGCCCACATGCCCACCCAACTCCACAACCCAGTCTTCCAAACCTTTCACCAGTGTCCTGGGACCATTTCCCACACACAGAGATCTATTCCCACTCAGGAGGGGCTTCTCAGTACAAACTCACCATCCGGTTTGTACTGAGCAATGATGGTGACCGTCTGGCCGGCGTTTTTCAGAGCGATGGCTGCTTGTTCGTGTGTGGCATTCCTGAGGTCCACACCATTGACCTGGGAAGGAAAAGGCAACCAAAATGATCAAGAGGCTGGGCCAACTCTCCTGTGAGATGACAACATCCGAGGCTATTTGCCTTAGAAAAAGAGGAAAGTAAAAGAGGGAACATAATAAGAGGTGTATAACATTATTCAGAGTGTGGGCAAGAAGTCCCTTCAGGCTGGTGGCGGCTTTTTGCAGGGGGGTCCTGCAACAAGTCCTGGCTGTGATAATAGAGCATTAGTGGTGGATTTATAGCAGGCCATCCACACATCATTCCACTTTATTACTGCCATCTGGAGTGCTTTAACACTAGAGTGCTTTAACAACCACATCTCTGGGAATTGTAGTTCTGCAAGGGATATAGGAGCCTCCTAACAACTCTCAGCACCCTTAACAAACTACAGCTCCCAGGATTCTTTGGGGGAAGCTATCACTGTGGTATCATGGTGCTTTCAATGTATGGTGTGAACATGACCAAACATGGGGCAAAAAAATAAACCAGAACATTTGTGGTATAAAAATTTACAGAATTTCAGGAGGAAGTTATGGAACATGAACTAATTAGAAAGAAAGCAGCATGTCCACGCCAAAACATTTGCAGGAACATACCATGCTGAAAGTGGGATCGAGTATAAAAATCACCCCAATACAATCACGAGCACAAATAATAATGAATGCAGAATAAAAAGGATGTCCAGAGGGGACCAAAGTGGACAGAGAGAAATTTCCCCCTTTTGGAATACAGGAACTCAACAGGATCATAAAACAAAGTTGAATGTGAGAAGATTCAAGACAGACAAAAGGAAAGATGTCTCCATACAGCACAGAGTTAAAACTCTGGCTTTTGCTACCACAAGATGTAGAGATTGCTTTAAAAGACAAATTCACGGAGGAGGAAAACCCTAGGATAGCTCAGCTGGCAGAGGATGAGACTCTTAACCTCAGGGTCGTGGGTTAAGAGCCCCATGTAGGGCAAAATATTCCTGCATTGCAGGAGGCTGGACTAAATGACCCTCATGGTCCCTTCCAACTCTACAGTTCTATGATTCTATCAACAGCTACTAACCAGGGTGGCAATGCGCTCCAGGATAAGAGGGAGCTGGCCTCTGGATAACCGATTGCTTGGGGTTGTGAGCAGGAGATGGGTACTGCGCTCATGGCCTGGTTATGGACTTCCATTTGGTTGTCCATTATGGGAAAGTGGACTAAATGGGCCTTTGATTTGATCCAGCAGGGCTAATCTTAATTCTTATGAAGGGAGGTAAGCATCATTTAGGTTCAATCATAGGGCCTCTTCCAGCCAGGCACCTGCTAGTGCAGGGATAAGGAACGGTTCTTACCGAGAGGATCTGGTCCCCTTTCCGGAGCTCCCCACTGAGGTCGGCCGGCCCCCCAGCCAGGATGAAAGAGATGAAGATTCCCTCGCCATCTTCACCCCCAACAATGTTGAAGCCCAGCCCTGTTGAGCCACGGTGAATGACAATACGACGCGGTTCCCTGCAGAAGGAGAGGGGGAAACTGGAAAGCAGCTTGCAGCGGCAGGCAGCAACGAGCCACCAACTCCAAATGGCCGACAGGACTGTGGCCTACACAACCCCCCCACAGGAAAGAGGGAGTTGGGGGCTGGCTGCATTACCACCCTGTGCCAAAATATCCGCAACTCTGGCAGCCCTGAGTAGCCGGATATGGGATGGATGAGATGCACGCGAGGTGATGGGGGAAGAAGGGCGCAGCTTTAAACTGGGCAACAGAGAAAAACTCTTCAGGACCACGGACAGCAACTGCTGCTTGGTGGTGCTATGGGGAAACAAAACAGCCACGCCCAGAGGGAGGAGCCAGAAAGGGGCACAGCTTACCTGGGTATATCCTCCTCACCCATCAGCTCCTTAGGGATGGGGGAGTACCTCCGAGGGGAGGTGGGGGTCATGGCTTGTGGATAGTCTGTGCCCAGGTAGCTCTGGTGACCAATTTCATTGTCGAGATGCTGGGAATAGGCTGCCAGAATGCATGGAAAAAGAAAAAGATAAAAGCTTTAACAGCACAGCACAGTGGAACCAAAGTTATGAATGCAATATTGAGAAATGCTCTTACGTCAGACTGGACAACAGATCGTGTCCCACTATTATTAACATGGTACGTTAAACACTTTGCACACTTTCTAAATCACCCCAAATCCAGCAGTATTTATAACTGCAAATGTGGCAATAAAAATGTGAAATGTGTGGAACACAAAAATCTATACAGTTTTTCAAGTATCTTCAGTTTAGGATAATCTTCCACCATCGAATCCAGTTGTGTCCCAGACAGTGTCTGAATTGACACTCCCTTTTAACTGGTTCTCCACAAGACAGCTGAACACAGACACAGTAGGAAGAACAGGAAACCACTCACAGGAAGTGATGTCAGGCGGGGCGTAAGAATCATTCAGGTAAACATTTGTGGGTTTGGCCACCTTCAAGTAGACGACATCATATGTGTTCTTCAGGGCCGCAACGGCATCTTCGTGCATAACATCTTCAAGGCTCACATTGTTTACCTGGAAAGGTGTGGGTATGGGAAAGCATATATAACAATAATCCCTGCTTGTAGAAAAGTAGCATTTCAAGGAGAAGGGTAGGCTTTCAGTCCTCTGATTCCTATTTGCAGGCTGGAGTGGTGCTCAGTGATCTGGGGAAGTTCTCTGCTTCCAAACCTGCACAAGGTCTGGCTGATCACATGCCCTGCGTCTGCTCCAGCCTTTGCCAAACTAGTGTCCTCCAGATGTTTTGGACTACAACTCCCATCAGCCCCAGAGTGGGAGCTGTAGTCCAGAACATCTGGAAGGGACCAAATTAGCAAAGGCTGCTTTATTCACTGCACCTCTCCTCTCCCAAAAACCAACCTACCCACCCAACACCCAGTCTCCAGTTACTAGTGTAGGGTATTGTGCAGAGGTTTAGGCACAGGAAAAATAACACCTTCATGACTCCAATGGGATAAGGCAGACCAGCCCTCTTTACTTAGGTTGGTAAAAATAAATAAAAATAGACATTACAAGAAGATAATTAAAGTATTTCTGTAAGATGTAGAATTGGGGCAGTCAAACATTCACAGGGCAAAAGAAACCCAAGACACAAGACAGCTAGGATTAAGCCACAAAATGGCCATCCAGCTTACCAAGGTTTTGGTCTTCAATGAATTCTGTGGGTTTTCAGGGCTAACAAATCAAATTACCCAGAATTGTGCAGAGAGGTAGTTCATTTTGCACTCTGTATCATTTTCAACAGTCTAATATTTTAGGCCCCTTTTGACAAGCCCCAAGGCTGCACCCCACTTAAATACTTAAAACCACTGGCCATCTCTGTTGTGTTTTTCACTTTTGGGGGTTGGAGTTCTTGCGAGACCCCCCTCCCTCCCCTCCTTTTCTGTTTACCCTCAGAAAAAAACCCAGGCAACCACTCGGTCCATTTAAATTATTTTTGCTATTTATTCAATGTATTACATTTACATCCCACCTTCCTCCAAGTAGCTCAATGTGGTGTGCATGGTTCTCCCCTCTTTCCATTTTATCCTTACAACAACCCTGTGCGGTAGATCAGGCTGAGAGGAGACTGTGACTGGCCCAAGGTCACCCAGCAAGCTTTATTGCTGAGCGGGGATTTGAACGCTGGTCTCCCAGATTTCCCTCCCATCCTTCCCTTCCCTGAAGTCTGGGTATGGACCAGACCAACAGGCCCAACTGCTCTCTGGCATCAGGCCTTCTCCACCTATCCTTACCGCCAGGATCTTGTCCCCAATCTGCAGGCGCCCATCCTTGTGGGCTGCACCCCCCTCTATGATTTTGGTGACGTAGATACTATTGTCGCCGGGGATGTGCTGGTTGCCAACGCCACCTGCAATGCTGAAACCAAGACCTGTGGGGAAGGAAGGAAGGTGGGAAGAGAAAGAATAAAAGAATAAGAAAATAAACAGGTAAGGAAGAAAGTGGCATCAGCAGAGGCGGAGACTTTTGAAGAGGGTGGGGTTCATTCCCCCATGGGAGGAGCCTTTTTAGAAAGATAATAATTCTCCGTAGCGCGAGGGGAAAGAGTCATTGAGACAAGGTTGAATTCTCCATAGTAGGTTGTATCCAGTTTTCCTAGAGCAGCCTCCACCAGCCCCCATAGCTGGCTGGGGCTGATGGGAGTTGTAGTACAAAATATATGGAGGGCACGAGGCTGCATGGAATGGGGGAAGCTAGATCAGTATATGTCCATTCACTTGTGGCAATTCATCCCCAAGTGGGGGGTGAAGTGGGAGAATTTATTCCCCTACTAGGCTTGTGTTCCTTGCAGATATGCAAACAATGTCCATGCATTTTGCAACCGCATACATCCAATTTTGGATGCAATTCCATTTTGAAGTTGGAGGCTCTGAATACTTGAAAAGCAGAGCTTGCAGTTCAGCTGAGTATGGATTTTATTTGCATTATGCTCCTGTGGTTTACTAAGCTCATTTCGCCTTTTGCACAGTCAGGAAAAATAAGGAGTGTCTGTTTTTAAACAAACTTTTAAAAGTCCATGGAGAAAATGGGAAGTGAAACTGGAATTAAGTTATTTAGGGTTGTATTCAATGCTAGCCCTACTCAGAGCAGACCCACTGAAATTAATGAGCATGACTACACTAATTTCGTTAATCTCAATGGGTCTACTATAAGGAGGACTTGAATTAGATTGGTCTCTGTTTCCACAGGAAATAGCTCTGTGTGTGTGTGACTGGCCCCACCTACTACTGCTTTCAACCAGGATAAAGTGATGCTTAGTCCACAAAGGTGGCACAGAAATTTGATAAATAAATATATGAACTAACCTGGACCCTGTAATCATTCTCTGAGGCTGTTCTTAGTGTGTTTCCTCCACGAGAAGTCTGGAGGGCAGCAACACAAGAACGGACCTTTTCTGTAGTGGCTCCCCGTTTGTGGGATGGTCTCCCTAGGGAGGCTCGCCTGGCACTTTCATTACATATCTTTAGTCACCAGGCAAAAATGTTCCTCTTCTCCCAGACCTTTGGCTAATTAAACAATCTATGGCCTTTAAGACTGCAGCGGGCGGCTTATTGTTTTTGTTGGTTACTAAGTTATGCATTTTTGTGTTTTTATATTGTAAACTGCCCTGTGATCCTCAGATGAAAGGCGGTATAGGAATTTCAATTAATAAAGAAAATAATAATAATGATAATAATAATAATAATAGGTTGTCCATCCTTGATTCCAGATTATGGCTCTTCCCCTGAAATAAGGAGGGAGGATGCTTCTAAGGGGGAAAACCTCTACAAAACAGCTTTCTGCAGTCCCTTCTTATGCACCTGAAGGGTTGGGTGCTCTTTAAGGAGTTGTTGGGGGGGGGGGAGAAGCAGAGCTAGGCTCCCTCACCTTTGGGGCCTTTGATCAGCTTGATCTCCATGACCTTCTCGGCCAGGGGCTTCCTGCGCATGACATACAGGCGCACAATGGAGCCGGCCTCCTTCAGGGCCTCAACAGCCGTGCTGTGCGTTACCTCCCGCACGTCCACATCATTGACGAAGAGGATGCTGTCGTTCACCCTGTGTCACAGCCAGATCAGAAAGACACGTTTAGAGCCAGGATACTGGGAGCTACTGAAACATGTGGGGGCACTGCCCCAGGGTAAAAGGTTCTGGACAAAAGTCTTATGAGCTCTCACTGATAACCAGACAAACGATTCACCCACCCCCTTGTCCGGCTCTCTTGAAACTGGCTCGTTGATCCTCATCCCCTTTTCTTTTTTGAAATGTGAGAGGGCAAGGATTGAACCTCAGAACCTCAGAACACGGCAAAGAAACTGGTCCAACAGAAGCCCCTGCAGGCACGTAAGGGGCTGAAGCACTGGCGTCGCAAGGGGGGCGGGGGGCAGTGCGCCCCGGGTTCCACGGGAGAGAGGGGGTGACACGGCACCCTTGGTTCCCGCGGCACCCTTGTGAGCTGGCACCGCACGCGATTAGCGGCTCATGGGGGTGCGCCGCCGCTGCTCTTAGCACGGCGCCTTACTAGGGCGCCGCGGGAGCAGCAGCGGCCCGGCGACGGAGTGCGCACGCGCAGCATTTCGCGCATGCGCACTCCGTCATGACGTCGTGTCGTGACGTCACGACGCAACGTCATGACGCCCTGCCCCCAGGGGGAAGCCTCCGTTCGCCGCCCCAGGTGGCGAGGAGGCTTCCTCTGCCCCTGGGCTGAAGACACCTTTGTATTGACTGGGCCAATGAAGGAACATTGGATGCTACCTTGTACTGAGTCAGATCAGTGGTGCACCTAGATCAATATTCCCCACGCAGATAGGCAACAGTGGCTCTCCAAAATTTCAGGCAGAAGTCTCTCCCAGCCCTACCAGGAGATGCCATCGGGGATTGAACCTGGGACCTTCTGCATGCAAAGCAGGTGCTCTATCCCTGAGCCATGTCCCTTTTCTCCAAAACATAGGAATATAGAAAGCTCCACTTGGAGATGCCATTTATGCTGTGAACCAACCTGAGATCTACAGATAAAGGGTGGTATCCAAATTTAATTACTTACTGTATTTATAATACCAGGGGATTGAAACTGGGACCTTTTGCAGATGTTCTATGACCTCTGAGCCCTTTCCCAAACTCCCATATGACCAGCTTGTGGAGCATTCGTCCTGATTTGCTTTTGCAGGGGAGTTTATAGACAATGTTGGCTATTTAATGAGCATTCATTTTCATTTGCATCAGAGCAAGTGTTATCCCACAATTTCCAATGCATCTCCCATTCACTTTCCTTATCGCAATAAGTCCGCTCTTTGGGGGAAAGCAAGTTTGTTGCACAGGAGGACTAACCCACTTTCACTGTGCAGCCTGAAATTGCTGAGATGAATCCCACGTGGGACTAACGGGCATCTGGGAGTGCCCTAAGAAAAAGACTCACTGTCTCCAGCCCAGTCAGCATCCTCCCTACAAAAAAATGCTTTCCCAAAAGCCATTGGTACCTTAGCCTGCCATCTTGTGCTGCTGCTCCACCGGGGATGATCTTAGTGATGAAGATGCTTGGGTCATCCCCAACATGGGGGTTGTCAGTACCACCGGCGATGCTGAATCCCAAACCGGAGTTACCCTGGAGGAAAAAGTCATGCCCCACCCAAAGGAAGAGGCCAGAATTTAATTAGAGCATGAACAAAGGCTTGGGACCACCCTTTTAAAAAAATGCATACTCTTCCAACTCTGGAGGAACTTCCAAATAATCTGTTTATTGTTCATTCATCCTGATTAAGGCTGCAATCACATAGGTTATTCAATTTCCCTGATGTTTCTCTATGTGTTAATTCCTGCATTATATTTGAGGTTCCACATAACGTAAGAGTCATTTCTAGACAACCGATAGAATATAATTCCACATTTATTATTATTATAATAATAATAATAATAATAATAATAATAATAATAATAATTTATTATTTATACCCCACCCATCTGGCTGGGCCCCCCCAGCGACTCTGGGCGGCTTTCAACAGAACATTAAAATACAGTAATATATTAAACATTAAAAGCCTCCCTAAACAGGGCTGCCTTCAGATGTCTTCTAAAGGTCTGGTAGTTATTGTTCTCTTTGACATCTGAAGGGAGGGCGTTCCACAGGGCGGGCGCCACTACCGAGAAGGCCCTCTGCCTGGTTCCCTGTAACTTGGCTTCTCGCAGGGAGGGAGCCGCCAGAAGACCCTCGGCACTGGACCTCAGTGTCCGGGCAGAACGATGGGGGTGGAGACACTCCTTCAGGTATACTGGACCGAAGCCATTTAGGGCTTTAAAGGTCAGCACCAACACTTTGAATTGTGCTCGGAAACGTACTGGGAGCATTTAATGCTCATTTCCATGTTATCTGATTCGGGGGGGGCACAGTTTGCAGCCCACTTAACCCAGAAAGTGGCGGGAGTAAAGTAGTGAAATTTGAGGTGGCATATGGTAGGTACACTGGCATATGGTTCCTTCCTGCTGTTTTCATGGGGTAATCATGGGGAGAAGAGAAGCAGGCATGTGCAGAAAGAGTGGGGGAGCAGCGATGTTGCCTAATGACGTTCCTTGGTGTGAATGAAATTTAGCGCGACATGTCGGTACGTTGGTCAAAAAGCCACAGTCCCATAACACAACAGGTACTGCAGCATAAAATGGAACATTAGAAAACAGGACGGAAGCACTGACTAGCATTATAATCAGGAAAACTAACACAATATCCCCCACATCTGAATGCACCTTAGATGATGCTGGTTATTTAACGAGCCTTCACTCCAATTTCTTTGAGGGGAGGTTAGATGACGCTGCATCAAAGCAAGCATCACCCACACTTTCCGGTGCATTTTCCCCATCACTTTCATTAATTGCACAAAAGTCTGATCTTTCGTGGGGGAGGGGGGAAGCAGGTTTGCAGCACAAGACCTCCCAATCAACTGTAACTGTGGATTTGTCGTTAAGTGATCAATCCTTCCTGGAAAAAGTGACCGTCTAGAAGGTTCCCTGGGCTAAGTAAAAAAATCCCCACCCACCCAGAATCAACGATGTCTATAAGAATTACCCGCTCTAGAGTTATTTCTTCGTATTCCATTTCGCCTTCCGTTCCATTTACCTGAAAGAGAGGGGACAGAGAAGAATCGTGTTAAGACAGCATGGGGGGGAATGCAAAGGAAAATGGGGGGTATTTTGGAATATGTTAAAGTGTGAAAGGTTGGGAGGGGGGGGAAAGGAAGAATTCATCCAGTAACTCACATAAGCTGGTGCTTCTAAGGTATCTGTGTTGACAATTACCGGTGGGGAGTTGGCCTAGGAAGAGAAACAGACAGAAAAGAATGATATGGACAACTGTCCCCAAAGCAATATGGTCCCTAAATGTGGTTGTGGGGCTGTTTCACACAGGTAGGAGATAACGCAGGTGGCAAATTGGGGGTGGAGGCCAAAGTTCCCAAAACCCTCAAACTGCATTTTGCTTAGCTTGCAGACAGGAGAAGCCCTTGGTGAGACTTTGAAAGCTCACCCCAAAGATGGCTGTTATCTCTGAAGGTTTTAAGATGAAAGATGAACCTTCTCCCCCTGCCCCTAAATTTGAGCTCTTTCTTCCACACCACTGTGGTTTGGCAAAACTCCTGGGTCATTTCAGTGCGGCTTGGGGAAGGAGAATGAGTTTTGCTGGCAGACATGAAGAACTTGCATGACTGTTCTCAGCTAGAGAACCCCTTTAAACTCCTTCCACCCTGCTAGCATATGAAAACCCCAAACAAGCCAAGCAGCACCCGAACATTTTCTGTTGTTGTTGTTCAGTCGTTCAGTCATGTCCGACTCTTCTGTATGGATAACCAAATCCACTTAGAATTAGACTGAAAAATTGAGTTCCACCAACACCACACACACAAACACACTTTTCACCCTCACTGTCTCCTGTCCATATATTTTAATGCATAGATAACAGCAGAAAGTGTAGGGGCTACAATTATGCATTTAAGGACAGCTAGCTGGATGAGCTGGGGTGAAACTGAGGTCACCAGATATCTGGTGAAAAGAGGAGATCCAAAATCCACAAACCACCATTTCAAATTGTGACATTAGGGGGCAGTGTGCTTCTAGGAGGAGACTGGCTTACCTCCTGGCTCTGAAAAGGGTATTTTTGACCCCCCAAACCAGGAGTGTTAAATGCCCAAGAAGCACCCAACCTCTCTCTCCCACCCCCATCCTCTTTCATTCTCTTTTCCTCTCTCCCCACCACCCAAAGAATGATTCCTCCACCTCCACTGTCCGCTGCTGAGTACGGTAACCACGGCAATGCCATGGAAACAGCATCTGCCTCAGGGGGAGAAGGTTACTGTGGCAACGCGGGTTTCGCCATAGTTCAGGATGTTCTGGGGTGGGACTAGCACCCACCCCGATCAACCCCACACCCCATTCCTAGTGATGGGAATGTGGGGTGGGTGTTTATTCATAGGGGATATTTGAAGTAATGTGTTTCCTTGGCCTTTACGCATCAGAACAAATCCACTTGAGGCTGCATAGCACAACCCCTTGCATTAAAAAAATCAAGAAATATATTTAAGATTGGGAGGGGGTGGAGAAACCAATTTGGGGGGGGCGAGCATGGGGTTTATTGTTATTATGGTCTACATTTACAGAAAGAGGAAATAGCTAAGGCTTTTAATAACAGCATCCAATTTTTATATATAGATTTCATCACCAGCTCTAGACCAGGGGTTGTAGGATGGGCCGTCCTCCAAGGGGTATAGAAATTTGATTGCCAGGCGTGTGTTTGTGTGTGGAGGGAGAGAATCCCAGAGCAAAAGTTTCATTGCACAGCTGATCAGGTGCATGCCTGAAATTCAAGAAAGGTGCAACGAGTCTTCACTATGATTTCGTTTCTGAAATTTGTGGAGATCAGGATGGGTGTGGGAGTGTCTGCGCTGAGGGCCAGCTGAAGATTTAAGAAGAGCAGTGAAGCCCTCGCGATCCCCTTGCAGTCGCCAAAGGGCACCCGGCATCTGATCCTAGGGACACTGTACATTGCCACCATGACTGACGGCCACTGATAGCAAGAATTCCCTGTGAAACCCTTAGCAAGGCCTTATGAAGCTGCAGTATGCAAAAGGCAAAGACGTGACGAAAATTTATTTATTTACTCACTCACCGTGAGAGCTAGAAGCTTACTTGAATGTAAAAACCACACCCACACCCACAAACCACAGAACTCTGAGACCCTGAACTTGTAAAAGTGGCTGTTTGTGCACCTGGGTATTGCATCTGGACAGATATCTAATTTTTTTTAACATGGTTGGTGTTGGTTTGCTTTTTAGGGTGCCCTAAATGTTGACACCCCCCCCAAAAAAAAAACACAAATGGGGCCAGGACTGCAATACTGCAAGGACCACCTCTCCCTGTGATGATCACCTGAGGCCCTTCTTTGGGTGCCTCCCCCACAAGAGGAATCACAAAGGTGGAAGCAAAGGCCTTTTATGTGGTGGCTCCTCGTTTGTGGAATGCTCTCCCCAAGGGGGCTCGCCTGGCGCCTTCATTACATATCTTTAGGCGCCAAGCGAAAACGTTTCTCTCCAACCAGATAGATGTGTGGCTGATTAACATTCTATGGCCTTCCAAATGTGCCTGTGGGAGGGGAGTTATTGGTTTGTTTTGCTTTTGCTTTATTTTGTATTTTGCATTTGCATTTTTATGTTGTGAACCACCCTCTGATCTTCAGATGAAAGGCGGTAAACAAATAATAATAATAATAATAATAATAATAATAATAATAATAATAATAATATGCCCCATGACTAGTTGGAAATGGGAGAAAGGATCAAGGCTGTTCCACTGCAGCAATTGTTTATTTTTATTCCATTCCTCCTTATGTGTCCCAGCTGCTCCAAAAAGCCTGAAATATTCAACTCAGTGTCGGGGGTGGGGGCAAGATGAGCAGCTGAGGGAAAGAGGGTAGGGGAAGTCCCGGGGGGGGGGCTAGGGATGGCAAAGCCACTCACCTGTCCCAGGTTGAAGCCCTCCTCTTCTAAGGTCTGGCTGCCTAAACTGAAGCTTCTCAATCTAAAAAGATGACAGGCTCTCTCCTCTCTCCCATCAGTCAAACAACGATCGCCCTTTTGCTGGCTCAGGTCCTCCCCCCCCCCCAACCGCTGGCTGCCAGTTCTCTTCCTCCACGCTTGACTGCAATCGGGTTTCCCTGGCACATTTTAATCTCAGCCTCTTCAAATTTTCATGACCCCCAATGCTCAGCCAGCAGCCAGCAAGGCATCCTGGGAAACGGGCATGCTTAACTCACGAGGCGCATGCTCGCACGTGTACACACACACACACACACACACACACTGCTCTCTCACCCAAAGCCCCCACTTTCTCGCAAATTTCATGGGGAGACCCTCCATTCATCCTCTAGGCAAGCAATAAGGGCACCTGCAGGAATTTTTCTGGTGGGTGGGAGGGACAGGAAGTATATACCAGTTATATATAACTAGCGTCAGAGAACAGGTCTATAGTTTCTTGTATACGCACTGATCAAAGGGTAGCCAAAGCCTGAGCCCCAGAAGGGATACAGACAAGTTGGTTTACACCTTGGTCCTTTCCACCAACAGCTGAGGAAAAACAACAAC
Source organism: Darevskia mixta (assembly GCA_034641385.1). Lineage (NCBI taxonomy): Eukaryota > Metazoa > Chordata > Lepidosauria > Squamata > Lacertidae > Darevskia > Darevskia mixta. The sequence goes on along the minus strand of JAWWNH010000159.1, from coordinate 300,794 downwards.
CCTACGTCTTTTTTTCTCTGGATCCCTTCACTCCCTCCAGCCCTTAATTAATTGCATTGCTGCTACAAATCAACAATTAATCACACTGCTGGTACAATCAACTTCACAGCATGCCCTCCCTGGGGGAAAAAAAACTTTTAAAACCCAGTCTGTCAGGATACGGATGCCAGACTACACTGCAGGGTTATTGTACATTACTCCAAGTCTGTCCTTGTTGGTGTTGTCCCCACCCAGCAAAATGGGTGCAACATATTGTGCCAGACTCATGTACCATTCAGCCCTGTCCTCTGCAATAATGGTGTAATAACGATGGATAGTTTTTGCATGCTTTCAAACCTGGGGGTGGGGTTGCCATATGGGTGGGGAGCGTTATGAAGTAAGACCTGGAACCAACTCCTGTCCTTGTGGCTATCTTTCTATCTGTTGCTTTTGTGGAGACTCGCCAGTGCTCTACCAGGGGGAAGAAGGTGCGGGGAAAGCTTGGGAAATGAGCCATGAAGTTGATGGGGTGCATCACTTCTAACCTTCTTTTTAACTAATGGGCTAGCTCTGGCTTTCCTAAATGTCAGTCACTGCTATGACTTGCATTGCTGGTTAAGCACTATAAGGTGGGAGTGGGCCAGTTTCTCACAATGCAATTGGGCAAAATGGCACTTTCACATTTTGCAAAGACCTAGAGCAGTGATGGCTAACCTTGACACTCCAGATGTTTTGGGACTACAACTCCCATCATCCCTGACCACTGGTCCTGTTAGCTAGGGATGATGGGAGTTGTAGTTCCAAAACATCTGGAGTGTCAAGGTTAGCCATCACTGACCTAGAGGTTGAAAGGGCCTGGGGGAAAGACATTTAGCAGGGCAGGGAATAATCAGGAACTATGAACCTCAGAAATAATGGTCCTGGGCATGTACAGAGCGCAGTTCGCTTACCAGTGAAGAATCTCTTCACTGAATAAGAGGATTCCACAGCACAACAGTATTCTGTGGCAAGGCTTCTTTTTATTGCTTGTTGCTAAAATATTCACTTGATTTACTTCCTTGTTATGATTCCTAGTAATGATGGTGACTGGTGATTTCTAAATAGTGATTCTTTCTTTACTTTATGTCATTTACATTCCTACAAATTTGGGTTGGGGTCAGTGGCAATTTTATAAGATTATCAAAGGGTCAGCAAACGCAGATGTTTGAGAAACCCTGACCTAAACCAAGAGAGTCCTGGCTGCGGGTTCACTTCCATCCTGAACTGCTTACACCCCACCCCTTGCCCAGGGAATCCAGGATCCAGGCCCCAACACCCTTTCCCCATTTGACTGCTTTTTGCAGAACAGAGGCTTCTGTCAAAGAAAATATGGATTTTTTAAAAAAATTAAAAAAGGAAGAGGCAATTCTTTTTAAAATTATTTGCTCCAAGTGGAGAATGAAGCTTAGTGAGTTGATGAGGAAAGAATAGGTGGTCACTGAGAGCAGATCCCCTGGAACCAGGTGGGGGAATGTGAAGCCAGTTGAAATAATTAGGGTGTTGCAGGCTAGATGTAAGGAATTCCGGAGCCCTGGGCTCCTGGGTCCCTCTGGGAAGGAAAGTGGCTGCGTCTAGCAGGTGAGGGCAGAGAGGATGCCGGGACGTCTGGGTCCCCTTGGGGTCTGTGGCATTACAGGAGGAGTGGGAGGAAGGAGGGGGGAACTTCCTGTACTGTGGGCTCTGCCAGGTTGGCAGCTGCTTGTGGGTGGCTGGGTAGAGGGAACTGTGTGGGAGAAGGCTTGTGGAAGAGCTGGAAATGTTCACACACGTGTGTGTGTGTGTGTGTGTGTGTGTGTGTGTGTGTGTCATTGGATGATCTTTGCATGTGTTTGTCTCAGAGCATTAATGGCGTGCATGTGCATGAATCTGCGAGTGTGAGGAGAGAGAGAGAGAGAGAGAGACTATGGCGTGGGGTTGAGCACAGTGATGCATGTTTGCAATGAGAGTCTGTGTTGGAGAGGGCAACGTGTGCATTTAGCTGCAGCTTGCTCGATTTGTATACAAGTGAGAGAGATGGGGGGAGAGAGAGAAAGAGAGAGAGAGGGAGAGGGAGAGGGATGCTGTATTCAGCAGTGCAGTTAGGTAATTTTAGACTTAATGGTACATAGGAAGCTGCCTTGTATGGAGTCAGACCATTGGAGTCCATCTAGCTTAGTGCTGCCTACATTGAGTGGCAAAGTCTCTCCAGAATTTCACACAGGAGCTTCTCCAACCCGTACGCAAATATGATGATGACAATGATAAAAATACTTTTATTATTTGTACCCCACCCATCTCACTGGGTTGCCCCAGCCACTCTGGGCAGCTTCCAACATATATAAAAACATAATGAAACATTAAACATTTTTTAAAAAACTTCCTGAATATGCCATCAAGATTGAACTTGGGACCCCTTGCGTGCCAAGCAGATGCTCTACCACTGAGCTAAGGCGCTTCCCCTCCAGAAGTGTGCACTTTGGCTTGCTTTAATGGCTACAGAACATGACTAGTGAAGCTTGAGTCAGACCGCCTGGTCAATCAAACTCAGCACTGGCAGCACTGACTGGCAGCAACTCTGCAGGATTTCAGATGGGGAACATTCCCAACTTTACCTAGGATGCTAGCAATCAAACCTTGGATCTACTGCATGCAAAAGTGAGGCGCCACCTCCTTTAGATGATGATATGTAGTAACTTCAACATGTGATATGGAAACCCTCGGTGCTCATTCTGCTCCATGGGGCCCTGGACCCCAAACCCCACCTTAACAGCACCACCATGTGCATTTATGTGACAAGATATCTGCATTTTCGCTATGTTTAATTTCCTCCAAGAAGCTCAAGGTGGCAAACACGGTTCTCAATTTATCCTCACAACTATCCTGTGAGGTAGGCTGAACTGAGAGGCAGTGACTGGCCCAAGGTCACCCAGTGAGCTTCATGTGGCTGGATGGGGGATTTGAACCCTGGTCTCCTAGGTCCTAGTCTGATAACGCACTAACCACTACACCACACTGTCCCACATTGAAATGTGTGTCACACAGCAAGTAAGTCTGATCACCTATATCATGAAAGTGGGGTTATTTACAAAATGCAGCAAGCTCCCCAATCAAGCTGCACAGATGGAGAATCTGGCACAAGGGAACAGAGCTCTGTATCTTTGAAATCACAAGTTTCTTTTCTTTTTTAAAAAAGCAAGTTCCTAGCCCCTAAGAATAGGTTTCTTTGTTACATCTGAAAACTTGGGGGCTGAGGAGGATCACTTGGGGGGGGGGCTGAGAACTCTTCAGCACCTTGGATAGCACTTTGCTCCTTCCCATGATCTGCAGTAATAGAATAAATTATGCACAAACATGCAAAAACAGACTTAATCGGCATACATTATACAGGACATTTAGCTGTGAATGGCGCAGAATAACGCAGAGATGGAAGATATGCAGTCTTGGATACCAGGGCACTGCTGATGTTGAACTGTCTACAGTGGTGGGTGGGTGGGTGGGTGGGTTCAGGGAAGTAGACATCTAAACAGACACAAACAATCCATATGCAAAACCAGGAGACACGTAAGCCACAAACAGGAAGTCCACAGATGTTTGGCTCATACAAGGAGCATGCAAACGGCACAGATCCTCAAGCAAAGCACAGCCCCCGGGGCATTGAACATGAAATACACATCGCCTGTAAATTACTGCAACCAGGCAACAACACAGCACACACTTACTCCAAAGAAGAGTTGCGGTGCTGCACAAGAGGCCACGTCTCCCTGCTCCACACCAGCACACAATCAGTGACGCACACTGCACCAGCACAGCACACTGGGCCACAAGGTGCACTAGAAACGCATGGCCCTGAGAACGAGAGGCATTGTGTGGCTCCCCGACCGACAGCTGCAAAGAGGCTGAGCGCACAAGAGGCTAAGAACGCCCACACACACAGTCCCAAGGAACACCGGCCATGCCACAAGAAGCCGCGGGCACAGAGCTGAACAAACACGGTGCCGATATCAGAAGAAGATGGCGTCAACACAAGGACACCTAGGTCGCCAAAGCTCTGTGTACAGGACTCTTGTGCACCCCTAAGTCACACACACCTGTGAGGCCTACGCTGCAAATCTTATATCAACCTTCACTGCTGCCCAGCTTTTTTTTTTGGGACTATGAATCCCATCAGCCCTGGCCAGCACGGTTTGAAGATGTGTTTTCATGAATCTCAGGGTGAGGAGAGAGATGAGCTATGCTAGATATTATGTGTAAGTGGAGGCTATGCTGGATGTCACATATAGGCTAAGACTAGGAAGTGCAAAGCATACTAGTATTGCTCTCCAGATGTTGCTAGACTACAACTCCCATCACCCCTGATTATCCCTGCTGTGGAGTGACAAAAGAAGGGCTAAAGGGCATTTACGGCAACCTGCTGGCTGAAGCTGATGGGAGTTGTGGTCCAAAGCAAAAAATAAAAAATAAAATCAGTTTGGTCTAGATCCTCTGGAAGGGATAAACCTGTATCTAATTAATACCACTTTCAACCTGCAAATGGGGAGTTTCACAGCTGAATATTCCTCTGTACAGAAAGTTCCTGCTGTGTAAAGGTAACTAGCATCTTAGGGAAAGGCTATGCTGGAATACTTTCCCCTGACATGCTAAGCTTCTGCATGCAGGGATTTGCTGGTAGGTATTTTTTACACAGAGGTGTTCAGCTGCATGTAAGATGCTGCAGGCCGCACACAGCTTAACCATCTCCTTGAGAACTGGAAGCTTAGATGCAGCACTCTCTGCAGCTCACAGATGCGCATGCGTGCACACACACAGATATATATAATTGGAGGATGCAGTAGCACAAGATAACCAGCCTCTTAGGGAAGGGCTACGCTGGAACACTTCTCCCTGACACACTAAGTTTCTACATGCAAGGATTTGCTGTTATTTGTTTACACAGCGAAGGTTTCTACTGTGTTTGAGATGCCACTGGTGACACACAGGTTAACCACACACACACACACACACACACACACACACACACACACACACACACAAAGATATACCAGGAAGGTGCACCAGCATAACACACAGACGGTACATGCATATATTATAGTTCAATTACACCAACAGCTTAAAAGTGCCAGAAGAGAAAAGAGATTTAATGCCTCTTAATGCAGACCACAGGAGCTAATCGCGATGAAGTCAGGATTGAGGTCAGCGGTGGGTGAAGGAAACCCCTTTATGTAAAAAGAAAACCTGCCCAAGGAACTGATAAAAAGCCATATAGATACCCCTGGCAGTTACCTTCAGCTGACCAGAACCATTAACTATTCTACGGTCAATACCCACAGCCTTTAATCCTCACATTCAATTTCTCTTTTTAAAAAAATGAATAGGTAAAAGCCAGCCAGAAATCCCTTCTCATCTCACCTGTACATTCCTGAAGATGGACGGGGAGCTCTGCAGCTTCACAAGAGAAAAAGCATTCTGAACGTGCCCAGAAGTATCCTACTGTGCAATCACATTTTCTAGGACTTTCATTTTAAAACCAGGGCAGGCAGGAAGAGAGCAAATAGGGGGAATCAGGGCTGCAGGATCTGCCATGCGGAAGGAAGGCTGACCATGTGGAGATCAGGGGCAGGGCGGCTGGCACCCTTCCCCCCATGTGGCTGTGCTTTTTGGGCCACGGGGAGGCCCAGATCTTAAGGAGTTACATCACTCTCGCAGCATCCAAGGTCGGAGAAGAAAACTCAAGAGGGACCTTTCGTTCCCAGCCTCCTCTCCCCCTCTCCCCGGCTGCACTGCCCTCTAGAAACACCGCCCCCCTGGATCTCCTGGGGGTGTATTTTTAAAAAGTCTTTCTGCCCGCAACCCACTTTTCCTTCTTCGGAGAGAAGAACAGCAGGGAGGGGGGGGAGGCAGTAAATCCGCTTCGCTCCAAACGGAGCCTTGGCATGAATTATTTACAGCTGCTAATGAGGGCTGCCTTGTTCTGTTCTGAAGACATGACAAGTTTCATTTCATTTCATTAACTTTCTTTCTTTTTTTTTTAATGGTAGCCTCCCCCCTCTCTGGTTACCCCTCCACCCACCCGTCTATGCCAGCAGCAGCAGCAGCTGCATCAAAAGCTTTGTATAAACCGGCTACCTCCACCCCAGAGGAGACCTGTGTGGCAGCTGCAGATTCTCTTATGAGGATCAAACGTAAAGTGGATTTCTCCCAGCACTAGAACTTGTGGACATCCAATGAGGCTGATCGCTGGGAGATTTGGGACAGATAAAAGGAAGTCTTTCTTCATGCAACGCATGGTAAAAACTGTGGAACTCACTCATGCAGGAGGCAGTGGTGGCCACCAACCTGGATGCCTTTAAAAGTGGACTGGGCACAAAAGCTATGCTCTGCTGTCACAGCAGAAGGAAGCAACACTTCTGAATACCACAGAAGGGGAGAGGGCTCTTGGGCTCAAATCCTGTCCATGTTTTTGGCAGATTCAGATTCAGATTCATTGTTACAGTCCTCGACCAGCACACACAGATATACATAAAAACAATCCAAAATACAATCCAAAATATAAAATATACTAGAAATATAAACTTTAACCATTATATGAAATTATTAGATAAAAGGACTTTAGAGGATAGTGGCACTGATTCTTCTTTAGCTCTATCCTGGAGTTATATGGATACTGCTAATTAAAACGGACCGAATTTTTATGGCTCTAGCGCAGAATTTAGCTACCTTAGCTGTCACATTAGAGTTAACATCTGAAAGAAGCCATTCTATATAAAAACTGTCCGAACGTGCTCAAATCCTGCTTGCGGGTTTCCCATGGGCATCTGGTTGGCCAGTGTGAGAGCAAGATGCTGGACTAGATGGGCCACTGGCCTGATCCAGCAGGCTCTTCTTATTGAACAAATAAATCCAAAGTATTCTGCTCTTACCCCTGAAAGAGGTTGCATATCAGAGTTCCAATTTAAGCAAACCCTCCAGCACTGACGGTCACTAAAGTTCTAGTGCTCATTAAGGCAGCTAGTCAACTTCTGTCTCAGCACCTGGTTCTCATGATGATAAGTCCTTGCATGATGGTTCCTTTGCCCCAAAAAATAAAAACCAGAAAAATAGGCAGGAATTCTCCCCCTCCCTGCACAACATAATTTTTCTGTGAAGGGAATTTGGGGAGACAGAGGTATAGCCCACACACAAGTTGACTGTCTCCAAGCAAACTACCATCCATTCATTTGGTCACTTATGCTGCTGTTAACTTATCCCACCTTTCCTCCAAGGCGCTTAGGATGGAATACAGCTCTGCTCCATTTTTATCCTCAAAAACAACCCTGTAAGGTAGGCTAGGGTAGAAGAGAGAAAGAGCATACCTGGCCCAAGGTCGCTTCGTGACCGAGTGAGGAATGGAACCTACATCTCCCCAGTTCTAGCTCGATACTATCCAATGTTCCACGACATGGACACTCTTAAGATGTTCACAGACTACAGGCCCCACCAGCCCAGCCTCAGGATGGCCAAGGATGATGCGAGTTGAGAACCCTTAGAGAGCGTTGGAAACACACACAAAATCTTCAGCCACAACTTTCTACACTAGGCCCTCACTGCAGCTTTCCTGTTCACAAATGTAACTGATGCAATCTCAGGGAAAGGTATAAAGTAGGAATAACTCTGATTCATCTCTGAATGGAAGCCCTTCTGAGTCCTGAAGGGTCTCTGGCAGAGAGAGGGGGGAGAGCTTTTCCCCATCACCTCCTACTTGATGCTTTTATTATTCAAACAACAACAGCAACCCTGGAGGTGCAGGGGATTTTTTTTAGAAAAGCATCTCTTTATTAAGAAAATGGATAAACCGTTTGATCTGAAAAGCTCTCCAAACTACATGCAGATAAAATTATAGGTAAAAATATAGCTAAACCCCACAAACCAGTTAAAAATATATAAAGAACTATCACTGTAAAAGCAAACAAACAAAATCAATTTATATTTATAAAAATATAAGTAACAGAATCATGTGTCCAGATTAAACCTTGGAATCAGTGTTCAAAACTCCCGTTGTTCTAGGCACATTTTGTGACAGGGAATTTCATTAGAGTGAGCAGTTTCTGAGCTCTGGGCGCAGTACTGCCTAAGATTTCAGATTAAAACTGCAGAGTGGAAGGAAAGGAGGACCCTTTTCTGCCTCCCCACTTCCAGCTACTCTCTGAAGAATGGAGAAGAGACCCTCTTCAGAATATTAGGGGGGTGGGCAGGGAAGGACTAGACCAAATGAAACTGAACATAATAATTTAGCTGCAGGTCATTCATTTTCAGCTTTGTATTCTTGTTATAAAAAAAGTGCGCCTAGACATTCCGTTGTTGTGCCCATAACCCAGGTTTAAGGTGCCATTTAGCTCCTAGCTTTCATATCCCAGTTTCTAACACTGCTTGGAATATCAGAAGGTGCCTTATACAAAGTCAGAACCTCTCATCCATCCAGCTCAGTATTGCCAACTCTCACTGGCAGTAGCTCTTCAGGGTTTCAGACAGGGGACATTCCCAGCCCATACTTGGAGACACTGCCGGGAACTGAACCTGGGACCTTCTGCACGCAAAACAGCTGCTGTACCACTGAGCTACAGCCCCACCAGCACTGTAAGTGCAAAGCTCTAGGGCAGGGGTCAGCAACCTTTTTCAGCCATGGGCCGGTCCACCGTCCCTCAGACCATGTGGTGTGCCGGACTATATTTTTTGAGGGGGAAATGAACGAATTCCTATGCCCCACAAATAACCCAGAGATGCACTTAAAATAAAAGGACACATTCTACTCATGTAAAAACACGCTGATTCCCGGACCGTCCATGGGCCGGATTGAGAAGGCGATTGGGCTGCATCCAGCCCACAGGCCTTAGGTTGCCTACCCCTGCTCTAGGATACCAGTTTAAAAAGACATAGCTTCCTGTGAAAATTTCCAGGAGCTGTGGTTTGTTAAGGGTGCTGAGAATTGGTATGAAACCTCTATTCCCCTCCCAAAGCTACAATCCTCTACATTCCCAGGGAAATGGGATTGACGGTTAAGCCACTCTGGAATTTGTAGCTCTGTGAGCAGAACAGGGGTCTCCTAACAACTCTCAAGCACCCTTAACAAAGTTTCCAGAATTTTGTGGGGGAAGCCATGACTGTTTAAAGAAGAATGGCACTGCTTTAAAGGGAGTGCAGAAGGGGTCTAAAGTAATGGGAATCTAAGAAGCTACCTTATACTGAGTCAGACCCTTGGGGTCCATCTAGCGCTGCATAGACTACGCTGACAAGCTGTGGCTCTCCAGAGTCTTGGGCAGGGGACATTCATTCACAGCCCACCCAGGAAATGCCAATAACTGAACCCGGGGCCTTCTGCACGCAAGGCAGCCTATCTGCCAGAGTTCTGCCCCCTCCTTCCTTCCACATTTCCCCAATCCTCTGATTACTCTGCAATTGCCATAGGAGAGGGGAGCATTATCCACATGTCACAACATCAGCACCAGCTCTAAGACCCAGAAAGAGAACGTAGGGTTAGCTATATAATACTGGGTGGGGTGAGAGGTTGCATCCCGAACAAGGGTCTCCTGTGTCAAGACGGCTGCATTTTAAAGTGGCATTCAGAGGGCCCCAATACCCCCCCAAAAAAACCCTCATAGCTCTCCCTGCACCCCATAAACAAGCAGGCAGACCCCTGAATTCTGCTCAAGTCATGGGCAACAGTTGTGCCAAAGACCAAATTCCTAGCTCCAGCAGGCAAAAGGCCTCCTTTAAGGACGGCTGCCCTTCTCCCCCCACCGCACACACACATCTCCACAGAGCAGGCCTTCCGCAGCTGCGTCCATCCCCCTGCCAGGCGATGCAGCAATCCCAGGGAAGGTCTGCCAAGGCAAATTTGGGGCCTTTAATCTTCTAAATGCACCCTCCTTCAGGATCCAGAGCCGGCCCTGCCAGCTGGGCATGGAGGGATCTAGAAAAGGCCACAACAACAGGAGGCAATGCAGTTTCCAGAAGGAACATGGTGGTGGTGGCCACTGCAGTCTTGCTAGGAGCCTTGTGGGGGGTGGGAACCCTGGATAGGGGGACCTAAATTAAGTTGGGATGGGGGTGACAGGCAGGGCCAAGCTGGGGCAGCAGAGCCTAGTTTGGGGGGGTGGCAGCCCAAGGATGAGTGTAACACACAGGGATCAGACGCTAGAATTCATTCACCTTTTTAAAAAAAACAACTGCAATGCTCCTACAAAAAGGGAATAGAGGGGAAGGGTGGCTCTTTCTCCCCCCTCCCCCCCTTTTATTAAAAAGCAAACCACACAAAAAACAAACTGAACTGATCAGGAACCCAAGTCATGAAAGTCCTTCTTCACTCTCCCATTCATAACTCAGGAAAATTTACAGTATAAACACTGACGCCATCTGTCTATAAAGCTGACGCACAACCTCCCCCCTCCCCTGCTCCCCCAACACACTCATATATATACACACACACACTGCTTCCTTCACATAGATCCCAAAGGGAACTGAAAGGGCTGACAGCTCTCTAATCCCGACCCTCCAATATTCCTGGCCAAAGGACTACTCCCCACCCCCACCCCAAATCATCCAACCCTAGATAATTATCTGGGAGATGACCTGTGCTTTTCCTGGGGGATCCCTTGCAATCCATCCGCATCCAGTCAGACACACATATAAATACCCTGCACCCCAATATTCTGTTGTCCAGATCACAAATTTTCATCTTCTATCCTTTCCAGAAAAATCCCAGTCATGGTTAGTTTATTCACAGACCCTCCCACCCCACTTTGAGTTCCAGATGAGATGGGCCTTCTGAAGAACATCTACAGCCCCTCATGACCCACACCCCCAATGCCCTGGCTATCATTAAGCCCCCTGACCCCACTATTTCAGCCCTCTTAATCTCCTTGCATTCCAACTCAACCACAGGGACACCCCTCCAATACAGACTTTCCAGAACCCTAAGGCTAAGACCCTCAAATCCTGCCCCACTCCTGACTTTTATCTCCTTCCCAGCCATCTTATCCTGCCCCCCTGGGAATCCTTGTATCATTTATTAGGTGGGGGGGTTAAGGACAAGGCCATCTATGGGTCTGGGCCCAGAGCGGAGAGCCAGATGGGCTGAGAGGAAAAGGACGTTCTGCCTTGTGTCTGTTCCACCCACCCACGCAGACAGACAACCATTTGTTTACCACCACTACCCCAAAGCCGCCCCCATCCTGCCCCATGGAGCTCAGACCTCCCAGAGAACCCAGGTGTCCGGGCTACCTCCACTCACTCGCTGTCTTGCAACCCAATCAACCCCAGGAGCAAATAAAAAATTCACCTCCCCTCATTAGCCTTGGAGTCCTGGCTCCCTTCCATAGGCACACCTCCCCCTCAGCCCCCCCCCAACCCAGGAGTCCTGGGTCCCACCATTGCCCCCTTTTCACTCTCCTCTGAAGTCCCTATCATGTCACGCCCTGTCTCTCCCCTTTGTGCCTGGAACTCCGTCTCCCCCCCCAAAAAAAGTACCCTGTTCCTTCCTCCAACCAATTTCTTACTTCCCCCTACCCCAAACTATCTGGCTTGTACACACCCCCAAAATACAAGCTGCAGCCCTAGTGGCTTTGAACCATGCCCCACTTTTTAACCCCAAACTCCACCCTTTCCCCTCCTCCAGCCCCCCTCACTATTCCTACCTGCTGCTGATACACCCCTCCCAAGCAAAACTGAGATTTCTCTCCCTCCCCATGTTCACCCATCCCACCCACTCCAATGACATGACAGGGGTGCTCCCCCTCCAGCCCGCTCCCCCCCCAAAACCCCGTACCGTGAGCAGGTGCCTTTGCCTCTTCGCCTTCCGGACGTTGCTAATAAACCTTCGCCCCATTTTCTTGGCATACCACACGGACACAAACATGATGCCCCCTGGGGCGACGCTCCAGAGGGTGGCAGGAGGGTGGAGAAACAGGGAGAATGCCCCCTTCAAGTTCTTTGTATACCTCCCCCAATATTTTCCTTTTAAGACCACCTAAACTGGCAGAGCAAGACCAAAATATATTTTAGGAGGGGTTCTAAATTCACCAGGCAAATATTAGGGGGAAGGGGGCATTGTTGCCCCTGTGCCCCCTTTCTCGGCTCTCCTCTGCCGGGATGCAGACCCGACTCTCTCTCTTGATGGGGTGGGGGGGCACAATGTCCCCCTCTGGCAGAAGGTAGAAGGAGCAAGCAGGCTGCTTAGGACCCTCCCGTCCTCACCACCATCATCATGCCACCCTCGCGCTCTCTGCCTACTTCGCTTGCTCCCCGTCAGGTGGACGGAAAAGATGCAGGGAGGGGAGCCAAACAATCTTCCTCTCTCTGTGTGCTCAATGGGCCAGAAAGAATTCAATGAGAAAGGGGGGGGGTGGAGAAGAAAAAAGAGGGAGGGGGAAGGAGGAGGGAAGGAAAAGAAAAACAGGTGGAATAGGAAATTTCCACCGAGGGAGGAATAGATTTGGAGGCCAGCGGATGGATGCCGGCAATCCCTCTCCGCTCACCTCTGGGGGACCACCGGTGGGCAAGGGGCCCGATCCACCCCTGCGAGAAAGCACTGTTTGCACCCCCTCCCTTCGGGGCTAAAGGCTGTTTGTGACTCCCAGCATCCCTGAGCTTCTCTCCCCCCCCCCCCTCCACACACACACACACACGCACACACTCACGCAGACTGCCTCCCCCCTCTCTCCTTCGCTCGCAGCGGATGGAGAGGCAGACGGCTGCCCAGATGGAGCCGGGTTCGGTTCTACGTGCCTGATGGGGCAAGGAGGCACAGCGGCGAAGAAAGGAGGTTTTTTCCCTCTGGAAAGGATGGAGTCTTGCTATTCCTCCCTTGCTAGAAGGCAATGATCCCCCGCTCTCCCTTGCTGGTCCCGGGTGGTTGGGCTCAGGTCTGGCTTTTGGAGCGGGGGAAGGGAGGAAAAGCTAGCGGGGTTGAGGGACTCCATCCCTCTTGAGCATCCTTCATCAGGCAGGCAGAAAACGGGAAAGGGGGAGGCACCTGGACTTCCGGTGTGTGTCTGTGTGTGTGTGTGTGTGTGTGTGTGTGTGTGTGTGTGGACGGGGGGGGGGTGCTGGGGAAGGACGCCAGGACGCCTGGGTTCTCAAGAGAGCAGAGTAGGTTAGGGGCAGAGGGGAGCTGGGAGGAGTTAGGGGAGAGCTGAGAGCTTTGACTCTTGGGTTCTCAGGGAAGAGGGGGAGGCATATTATTATTATTATTCTGGGAGCAAGGTCTCCTGGATTCTTTGGGAAGGGAGAGCAAACAGGCGAAAGGGAGAGGAGCAGGAAAAAATCCGGTAATCTAGAGGAAGAACGGGGCACAATGGGTTAACAAAAGAGATGTTCCAGAATCCCGGGCTCCTTAGGAAAGGAATGTCCCTTGTTTCTCTGGGGCAGTATGGGGTTGGAAAGAGCCCAACCCCATGTTTTCTGGATACAAAGTGGAGTTCTGCTTAGATTAGGACAAATGGGGAGGTGTGGGGGGGAGGGGAAGGGGCAGAACTCCTGAATTCTGGAACAGAACGAGACCATGTCCTTGTGGAGCTGCAGGTGTCAAGAGCAGCCACCAGGTGGCGCCCTTATCACGCTGCAAGGCACTTCGGGGTGCTAAGCGACAATGGGGCTTTTCCTGGAGGCAGGGAGAAAGGAAGAAGAATAAGGGGCAGAAGGGGAAAGAAGGGGGAAAATAAGAGGCCTCCTAGTTATCAGCGAAAGGGTTTTTGCAGGGGCCAGACACCTGCTTAAAAAGTGCAGGGATGGCGGAAACCTCGCTGCAGTGAGCTTTGCACAACCACGGCAGGCTCTCACTGAGCCCCAATGATGCAGCTCTGCCGAAAAGACGCTGCTAAATATCCCTTGCTCAAGCTTGCAGCACAGCACCCCCTAGTGGCTCTTTCTCCCTCCTCCTCCTCACGCCCTCTACCAGCCCTTGGTCTGGCGCTCAGGTTAATTGGATTGGGAGGAGGAGGCTTCTGTCAGGACAGGCCTCTTAGGTCACCTCTCTGATGGGATTAGAAGCACCACAACAGTCCCCTGGAGAAAGGTGAGGGCGGGTGATCCGATGAGCACCATGAGATCTGCGCCCACCACACCACATGCCAGGCCCAGCTCTGTCCCGGGAGGAACTCTCCCCACTCCAAAGAGAAGATGCGTTAGCAACCTTAAAAAGTCATAATTCTACAGTTTAGGATAAGGCATGCGTTGAAATAAGTAGTGCAGTGAGCTCCAGCCAACAGTTGTGGACACTGTGACTCTGGTGGGGAACCCACATGTCCAGGACCCCATGTTCCTATATTCTCTATAGGCCTCTTGAAGGGTCAAACAAGACAAGGGGTTTCTAAGGCTTAAAGCCAGCTGCAAGGACTAAATCGGGCCAGGGTTACAGTCCTGTGGGGTGGGGGAGGGAATTAACACACACACAGCCTTTATGTTGTTTCCATGGTTTAAAATGAAAGAAACAAAGGAAGCTGATTTTGAGTCAGACCATTGGAGTCCATCTAGCTCAGAATTTCCCACTCGGACTGGCAGCAGCAGCTCTCCGGGGTTTCAGATAGGGAGTCTCTCCTAGCCCGACCTGGAGGTGCTGTTGGGGATTGAACCCGGGACCTTCTGCATGCAAGGCAGGTGCTCTGTCACAGATCTTACAGCCCTCCCCACACCACCACAAGGTTAACATGAGGCCCGCTTATTGGGGTGGTGTGTGGCAGGGGCAGGGAGCCCCATTGCGACAAGAAGAAGTGTGGATGAAACCCCCCATTCTCTTCTGCCTAGTCATTCATGCTTGGCTCTCTCACACACGGCTGTTAGGGGGTGGCTGAGCCCCATGGACTCTGCACCAGACCCAGATCTCCTTCACCTTCTCTCCTTTATTAAACTTTTTTTTTTAAGAAGCTTTGCTTACAGGGGAGCTGAGCCCCAACAAAAGGTGAGACTCCAGCCCCTCCCAGCCTCTTAATTTGCAGAGAGGGGCCAATACACAGAGGCCTGGGACCAGAGAATCTTATTTCCTTCAAATGTGTGTGACTGCATACATACGTAAAGGTAAAGGGACCCCTGACCATTAGGTCCAGTCGCAGACAACTCTGGGGTTGCGGTGCTCATCTCGCTTTATTGGCAGAGGGAGCTGGCATACAGCTTCCGGGTCATGTGGCCAGCATGACTAAGCCTCTTCTGGCGAACCAGAGCAGCGCACGGAAACGCCGTTTACCTTCCCGCAGGAGCAGTACCTATTTATCTACTTGCACTTGGACGTGCTTTCGAACTGCTAGGTTGGCAGGAGCAGGGACCGAGCAACGGGAGCTCACCCCGTAGCGGGGATTCGAATCGCCGACCTTCCGATCGGCAAGCCCTAAGCTCATTGGTTTAGACCACAGCACCACCCGTGTACATACATATGAATTAGCAAATGCAAGTAATTTGTGCCACGGACCTGGGCTTAAGAGTCTTTGAAATCCTTACCCTCACCCCGCCCCAAACCTCTTGGATTCTGGTATATCCTCTTTCAACCTCCTGCAATAAATTCTGCCCCACACCCAAGTGCCTCGGCTCCCACTGGCCTCTGCTAGGAGGCTTCCTCTCCCACCGCCCCCTGCACCCAGAAGAGTTTGACTAATAAAATGATCTTGAATTCTCCCATTGAAGGTTTATTGGTTGTCATTATCATTACTAGAATTAATTTATTAATTGCCTTCTAACCCACCGTCTCACAGCGATTTACATATAAGATAATTAAAATCGCTTATAGTAAAGATTTATCCAGCTGTGAGAGACCGTTTTAGGGTTTTAAACCACAACTAAAGGCATTATCATGTCTGTAGGAAGTACAAAATTTGTGTATTTTAGAGCAAGGGACAGGTTCTCGAAAAGTTCTACTCTACCCCACTGCTCCCTGGGTCTGCTTGTGACCAGTCACAAAATGGTGGTGCAAGGGGCAGAGTCAACCACAAAATGGCGACATCTGGAGAATAGGTACAATATAGGCTGGTAAACACTGATAGCATTTTCTGCGGCTGTCTAATTCCTCTGCGGAAATGGCTTAATTCTTTAGTGCAGCAGTTTCCTTGTGGCAGGGAGTTCCACGGTCCAGCTAAGTACAGACTTTAGCTCTGGAGGCTTCGGGAAACAGCTTCCACATTTTAGGCACGATTCCCTGATCCTGAGTCTTTCAGACTGGGCACGCCCTCCCATTTAATCTGCACCCCATTTGAGGTTGGGGAAGCTGTGGGCACATTACATTAGACACAATTCATATCTCTCCCGTACCTATCCTGTCATTTCTTAGGAAATACTGCATTTTGACACGTTTCCCTCCAAACCATTTTCAATCTGAATTGAGAAAAGGACCCAGCTGCATTTTAAGAGAGTAACCCGTGCCCAGTCGTAGACTGGAGGAATGGGACCCTGTGGCCTTCTAGACATTGCTGGTCTCCCACCTCCCAGCAACCCCAGAAGTCAGCATGGCCAATGGCCAGGGATGATGGGAGCTAACAGTCCAACAACACGTGGGGAATCACAGGTTTGGCTTGAAAGGATCGATATCTATTGGATCCTTTTTGGTTTTACACTTTCCCTTCCCTGCCAGCTAACACCAGTGCTTACCAGCCATCGCTGCAGTTAACTTGCACCTTATTCCCACCCTAAAGTGCCTGTTTCTTTCATCTCTCACCCTGCTCATTTTACTGTCATAAGACCATAACAGCGTTAGAAGAGTCCTGCTTCATCAGGCCAATGGCCCGCCTAGTCCAGCATCCTTATCTCACAGTAGCCAGCCAGATGCCTGTGAGAAACTTGCAAGCGGGATCCAAGCACAAGAGGCCTCTCCACGTCCTGCGGTTTCCAGCGACTGGCATTCAGAAGCCCTGTTACCTCCAACTGCGGAGGCAAAGCAGAACCGTCATGGCTAGTAGCCATCAACAGCCCTCTCTTCCATGAATTTGGGGATACAGTATAGGGGATTCACTCCATTCCTTTGATCATTTTGGTTGCCCTTTTCTTCCTCTTATAGCAGCTTCCTTTTCTTATACCCTTCTTCTCTATTCCCAGTTTGGTATTACAATAAGCCCACAACTTGTTGTTGTTGTTCAGTCGTTCAGTCGTGTCCGACTCTTCATGACCCCATGGACCAGAGCACGCCAGGCACGCCTATCCTTCACTGCCTCTCGGAGTTTGGCCAAACTCATGTTAGTAGCTTCGAGAACACTGTCCAACCATCTCATCCTCTGCCGTCCCCACAACTTACAAGGTTGTTATGTTCCAGGGATCACACCTAAAGCCAAAATTGTGTATAGTCAAAACCCATTGAGTTCAATGGAAGGAAGGGGGATTGCCAAAGTCATTTTTCCCAGAACCCCAACCCCTTTCCGCCTCTTTTTATTTTTAAATTTGCCACACGTATAAAGTCAAAGGTGCACAAGTTAAATGCACGTAAATTGTGGGCTGGCTCACTGTATTACTTAAAAAAAAATTGCACTGTTATCTCTCTTCATCGTCCATCTTTTCCTGCCACAGATCCACTCTCACCTCATGCTCTAACTGTCCTCTCCCATGCGCCTATGCACTGTGCATGTGAGGAGCTGCTGCTGCTGCTGCTAGCGTCCCTCCAGTCAAAAGACTACTGCATTACCATGGGGCAGACTGCAGTGCAGAGGTTCAATGGCGGTGGCCTTTGACCCACAGTGTGAGAAATGTTGATTTTTGTGGATCTGCAAGAAGCAAATTCTGCATATATGCTACATCAAGCAAAAATAAATAATTCTGGGTGTTATATAACTCGGGGGGGGGGGACACTTTAAATTTCCATACTTACTCCTACACCAACCTAAATTGGTCACAAGAACACCAGAATATGTACGGTATATAACACCTCTCTGTTCAGATATCTGTACTGGTTGCCCATTTGCTATGGGACCAAATTCAAGGTGTTACTACTAGTATATAAAGCCTTTAACAGCTTGGGACCAGTATACTTGCAGGATCGCCACACTCCATATATGCCCACTTGACTGATTTGATCGGTGGAACTGGCACTGCTGCACATAACACCTGCTAGGCACTTGTAGGAAATCTATCTTTTAGCGTGGCAGCACCCACACTTCGGAACTACCTGGCTATTGAGATCAGGCAGGTGCCTTTGCTATACTCTTTTCAGCACTGGCTTAAAACATTTTAGTTTAGGCAAGCCTATCCAGGGCCAGGCACCGAGAAGTTACATCTGTTTTATCTCCTGCTGATTTTAACTCATCTTTCCAATGCTTTGATATGCTTGCTTTTATCTGCTTTTTTGCTGAGATTTTAAATGTTTTATTTCACATTTTTGCAAACTGTTAAGAGGGTTGGTTGTTTTTCCTACAATCAAAAGGTATATAAATTCTGTTAAGTAAATAAAATAATAATTGAGCCCTGTTTGATTAGATCTACTGGAGTGCGAAGGTAACCCAAGCGGTACAATGCTCCTGAACACAGAGGATCCACTTAGCTACCATGATTGCTGACCTACCCATCCACCATGTCCAAAAGAAGGTAGCATTTCCTGTGCTGTTAAAAAATATATGCACACACACGTTTTAGAATAAAAGAAAGAAGTGGGGCGGGAGAGAGAAATACAAACTGACAAAGACCAGAAATTCAACCCTAGAAAGATGGGGGAGAGGGATTCTGCAAGGCCTAGAGCAGCCATTTGATTAGATCTGTCAAGGGGTCCTTATTCACCCTTTGTCAAAAATTATTATTCCAATAATTCACAGGAAGGGGCCAGTTCTTAGAAAAATGGCCCTCTCCCAGCCTGTCTTCCCTCATTCCTCATAAGGCAGGTAATTCATTGAATTGCACGCCAGTCCAGGCCCTAAATCAGCCAATGCACCAAAGCCCATACACAAACACCAGTTAAGAAGGCGGTCTCGATTAACCAGGATGCTCTCCTACACGAGTTTCAATGGACGGAAGATGCACACTTCTTCGGGAGCCTAATTCCTCCACCCATCTTTCCCTTAAGCGTAAATTTCCCATAACATTCCCCAGTACCGCATTTCTCTCCTCAGATGTGTTTCCTGGCCTTGCACAGTTATTCCCCCACCTCCAATCTGACCTCTCTCCCTCACAGAAATGGTGCTGTACATAAGCATTCTATGACCTCCCCTTCCTCCTTGAGCAGTTATCGGAGCGTTCTAGGGAGCGCAAGACTATAGTGAATGGGGAAGGGGTCAAGTGGCAGGCTGAGTCTTTTATATCCTACAGCATTTGATGTTGAGGGGAGAATAATAATAATAATAATAATAATAATAATAATAATAATAATAATAATTTATTATTTATACCCCGCCCATCTGGCTGGGTTTCCCCAGCCACTCTGGGCAGCTTTCAACAGAACATTAAAATACAGTAATCTATTAAACATTAAAAGCCTCCCTAAACAGGGCTGCCTTCAGATGTCTTCTAAAGGTCTGGTAGTTGTTGTTCTCTTTGACATCTGAAGGGAGGGCGTTCCACAGGGCGGGTGCCACTACCGAGAAGGCCCTCTGCCTGGTTCCCTGTAACTTGAAAGCTCACTCACAACAGAGACAGGGCCGCTTGTAAATTTTTGACAGTGTCAACCACACAGAGGACACTATATAAATAATACACAGCAGGAGGGATGACAACGGTTTTTAAAACTGGTTAACTCGCCAGTATTTCAGCAGCAAATTTAATTTAAATATATTTGCATACCGCCCATCCTCCATGGAAAAATCCTTGCCGAGGTTTTCAAGATGCCCATTATGTAACTGTAGATGTAACTTACAATTTCTGCCAACTTTGCACAAGCCATCTCAGCATCTTCGAATCCTGACTATGTCAACCTGGCACCCTCCAGATGTTGTTGGGCTCCAACTACTATCAGCCCCTGGGGCTGATGGGGAATTTCAGTCCATAACATGTTGGGTGGGTGTGGGGGCGGGCACCAGGCTGGCAATAGCTGTTGTACTGCAACACAGTGAAGGCAGAGTGAAACATCAACATGGCCCTGACAGTGACGCAACCTTCAACAGCCCAGATCCTGGAGTTTTTGCTAAACCCATTGATTAAGTGGGGTGGGGAAGGTCGCCCAGTTAATCAACTGGTGATCAGTCACATCAGACTGAAGTCTGCGATCCTCAGAAAGAAGGACAATTTGCTGTATGGTTGCAACTTGCTGGCACATTTCCCCTAACTTAACCTGTGCTGTTACACATCAGAAACAGGAGCGTGGGTAGGAGAGGCGAAAATTATCCAGTCCCAACATGCTCTCTCCTTTCAAGCATGGCAACGCTTACCAACCCTCTGCCCCTCTCCTATTCCATCCCCACCCACCCCCTTTGAAAAAAATGGCACACTATCCCCCACCCACCCCATGCTGTCTTGAAAAGGTTCCACAGGGGATGCGGGTGACACATGTCTTCTTTTAGGTTCTTCAATGACATGGGCAATGTGGATATTTTAATACTGTCCTACCATACAGGGCTGTTGTGAAGAACAACCAGAGAACACTACAAAGAGTAAAAGCAGCAGCAAGTAAACAACAACCCAAGAAAACCCACAACACCCATCAGCAGCTTTAAAAGTGTTTCTAAAATGTTTCTCAAAAGCTTTGGAGGGAAAAAAATCCTGGTGCCAAAGGATGATAACAAACCGGCAATTTTCCCTGAGGAAAGCATTCTGCAGCTAGGGCCCACCCTCCTCTAAAAATCTTAACAAACAGGGAGGTACATCTAGAGACCGGCAGCCCTTCAAGTATGCATAATATTCATATTTATTACAACAATTGATCAAAAACCACCACTTCACTCTGCGCAGCGCTGACTAATTAATTTCAGGATAATTGGCCTTTCTGGATTTGAACCCACCAACACTTAAGATGAATCAGGTTCTGCAGGCCACACACCATCAGGCTTTGAAACAGGGTGGATCTGAGGTGGGGGGGTGAGGCCTTCCTCCAATTCTTTATCCCTCTCCTGTTCACCAAAATCACATGTGCTGCTGATTCGTGGATTGTTTTGCCAGGTTACTCCCTCACAACAATGTCCCACAAAAAAACTTTTTGTCCAAAAGACAACTCCGTATCCGTAACCCACCCCCCACCCCGCCACCCATCGCAGCCCTCCCCACCACTTGTCACAATGATAAATACCTCTCAGTAGGGTAGAGCGGAGGCTACGTGTGATGTGAGGTTCTGATGTCTCTGTGTGAGGGTCAGCATCCAATATGGTGGATACAGAACGGAAGAAGCCATGCACCACAGCAGACAAAGACGCAGCAGGCACACAGACTAGTGCTTAGCCTGAGCCCAAATAACATGCCACAAACCACAGAATTTAAATGTTGGTGTTATATCCTGGAGACAGGGTGGTACACATTCAGCTGTGTGAAGCTCACTGGGTGAAACCTCAGGCCAGTCACTTATTTTGCTTACAGGGATCTGAAATTTAGACAGGTTCCAAAATCTGGCTATTGCTGAATTTCTGGGAAGGGTTGGTTGGTGCGGGTGTGAGTGTGTTTGTATTCTAGGGAGCAGCTGAGACACTGTCAAATGCCAATGGTGCTGAACGACAGAATCCTTGTGCAAATGCTTCAACACAGTGGAAGAAATGCCCAAGTTCAGAAGAGCCTGGCAGCTGGATAAGGCCAAAGGGGGCCCATCTAGCCCAGCATCCTGGTCTCACAGTGCCCAACCTGATGCCCATTATGGGAATCCCACAAGCAGCACCTGAGAGCAACAGCAGCTCTCTCCTCACCTGAGATTCCCAGCAAGACCTGCTTAAATGAGTCTCGCACCAGTGCTTGCTTGAAGGAAGCAAAACATAAATAAACAAAGGTTTCCATTTCAGGGGAAGAGCTCCAGTTGAGGGAGCATGATCCTTTCAGGTCTAGCAAAGACACAAGCCATAAGCTAATACGCCACGAACTCTCACAGTGATAAACAGACACACTAAAAAAAGCACCCTTGAATGTAGCACACATGTGTAACTGTAGTATGCCCAAAAATATACTAAGATGCCCAAGTTACACCCTGTACGCTAAGATGTCACAAGACCACAAGTGCTTCAATGAACGTGGGCAGATGTCTCCAGTGCTACTGATGTTACGATAACAATATTCCTCCTGCCCAGGGAGCAAAACACACTTTCAAAAGCATTTTATATGCTCAGGCACACTCTGCTGTTCCAGAGATGCTTTATGTTGTTAAGGAAGACCTGTAAAAAATGTGTCTATGTTTTAAAAAGTGATGTGTGATGATGCACAGGGAAGGAAGCATTTGTGTCTCTTTCAGTCTTTCCCAACCCCACTGCCCTCCAGATGTTTGGACTACAACTCCCATGTGCTGTCTGGGGCTGATGGGAGTTATAGTCCAAAACAGCTGAAGGGTGCCAGGTTGGCACAGGTGATTCTATTTGCTAAGGAACTGGCACTCCCCCCTCCAGAAGCATACAATTGGTGGCAAACACTCATTAGCTACCACATATTATAGGAAGACACACACTCCTTCCCAGAGCCCCCACCATACAGAGCAGCACACAGATACATTCGCAGTCATGACAACCCTGCGCTGAGTCACTGTGCTTTGAAAAAACAAAAGGGTTGTACAGTTGCACTTGCCGTGAAATACACACACACACGCATGTGCATGGAGAGCTTTATGTGGACGAATAACAACCCCACACAGAGAAGCAAAAACAGCACCACACACTCCCTCACTCACACACCTATCAAAACGCCAAAGTCTAAACCTTCTCACCACCAAAAATCACACATACGGCCTACTACAGAGACAGCAACAGCCGAACGCCACCTGACACACGGAACACACACATGCTGCCACGTGGACGGTGATGCCCACGAGCTCCAGTGCAGGTGGTTGCGGGTGTGGCGGAGTGTGGGTTTGGCAGGGGTGGGCAGGGCCGGGTGTGGCAGGATGGTGTCCCCTCTCCTGGCCGGGGCACCCGCGCCCCCCCTTCCTACCTTCATGGGGGAGATGTGCGAGTGAGACACATAGCCGTGGACGCTCTCGATCTGGGACAGGTTCTTCTCCGCCACGTGGACCAGCTCAGGGGCCTTTACCTGGTTGGGGAGGTGGGCGGGGCTGTGCTCCAACGGGGGGCTGTCTTCATCTTGGTAACGATATTTCTGAAAGGGAAGAGGCAGAGCGTCAGTGCCACGGCACGCCATGGAAGCAGAACACTGCTGGGTCGGCATAACAGTGCCATGTCAGGATACGCACCCAAGCCTCGTCACCTGAAACCAGGGCGGGGAGCAGCAGAGACCGCTCTGCTTGCTTGGCCCTGCTCCTCCCCTCCCAGAAGCCTTTGCAAAAGGAATCAGCTGCTGGCAGGTTCCCCCCCCCCCTTTCTTTTGCCCTGTGCCCCTAAAGAGCTGTATGGCAGGCTGAGATACAACAGGTACTGAACCCCTTGAGATGTGGGGATAGGAAAACCTTTACCTGTGCCCCTAACAGCTGCATGGCAGGGTAAAATCCATGGCAGACTACAGCATCCCTTGGGGAGACTTTTACCTGTACCCCTAAACAGCTGCACACAACCCTTGATAATAACAAAATTGTAGGGACCGTAAGGGTGATCCAGTCCAGCCCCCGGCAATGGACTGTTTTTACCCAACGTGGGGCTTGGACCCACAACCCTGAGATTAAGAGTTCATAATCTACAAACTGAGCTGTGGTAGCGGGGCTTTTACCTGTTGAATCTCCACCTGCCATGCAGTTCAAGGCTTGGCAGGGGAGGCAAAAGGAGGCCACCTGCCCATCTGTTCTCCCTGTATTGTATTCCACCTTTGCTGCCATCATTTCCTCTCCTGTACTAGCAGTGGCCAGTGCTTCAAGCAGCAGTCTCTCCCAGCTGTATATGGAGATGCCATTGGGCAACTGAGCCTGGAACCTTCTGCATGGCACAAGCATATGCTTAGTCCTTCCCCCACGTGCTCATGTGCTGTTTCCCATGCATCCCATCCCCAATAAAGGCTGGCTATGGTGCAATAAAGCCAACTGCACAGAGTAAAAACTGTGTAGACCCAGTGAAGTTCATGGTTCATTGAGTGATTTATTGAGCAAGGAACTGAAGACTGACCATGGGCCAGTCACTAACTCTCAGCCTAACCCACCTCACAAGGTGGTTGTGAGAATAAGCGGAGGGGGGCGGATGGGCCATGTTCACCACCTTCAGCTCCTTGGAGGAATATTGGGATATGAACAGAATAAATAAGCACCGTACAATAAAATGTTTGGGATTCCCAAGTCCCATCTGACCCCTTATTCTCCCCCTCAATCTGAGATCCTCTGAAGGGGCATCTGGTGATTCCCTATACTACCTCTGAAGTTTAATTGAGCTTTCAGCGTGGCAGACCTTGCTTGCCCTTTCCAACTCCCTGCCTGTAGAGGTTTGGCAGGAACAATACCTGCCTTCTTTCATACATCTTCTGAAAACTGTGCTTTTTAAGACAGGCCTTAACAGTATGTTTTCTTTCCTTTTTACCCAATGTATCTACTGGTGTTTTATTAGTTATTTTTTTCAGTTTTTACTGATGTTTTTAGTTATGTTTGATATTTATAGAATGATTTTTTTATTGTGCTCTATGTTGTAAGCTGCTTTGATGTTATTTTATGAAAGTGCAGATCATAAACATTTAAATAAATAAATCATCCCCGAATATAGGCTAATGCTGGCTGGGGCTTCTGCGAAATGGGAGTCCACCCACAGGTGGCCGGGGGTGGGGGGCTCCCATGGTGGCTCCCCACCTCCCCTATTGACTAAGGGTTGCATTTTTTTATTTTTTTTAAATTATCTTTCACACGCAAAAAGCATCTCAATTTAAAATTCACCTCTCCCACCCCCCATAGGCATCTCTGAGGATGAAGCTAAGCCAGTTTTTAGCCCCAGAAACCACTTCATACACAAGAGCTCAGCACCTGAAACTGCAGGATCCAAGAGTACCTGTGCAAGTGTAAAGTTCCTTCCTCTCACTAGAAAGCAGCCATTCACATCAGGCCTGAGATTAGTCCATGCCTCAGCAGCCTTGCATGAGAGGTGTTAACACAAGGGCAGAGACACCATCCGGAGCGGGAGAGGCAAACCACCTGCCTCCACCTTTTCCTTCTTTTCTGTGCTTTTCTCCTGAGGCACAGCTACAGATAAACCACATTCAGGGGAGAGGATGTGGAGGGATTTCATCCAAATCGCTCCTCTCTCTTGCTCAGCTCTGGAGTTTCTTTTCTGGACAAACATTGTGGTGTGAAGCCGCCCAGAGTGGCTGGGGAGACCCGGCCAGATGGGCGGGGTACAAATAATAAATTATTATTATTATTATTATTATTATTATTCTACCACTAAGCACTTTCAACTGCTAAACTGTCATGTTTTAATTTGTCTGCTGCTCTGGGTACCTGCTCAAGATGTGGCACCTGTGGAATAGATGCTAAAATCAACCAAGACACATAGCAGCACATTATGCGTATATAAACTATGGAACTCCCTCCCTCAGGAGGCAGTGATGGCCACCAACTCAGATGTCTTTAAAAGAGGATTGGAGGGAGTCACAAAGGATATGGCTATAATAATAATAATAATTTTATTTATACCCCGCCCTCCCCAGCCGAAACCAGGCTCAGGGCGGCTAACACCAATAAAAATCACAACAAAATATAAAAGAAACCCATTAATTAAAATACAGGTTAAAAAGTCAATTTAAAATTTAAAATACCGCTTCATTTGTCGCCCATAAAACAAAACCAAGGGGAGGAAACCATCAGACTGAGTCTGACCCGAAGGCCAGGTGGAACAGCTCTGTCTTGCAGGCCCTGCGGAAAGATGTCAAATCCCGCAGGGCCCTGGTCTCTTGTGACAGTGTTCCACCAAGTTGGGGCCAGTACAGAAAAGGCCCTGGCCCTAGTTGACACCAGTCTAACAGCCTTGTGGCTCGGGACCTCCAACAAGTTGTTGTTTGTGGACCTTAAGGTCCTTTGCGGGGCATACCTACAAGCCTCCATGGCAATGCACTAGCTCAAGTGCTGGCGGCAGTATGCCTCTGAATATCAGTTGCCAGGAATTGCAAGTGGGGAACCTGGGACCTTCTGCATGCGAAGCATCTATCCACTGAGCTATGATCAGTGGGTAGAGCAATGATCTAGGTAATTATCTATACTTGCCTTCTATCGAGAACGCTTTAACCATCTACCCCTCTCCCCAGGTAGCTTCGTAAAAGGAACAGGGATCCCCTAACAACTCGAAACACACTTAACAAACTACAGCTCCCAGGATTATTGGCTGCAGATGTAGCTTTTAAGTGGTCCATGCCTGTCATCCACCAAAAGTGAATTATGAGTAGCGGACGTATTTTTTCCTCCCACCCACGTAAATAATAATAAAATTGGTATTTTGCTGTAATTAAAAAACTAACAATTTTGTTGAGATCAAAAATCTTGGATGGCTTTAAAATAGAATGAGACAAATTTCTGTTGGAGAGAGCTATGGATGGCTACTAACCACCATGGCTATCTGCTAGCACAGTTGGAGGCAGCAGTGGTTCTGAATATTGGTTGCTGAAAGTCACAGGATGGGAAAGGGCTCTTGTGCTCGAATCCTGCTTGCTGGTTTCCCAAAGGCATCTGGTTGGTCACTGCGAGAAGAATATGCTGGACTAGATGGGCCACTGGCCGGATCCAGCAGGCTCTTATGTTATTACGCTGCAGCTGGCAGGCATGAACACTGGAGCCTGAATTGTAGCACACAAGAGAGAACCAACATTGTGCACAAATATAAACAAGGTATACACACACAAAGTATCAGGTGTTATAACAATTATAATACAACAAAGCCAAAACACCAAACTGGCTTGCAAATATAAATATAAATATTTGCAAGCCGGTTTGGTGTTTTGGTATTGTTGTATTATAATCACAAATATAAACAGGCAATCTAAGCTTCAGGTCACCATTCTAGTGCGCACGCACACGCACGCACACACACACACACACCTAGATGCAATGAACACTCATAGCAAGCCTCTCTCGATACGCACATGCACACTTTTGCCTCTGCACTGCCTCCGCATCAGGCTTTCAGATTCCTTCAGATCCTAGGCAGTGAAGGAGAAATCAGTGTGGGCTGGGAGTGGGTGTTAGGAACAGGCCCCTCCCCTTCTCATCCCAACAAGATGCCCCAAAGCAGAAGAAAATAATTAAGGCGGATGCCTCACCACTGCTCAATCCTCTGGAGCCACCAAAGCCTTTAAGAACACAGGACGGCTGGGAGTTTTAAAAATGCACATTTGCCAGGAATCACGGATGAATGGGGAAGCAGAGAGCTGTGGAGGAAGGATTTAATTGGAGGGGGGCAAGTTCCTGGGCCCTGGGGAGATGAATCTCCAGCAAGAGAGTGAGTGTCACCTACTGGGGATGATTCACACATACATGCAACACCAACGTGACATTGAATTAACTGGGAATTGTCAGCTGCCCTTGCAAGAAACGTATTTGGATTGGGAATGGAATTGTGGGATCAGACCGGCAATGGATGCTTCACATGTGCAAAATATCAAGCAATGATATAGGAATGTGGTCAAGCAATATTAGATCTTGCAACTTTCAGCTAATAATAATAATGATAATGATAATAATTCTTTTTAACAACTTCTATGCGAACATAGGATGCTGCCTCATATCAAATCAGATAATGGGGTTCTTCTACCTCAGTATTGTTGACACTGACTGGCAGCAATGGCTATCCAAGATTTCAGGATCTCTCCCAGTCCTATCTAGAGATTCAGTCACAGATCGGATGTGGGACTTTCTGCATACAAGGCAGGTGCTCTACCACTGAGCTAGCACCCTTCCCCAGCAGAGAAGAAAAGCTATGCTCCTCATTACCAGTGACGTCATGGACACTGGCCAATGCGTGGCCGTACTGGTTTAGTGTCCTGTATATACCACACTTCAGTACAAGTTAGTCTGGGAGAAGGAGCAGAATTCCATTCCCCCAACAGCAAGCATTGCAGCTTAAGTTCTTGGGGGACACCATTACAGTACTCTGCATCAGAAATTATTCTTGGTCCTCTGGATATTGCTGGACTCCAGCTCCCATCAGCCCCCGCCAATGTGGTCAATGCTCAGGAAATGTTGGGAGTTGCAGTCCAGCAACATCTGGAGGGCCACAAGTCCCCCGTCCTTGCTGCAGAGCAGGGGTGGGTAAGGTTTCTGAGCCCATGGGGTGACAGGGTTGGTGGAGCAAAGTGGGCGAAGCAACTATTTATTTTATTTTTTTACCTTTGTACAGTAGGTTGGCTTCTACACACACTCACATGTGCATCTCTAGTCCCTATCCAGGCAAGAATGATCAGAGCTCAAGGATACATTCTAGCTAGGCAAATACATTCTAGAAATGTCCCAAGCAATGCTGCTGAAATGTGTAGTCTGCGGAGCATTCGAAGGGCCAGATAGGGAAGCGAGGAGGGCCACATTCACCTCCTGGAACAGAGGTTCTTCCACTCCTGATTTAGAGGAAGCTGCCTTCATTCACTGTGACAACTGACTAAGGACTGAGATTAATTACACAAAAACACCACACAGGAAACGGTGGAAGAGCTGTGTGAAACTCAGAAGCTTGCACCATTCTTAAGCTTCTGGATGAATCCTTCTGTGGACTGGCCAGACAGAATTGGTCCAGGGTTATGTCCTGTACAGTACTTAGCATGCACACACCGCTGGCCCCAGATAATTGTCAAACAGTGACAGTAATGCATTGTATAAATGGAAGGGTTAAAAGAAAAAGAGATTATAGGGTTCTTCCTGCTCAACACTCTTCAAAGCCTCTTTTTTTCTCTTTCAAGTACTAGTAGTTTCACAGGAAGCAAAAATTCTTGCCTGTTAACAGGAATAGAACATCCTCACTGGAGTTGGGTCGTTATCGTGTTGATTAACAAAAAAAAAATCAACTGAGCAGAGGGGACTAATTAGCTCTGTTCCTGACATGCGGTGGGCATGTAGAGTACAGGAACAAAGCCTCTGTGAAACGAATCCCAAATGGAAAGGAAGATGAAGATGGAGAGAGAGAGTGAGTTGATTTCAGCAGCTTTTCAGATTCCAGCAGCATAAACACAAATATATACAGTACTGGATACGTTTTCCAGGATATCAAAATGGTCTAGAGAAGAATAACAGGCCTTATTCTTAATGGTTGGTTGGCAAACCAACTCCACCCATTTCCTCTGCCATCTTGCAGTTTTCCAGGGCCTGATTGGTTCAAGAGGCAACTGTTCACTCTCAACTTGACTCTTAACACTTCACCTGAGTACAGGTAACCTGGCTGTGAGGGCTGGGGCTCAAGGGAGTTGTAGTATGAAACACTTGGAGGGTACCAGGTTGGGTGGGGAAAGGTGTGATTTACTTTTGCCGTGACTCTAAACCAAGCTTCCTCAACCTCGGCCCTCCAGATGTTTTTGGCCTACAACTCCCATGATCCCTAGCTAGCAGGACCAGTGGTCAGGGATGATGGGAACTCTAGTCTCCAAACATCTGGAGGGCTGAGGTTGAGGAAGCCTGCTCTAAACAGAACTCTGCTGTTCTGTTGGGTGGTCCAGCCGGTCCAATCAGATGCCTCCAGGAAGAAGGTGTCTGAAGGCAACATTCCTCCCCAGGTTTGGATCCACTGCAAATGGTACTCATAGGTAGAATGCCACTGAACATGGATATTCCATTTAGTCATATCACAGCTATAAGGGTGAATATAGACTTCTCCTCCTCCTCAAATTTTGTTTAATCCCCCTTTGAAGCCATCTAGGCCAGCGGCTGCCTCCACACTTTGGAGGAAGCAAATTCCTTAAACAAATTATGCATCATGCAAAATTCACTTTCCTGTTGTCGGTCTTGAATTGTCTCCTATTCGATTTCACTGGACAGTATCTGAGTTCCATTCTTATAGGAGAGAAACAGAAAAAAAAGCTTATTCTGTTTTTCTCTACCCTACACATAAGTTTTATAGACCTATGGGAGGGAGGGACTCAGTGGTGGAACATCTTCTTGGCACGCAAAAGCCCCCAGGTCCAATCCTTGGCATCTAAGGTAGCAGGCACTAGGAAAGGTGTCTGTCTGGGTGAGACAATATGAGCTAGGTTAGCTTTTGATGGTGCCCCACCCTGGGCTCCTTGGGAGGAAGGGCAGAGAATAAATTCAATAAATAAAATGAGTGATAAATAAATGTCAGGAATTCCACGTTTCTCTTTCTTTCTTTCTTTCTTTCTTTCTTTCTTTCTTTCTTTCTTTCTTTTAAAATCGTCTCCCCATAGGCAGATCAGATACCGGTATGTTGGATGGTCAAAGAGCTGGCATCCAGCACCGGGTGGTTACCAGTAGTTTTTTGAAGAAAGAGCAGACATTCCACTCCCCGCCCCTGCCCTCCCATCACAAAAAGGCCTCTCATCATTTTGCTTGGAAACTGGTCAAAACCGACATACTCCTTGCAGGGGTGCTGATGGTTTAAATTCAGTTATAATTTTTCAACAAGACACTCCTGTTATCCACACACAACTTGACAGCCTGCTTGTGTGTTGATTTTGCATTAACAGAGCAGCTTTGGAAAGGAACAGCTAACATTCCCAGGTATTTGGTGTTGGTATCTCCATGAATTTTACCGGCAAATTTGAAACGGATATATTAAAAGGACAGCATACTTATTTGTTTATTTGTCTGTCTGTTTTAAAGGGAGGGATGAAATGCAAGATACACACACTTCTCCAATGTGGCTATTTTTCTCCCACCATCTGTCGCATGAACACTAGTCCACTCTCACGCCACCATCTCTGAAAAAGAACATGGGGGAGCATCACAAAGTTTAACATGTATCAGAAAAGACCTCTCGCAGGTCATAGGAAGCTGCTTTGTACTGAGGCAGACAAGCCTCACAGAGCTCACATTTCCCAGCACCCTTAACTAACTGCAGCTTCCAGGATTATTTGAGGGGGAGCCCCGTGCTTTAAATGTGTGTTAAATGTCATTTAAATGTAGGGTGTTACTGTTCCCACTGACTGAAGTGCTCTAGGGTTTCAGACAGATCATCCCCAGTCCTACCTTGAGATGCTAGGGATTGAACCTAGGACCTTCTGCATACCCCCTGAGCTACAGCACTACTTAGATTCAGCTCTTGAAACCTGAAGTCCATCCATCCAGATTCATTTCTAGGAGGATTTACCACAGTCTGCATCTAACAGAGAGCCCTGACCCCATTGGATGAACTTATGTGACGTCATCAGAGCTTCAGCCACACAACAGCAACAAGTGCTGCTTCCAGAGAGGGAAGTAAAGGTTAGCTTGACTGGGCAGAGAGAGGGGAAATCTCACAAAGGGAAGGCATGGAAAGCTTTGGAGTCCAGAGGACAGGGGAGTCAAGGAGGCACCCCATGGAAGGAAAAGGCGCATGCCTGAAAGTCATATCGTGATTGAACCACCATCTAGTTTGTCCCTACTCTTTGTCTTGTTAACTGTAGCCAATAAAAAATTGGCTACAGGCAGCAAGGAAAGTAAGCATTCATAAAATGGAAGATTCTGTATTTCGGGATGTCAATGTATCTCTGTGACTAAATACAGGATGTCAGGGCCAGTAACTTTTGTAGACTCCTCTGGAAGGCTGAACTAACCGTGCTACCAATTAAAATCAGACTCAATTACTGCAAGAAGCACCATACAACTAAAATCTAGCAATGATTTCCAGAGGTTTAGTAGTCAAGTTAGTATGTCATGGATTGTACAAAGCTGGTGCCATAATACTGCTTTTAAAAAAAAATGTATTTAAGATGCCACAACAGTATCTCTTGTTTAAAATACACACAAAATAAGTTGAATAGCACATGGAGCAGATGGCAATTAAACCTCTGTTTTAAACCAATATTTTGCTTTATTAGACCATGAAAAATCACCAGCTCTGCAAGACATGGGGAGAAAAAGGAGTCACTCGCCGTCTCACCACTGTAAAAGTCTCTACCAAGATAATTTTGTTCAAACTGTAGGAAATTGTATTCAATCATAACTATGCATGAGTACTAGTTAATGCACAAAGGGGTTAAGACCACAGAGCTGTGTTCCTAGACTCAGTTTAAGTCAGGCCCCCACACCTCTGGTGAGAGAGGAAGTGAAGCTTCTTTTCTTCCTTTCCTCACTCTCTCTTTGCACCATGTAACCAACCAGGACATGTTTGAAACTATATGCTGTATTTTGCACCCAACAGTAATCTACCAGTGTTCTCCTTGCTGCTGCATGGAATAACACATGAACAAGACCTTTGGATTTACTAAGTATATCCTTTTAAACTTAGTGGTCTTTTCATTGCTAGAGGGGGAGAGAGAGGTGGCAAGTGTTTTAAGGCAGACAAAAGGAGATATGTAAAAGGGTTTAACAACCTATATTCCACACTATGCTGCTGGTTAACTCTGAGAGTGTTTTTAACTCAGCTGGGGGTTCTCTCCAGCTGGAGAATGTGCAAAGCCAATTCTTTTTCTTGTTTACCCACACACTGGTCAGATCTATATTTCTACCTCCACATACAGACATGCTGTTTGTTCAAAAGATGATTCAAAAAGTAAAAGCAACATGTACATACCGCTTGATTATAATAAGTCCTTTAAGTGGTTTTCAATAAATATGAAAATTAAAAACAATTACAGATGTTTAAAATGAAAAGATTAAATTAAAAGATTAAAACACATCAACATCAGCAAATCTGGATAGGTTTGCCTAAACAACGTTTTAAGTAGATACCGAAAGGCGTATACATCATGAGGCCACGAAACAGATTATTCAATAAAATGAAATGTGGCTCTCGCTCAGAGGTTCCAGAATATTTTTTATGGAATACAGGTGTATCAAAGAGAGCGGAAGCAGCATGGGAGTTTGCAGGTGGGATTGATCAGCAGATCCCACACAGCACATGAAACCCTGTGAAACTGCTTAGCACAGAGGTTCTTCTCTTCCCCACGCCCTGCCAACCTGCACCAGAGCAGTAGGAAGCTAACGCAAGCAGAAATGTTCATGATCACACCAGCACACAGAAATACACCTCTCTCTGATACAAAATACATGCTGAGACCCACAGAAAACCAACCATTCCCACAACCCAATAAGGAGGACATTTCATGGAGGACATTTTCATGCTAACAAAGACAACAGGGAGCATTACATACTCCTGAAGAGGGTTATTCAGGGGACTGAGGCTCACTTTACTCCGTCACCATTTGCACAAACTTAAAGTATGGGAGTACTGGTTTGTATTTCTCACTTCCCCAAATGGTCCCATGTTTTGGGGAGCAGCCCACAATGCAAGAGCCCTAGAGATTGTTATAGGGGGGAAACTGGTCGTTTGAAGAATTTCTAATGTATTTTTATTTATTGATGTACAAGCTGAGTAGGAGGAAGCAAGCAAAAAATGCTGAGAATCAGTGGTAGTCTTGACAGGGCACCCCAAAAGCAAACATCAAATTCTATACGGAGCTCAAAGGCTGCTTTTCACACCCACCTACAAAAATTCGGATAGTTAAAGCCTGCATAGCTTTCTTCCAGTCCTTTACTGGGCAGTGGGCAATCAGAAGCCTCTCCTGGGAAGACCAGAAGCAGGACATGAGCACAATAGCCCTCTCCCACATGTGATCCCCAGAAAATGGTAATCAGGGGCATTTAGTACCTCTGATCCTCAAGGTACCATACAATCAATATGACTAGTAGCCATTCTGAGCCTTATCCTCCATGAATCCATCCAGCTCCCATAGCTGATGGCCTCCACACTTTGTGGCAGGGATTTCCATAAGAGCAGAAGAAGAGCCCTGCTGGATCAGGCCAACAGCCCATCTAGTCCAGCATCCTGTTCTCACAGTGGCCGACCAGATGCCTGTAGGAAATCTGCAAGCAGGACCCAAGCACAAGAGCACTTTCCTGTCCTGTGGTTTCCACAAACTGGTATTCAGAAGCATCACTGCCTCCAACCATGGTGGCAGAGCACAGCCATTGTGGCTAGTACCCTTTGATCACTTTCTCCTCCATGAATTTGTCTGATCCTCTTTTAAAGTCATCCAAGTTGGTGGCCAACACTGCCTCTTGTGGAAGGGAGTTCCACAGTTTAACTATGCACTGTGTGAATAATTCCTTCTTTTTACTGGTCCTAAATCTACTGCCCATCCATTTCAGTGGATTACCTCAATTAACCTATCACTTATCCACTTTTGCCATCCATGCCTTGCATTGTTTTTACAAGTTTCTATGACAGTTTCCTCCCCTCGCCCCCTCGCCCCGCTGGTGACCTTGAGATGTTCTGAATTACAATGGCACTGCTGACTGGGGCTGATGGGAGTTGTAGTCCGAAACACCTGGAGGGAACCAGATTGGGTCTATCATCCCCTGCTTCCCTCCAGTTAGCATTTAAAACAATGTATTTGTAGATCATTCTTCCTCCAAAGGGACTGTGAAAACATCTATGGGTTGGAGTCCACTTTATCTTCATAACAACTCTTTAAGGTAGGGCAAAGGCCAACCAATAGGTGATCCCCTAGGTCCTGCTAGGTCCCAATAGGTGATCCCCTAGATCCTGCTGGGTATTTCATGCTCTACACTGGAAACCCCACTCTGCTTTTTAGCCAGGAAATGGTTGCTGCCTCTAGAACACTGGCTCCCAAACTCTGCCCTCCCCGCCTTCCCAGGTGTCGCGACCCGGCTAGACAGTGGCAAATTGCTGAGAGTCTTTGCAGACCACTTAATGTTTTTTTTCTGCCCACTGTAGCAACGGTAATGAGCTGAGCTAGATGCTCTATGGCTTTTAATTGTGTTTTGTATCCCTTCCTTTACTTCTTAAATTGTATTTGATTGAATTACAATTTGCGTCTCATAGAGTTCAAATTGCAATACAGTCAAATATAATTTAAGAAATAAAATAAGCAATAAAAATGCAATTATAAATCAATGTGAATACTTAATACAGGCATGCTGCGGACCACTTGAATGAAGCTCACAGACTGTTAGGGGGTCCATGGACCACAGTTTTGGAGCCTCTGTTCTAGGATGGTCCTCCTACCAAGGAAATGGCAAAGCAACATAAAGAAATCAGTCCAGCAGGAATGGCACTCAAGAGAATAACCAAATTTTCAATGCCAGGTTACCAATCATGTACACTGGGCCACATTGTGTTTACATGTTAACACAAAAACCACAGCAACAATGCACATCTGTTTTGCATATATTATAACACAAGTCCATTTCACATATGTTCTTACGTACTATTGCTATAATATATAGTACTGCCATAGCTCTCAACTACATTGATTGCCTCTTATACTATTTATGGGCCCTACTGACTCAGTTTGTGGCTTCTGTGTTGCTGTTTTTTAAGGAGGCCTTCCTTAGCATTTGTGTTTTCCATTTCAAAACCACATCCTTGAGAGTCTCACACCAGAGGATGAACCTTTTCCACTTGTGGGCTCAGAAACTGTAAGCAAAACGGCATTTTCCGCTGCGGTATACTCTTGGAATAACCTCTTCTCCACAGTTTGCCACTAGACCATAAGGGAAAGCAGCCACAACACAACACCCTCTCCTATATTGGCTGGGCTGGTGGGAATTGTAGTCCAAAACAGCTGGAAGACCTTGGGCTCTTATCATTTGATTTACTATTATGACTATTATGTTTTACTATTTAAAACATTTCCCCCCCTCCCCCTAGATACTCTCCGAGTCCTTTGGGACTGAAGAGCAAGGTATTAAATATCCTAAGGCTGCGATCCCATCTCCACTTACATGGGAGTAAGCCCCACTGAATTCAATTAAACTACTTCTGAGTGTGCATGGTTTAGACTGCAGCCTAAATAAAGGGAACATTTTAAAAGCCAGACAGCAGACAGTATAATCAACTCTAACGAAGTGTCCAGCCCAGAGACACCGACCAGCAGCCACAGATTTGAGGAAAAAACAGCTCTCTAGCTAAATTTGGTGTGGTGGAGAATTTAACACTCAAATCAAGTCATAAAGCTCTTCCAGTTCCACTTTCCTAAAATCATTTATACACATGCATAGACACAGCCAACAAAGGTCCGTATAGTTAAAGCTATGGTTTTCCCAGTAGTAATGTACGGAAGTGAGAGCTGGACCATAAAGAAGGCTGATCGCCGAAGAATTGATGCTTTTGAATTATGGTGCTGGAGGAGACTCTTGAGAGTCCCATGGACTGCAAGAAGATCAAACCTATCCATTCTTAAAGAAATCAGCCCTGAGTGCTCACTAGAAGGACAGATCCTGAAGTTGAGGCTCCAGTACTTTGGCCACCTCATGAGAAGAGAAGACTCCCTAGAAAAGACCCTGATGTTGGGAAAGATTGAGGGCACAAGGAGAAGGGGACGACAGAAGATGAGATGGTTGGACAGTGTTCTCGAAGCTACTAACATGAGTTTGGCCAAACTGCGAGAGGCAGTGAAGGATAGGCGTGCCTGGCGTGCTCTGGTCCATGGGGTCACGAAGAGTCGGACACGACTGAACGACTGAACAACAACAATAGACACAGCACTGTACAATTATGAAATCTACAAAATTCTTGCAACTCACAACCTGGTGGGAGAACCTAATATACAGGCATATGCCACACCCATGGTTTCTGGTTGGCTGGTGGCACAGCCTGGATAGCTATTGGCTGCTCTCTACCTATATAAAGCTATGGAAGAACTTCATCTCTGTAGAAGAAAATTTGAGCTGGGATGAAATAAATAAATCCATAAATTTTATTCGGTGATAAGAAATCCATGTGGTGGTTGGTGGTAGTATTAGTATTTAGATGAACTGTATAAATGACAGCTCTATTTGACATCTAAAATAGAAATGAAGTTCAGAAGCAGGAAGTTTTAGTATCTGTCAAATTTGCATGCAAAGTTTATGTAAAGCAGTATCCAAATAATTGGAGAGTTAAAAAATGTCTTAGAAATGAAAGTGAAAAAGTGAAGGGGCTGGAAGCCTGGAGTCCTGAACCTTCTGAAAGGTTGAGGAGGGAAGAATAGTGGCTGCGGCAATGCGTGTGATTTGCAGTGTTGGGCAGGCTATAGAGCGATTGGTGGCCTTATACATGGGGGCGTCTTATACATGGAAAAATACGGTAGTTAAACCATGGAAGATGCTCCCACAAGAGATTAGCAATGGCCTCCGACTTGGATGGCTTTAAGAGAATAAGACAAATTAACAGAAGAAAAGGTTATCAATGCCTTCTGGCCATGATTACTATGTTCTACCTCTACTGTCAGAGGCACTAATGCCTCCAAACAGCACTGGATTTAGGGCGGTGTGGGCCCATGTCGTCCAAAATCCTTTTCTCACAAGAATTGAAGCCCACAACTACGAACTGGTATCCAGAGGCAGGGGCGGATTTGGGTAATCTTTTGTAATATGGCACCCTGTGCAAGACCAAATTTTGGCACCCCCAAATGAATCTTCCCAGTTATGGATATTCTCTATTTTGTGGCCCCTTGGGGAAACCACCAGCACCGCCCTAAATCCGATGCTGTTCGGAAGCATTTTTGCTTCTGACAATAAAGGCAGAATGTGGTTGTTATGGCTAGAAGCCATTGATAGCCCTCTCCTCCTCCATGAATTTGTCTCTTCTGCTTTTAAAGCCATCTAGCTTGATGACCATCACTCCCTCCTGTGGCAGGGAGTTTCATAGTTTAACTGTGTGTTGTGTGAATGACTTTCTTTTATCTCTCTTCTTTCAACATTCAGCTTCATTGGATGTCCACAAGTTATGAGAGGAGGAAAAGCTTTCTGTCCTTGGATATTCTTCAATTTTTACCTTTGCTGATAGACAGAACTTCATTACAGCAGCCTCCTTAAGGATACAGCAATAAGCAATTTGGGGGTGGGTCGGGTGGGCAGGAGAGATATGAGGCTCAAATGATTCTTGGGTTGGTTTTTTTCTTATTTTTGCATGAGTGTGGCTGCAAAAATATTTCTTCCTCCCTCCCACCCCCAATCTTCAACAGGCCTCCCCACTTCTACCTGGACTCTCTGGTGTGTTTCATGCTTGGTACAATGCCAAGTCCAACCTCCCACAACCATGCGCCTGGAAGGGGGGCACCCCATCCATCTTTCGCTCCCTTCTTTGATCTTCCCTTTTAAGCTTTGACAAGGAAGCTTTGAAAACGGACAAAAGAGAAGATTGAGAAGGAGGGGTGCAGTGCAGAGAAAAGAAGAAAGAAGATCTCCAAGACCAGCCTTTGCCAACCTGGTGCTCTCCAGAGGTTTTAGACTACAACTCCCATCAGCCTCAACCAGCACGGCCAATTGTCAGAGGTCAAAAGTGGTTTTTCTGGAGGAAGGCAGGGAAGTTCCTGAACAGATCTACTAAGCCAGTCTTTGCCAAACTGGCATCCTTCAGATGATTTGGGTTAAAACTGACGGGAGTTGTAGTTCAAAACATCTGGAGGGTGTCAGGTTGGCAAGGGCTGCCTCCTGCGAGACTTGGGTCTCAAATAGGGGATAAGCTTGGGGTGGAAATGCTGTGCTTATTCTCTGGAGGGGTGACTGGGAAGTTTTCTCCCTCCTCCCTCTTACTTCCCACTTTACCTCCTCCTCCTCCTCCTCCTCCTCCCCCCACTTGGCTTGTCACTGCATTATTACAACCCTCCTTCACTCAGTGTCAGAAGATTAAAAAGCATAATCCCCAGGTTCACAAGCACAGCCAGGACTTTACGAGGAGACAAGCCTCAGGCTGGTGAAGATTAAAGTCAGCTCAGAAAAATATCCCCCCTTCCTTGCCCTGACAAAGCTCCTCCTTGCACACTGAAAACTGTAAGGAGAAGACTCCCACGACCCCACCGCACCCCTGCCCCAATTCCCCAGCATACATAGGGCACCACTAATGTCACCCCACACTCACCCAAATCCCTGGGTTCAAGAGTTCTCAACCCCAGGAGTGATTGAAGAACCTCTGGGGAAGAAAATGGAAGTGGGGTCAGATTCCAGGATCCCTGCTAAGCGGGAGCCCGGGTCTAGTCATCAGCTCCCCTACCCCATGTTTGCACACAATCTTTTAAAAAAGAGGTGAAGGGAGCAGAAATCTCAGCATCAGGACCAGGCGCAATATGGGAAACTCATCGAATCAGGCACCACAGCACACGGCTATGCAAGCGGGGCCTAGAAGCTGGCGCTCACGATCCTTTCCACAACCATGTCCCCACAGAAGTGTGGAGTCCCCCCCCCCGCTTCTGGGCGCTCGCCGGAGAGGTCAGGCGCCTCCCTCCCGATAGAGACGCTTGCACGCCCGTCGCTTCTCGCCCCCACCGTCGCGCCTTCCCCAATGGAGCAGGCCCCACAACCTTGCACGCCGCTCACCCTTGCACTTTGCTCAAGCGCACATCCTTAATTCCGCTGGGCCAGCTTTCCCAGCACCGCCCCCCCCCCCGCCCTTGAAGATGCATCCCTGAACAAACTCCCTGCGCCTTATCCCGTCGCTTGCACGTTTGCACAGCGGGCTGTCACAGTCAGATTGCCAGCTTGGCACGGATCGTCGCCTCTTCTCCCGACCTCGGATGCCCGCCTCCCACCCGCGCCACGATCCCTCCCTCCTTCCTTACCTTGCAGCCGAAGACGAGCGAGAGGGTCCGGTTGCTGCAGGTGACCTTGCACTGGCACAGGACGGGCGAGAAGCAGCCCAGCTTGCGGAACGGGGGGGACACGCCGTTCAGGCCCATCCCCCTCGCGCCCCCCCGCCTGCCCCCATCGGCTACGCGCCGCCGCCGCGGCCAGGGGGCGCCCCCCGACTCTGCCCCATCGCCCGCCGCACCTGCCGCCCGCCCGCCGCCAGCTGCTGCCGCTGCCCGCCAGGCCGGCCTGCCTGCCCTAATCCCCTCCCCTCCCTCCTCCCCTCCCTCGCGAGGCCAGCCTCCTCCCCGGCAGAGCCCAAGAGGAGCGACGCCCACTAGGCCGCACGTGCACGGATCCGGGGACGGGACCGGGGTCCATCCGTTCAGCCCACTATCCCGTTTCCAAGGGCGGACGGCAGGGCAGGAA
Organism: Darevskia mixta; assembly: GCA_034641385.1. NCBI lineage: Eukaryota > Metazoa > Chordata > Lepidosauria > Squamata > Lacertidae > Darevskia > Darevskia mixta. The sequence goes on along the minus strand of JAWWNH010000159.1, from coordinate 260,767 downwards.
GGCACCAGCCCTTTCCCCTTGCAGCTCCCTAGCCGCAGGCACTGAGAAAGTAACACTGCCCCTGAACATGGGGGCTCTGCTCTTAGTCTCTCTCTCTCCACGCGCCCCCACTTAAGGGTCTCCGCCTATTAGCCTTTCTGGCAACGTGTGGGAAACATGGGCTTGTATGCGAGAAGCCCCATTGTAGTGGACAGACACTTTAATTCCAGTGGGTCTACTCTGAGTAGGATTTAGCTGACAACAAGCATTATCCGGCTGCCAGTAACCTGTGTGGCCAGTTTTCAGAGATTATTATGAGAGTTGGAAGTTGAGGTCTCTCATCCCCCGTTTATGGAACAATCTTAACTAGCAGTCATAGGAAGTTGACTTATTTCCAGCAGTGTCTGTACCTACACTGACTGACAGCGGTTACCCCAAGTTTCAGACCAGTCTTTCTCAGCCCTACCTGAGAAATGGCTTGTCGCCACTGGGGATTGACCCTGCGACCTTCTGCATTCAAAGCAGTTGCTCTGCCAATGACCAGTGACCCCTTCCCTAAAGTCATCCTGCTCCTCACCCTCCCTAGCCCATATCTGCTTGGGTGTCCATTTGTACAGCCCAAAGTCGCTCAGTTGCTCCTCTCTCCCAACCCTAGTTTCCAAGGGTACACACACAATACTGTTAAGAGATTTGGGGTAAACCCTAGAAATTAATAAATGCCAGGATTTGGGGTTGTTTGTGATATGCAGGGACAATAAAGCTGCAAGGGGATTCCCTGAGCTGCCTTACGCTAGATCAGTTGTGTCCAAACTTTTTTCAAAGAGGGCCAGATTTGATGAAGTGAAGGGCTGTGGTGGCTGACCAAATGGCCAACCAAAATTGTTGATATTTTTTTAGGATTGAAGTTAGGATTGAAGCTTTTTTAGGGTTGGAGTTGTTGAGCTTCTTTTAGGATTGAAGTTGTTGAGGTTTTTTTTAGGATTTTACCCCAGGAAATAAACTGCCTCAGGGGCCGGATTAAACCAACAGGCGGGCCGGATTAGCCCCCCCCCCCCCCCCGATTTTGGACATGCCTGCACTAGATAGTCTGGCTGGGCTGAAGGAAGAGCAGAGCTGTTAGCATTACAATAGAGAGCCATTGAGGGTCCTCAACAACTTGTCCCAGGTGTGACCAGAGACTGGAGATTTGGAAGGCTGCCAGAGTAACTGCTCTGGGAGAGGGCAAGGGGCTTCTGGGAAGAAGAAAGGGGAGTTTGTTATTGGCAAGGGTGAAGGGCAGACTGCCTGCACTGCTGTGGACCATGCTGTAAGATGCGGACTCATTCCTAGCAGACCGAGGGTGTAAATAGGCGAATAAACCCTATTTCTTAAAGCACGACAGTCTCCGCCGTGTCCTCTATTCTCAAAAGGGACACAGACCCTGTGTAGGTGCCTGCAATCCCATGCGCTTTTGCTTACCACGGCTTGGCAGAGAGAGGGACAGGTGCCAGGCTTTTGCAACAATACTTTTAAAGCAGCGCCCAGAAATCTTTGGGGTAGGGTGGGGGTGTCCTTTGGGTGTGCTGTAAAAGGTATGCAGCGCGGTGTGCATATACCCAGATGCAGCTTAATTTAAGTCAGCCTTGGAGATAGTGTGTTCTGTGAACTAGAAGCCCTGCTACATGGGGCAGGTTGCTCAGTGGGACAGAAATGCACTCAGCCCAGGTTCACACAGTCACACAGGCCATCCACACACATCCCATCGTTAGCTACCTGAGTCAGTTGACCCACTCTGCCTAACGCTAGGGCTGGTTCTACAGATGCAGTGTGTATGTCATTATCCCACAAGGTCCTTATATTTAGACTTCCAACCCAGCCCCAACCTCTCTGGGTATAACATGCAATATTATGCATAAGATGTTGCTTAACCAGCAAAGAGACAGGCCCCTGCCTGCAAGTAACTTACACTCTACATTTGCTCAGTCTGCAATCTCATACCCAGTACCCTAAACAAGCCACCTGTGCTTGCTGGGGCTGATGGGAGTTCAAAACATCTGAAGGGTGACAGAATGGCAAAGCCTGGCCTAAAGTTACCCCGCAAGTAAGCCTAAGCATATGCAACCAAAGGCGTCTCCAGAAAACATATTCATTGAGTATTCATCTTGATTTGCTTGCACAAATTTATACTGTAGTTAGATGATATCTGGTCTTAACTGAGCATTTGTTATTATTTCTTTGCAAACAGGTTATATGACAATGAGCACTTGTGCTGATTGGGGTGTTTGGACGTCTTCCCGTTAAGTCATTTGTGCACCCCAGCCTTTTCAATGCATTTTCCTGTCACTCTCCAAAACTGCAACAAGTTCCAATTCTTTTTAAAAGTCGATTTGCCATGCTGGGTCAAGAGAGCCTTTGAGTCCACTTTAAAATACACAAGCCTAAACTTCTGGTATGCACTTGAATCCCTCCTGTGAAATACTGACACCCTGGAGGCACCCTGAGACAACTGTGTATTTCTTCCCTGTTCATCCCCTGCCTCCTCACCAGCTGTTTATTTTCCCTACGGTGAATTTTCTTTTGTAGGCTCCGTTGGACAGAGACTTGGGACACTGTAAAATGTCATGGGCACAGCTGGCATCAAATAAATAAATCCCAGCATACTAAGCCTTTATTCTGTGCCCCACCATGACCACCTTCAATGCCAACTGACAACAGTTACCCCACAATGAATTAATAGGAACACCAAGCTGGGGAAAAACCCCAGTGTGGTGTAGTGGTTAGAGCATCAAACACAGTTCCAATCTCCACTCAGCCATGCAGCTGACCTTGGGCCAGCCACAGTCTCTCAGTCTAACAACTTACCTCACAGGATTGCCGTGAGGATAAAATGGAGGGGTGGAGGAGAACTATGTATGCAGCCTTGAGCTCCTTGGAGGAAAGGTGAGATATAAATGTAATAAATAGGAAATCAAATACCCACACATCACATTTGGGTCCCAATTTAGCCTCATACCCATGGAACTACCTTTCCCCTCACCTGCAGATTAGCCAGGCGCACAAACCTGAAACCTCACCCCCAGTTCCCAAATGAGGGAATTCTGAAAGAAAAGGATGAAGGTGGGAGGTAACGGGGTTTCAAATACTGTGAAATGGGAACTGTAACCTGTCCAAGATTTCACTAGTCCAGCTGGAGTGTATGTATATGTTCAACACATTTGCTTTTCCAGTTATTTAGCACTGCGGCTATTACGTACACCACCGAATTTTTGGTATTAGGTTTATTGTTTGGAAATGGGTATTATATTGATTTGAATTTATTCATCATTTTCTTAGATGGCTGTTACAGGGAGTTTTTTATAAAAAAATGCATAGAGAATATGCATTGACGTTAGGATTGATGTTATATGCTCAAACCGCCTTGCTCTGGTGTACAACCTGGTCACTGAATTCTGCACCAGCTGATGTTTCCAAACCATCTTCAGAGGCAACCCTATGTATAACGAACACATTGCAGTAATCTAACCTAAATGATACCAGAGCATAGACAACAGAAGTTAGACTTAGCCAGTCCAGATGGGGTGCAGCTGGGCCAGCAGCCGTAGTGGATGGAAGGCCCTCTGTGCCACCAGAGGATCAAATGACAGCAAAGGATCTAGAAGGACCCCCAAGCTGCATACTTGCTCCTTTGGAGAGAGTGTAACCCCCCTCAAGAGCGGGCCACCTCCCATCCATCCAGTCTAGGAAACAGCCCACTAATAGTACCTCAGTCTGGATTGAGCTTCAGTTTATTGGCTCTCCTCCAGTCCATTACTGAGGCAAGACATCAGTCCAGCACATCCACTCCCACACCTGCAGATGTAAAGGAGAAGCAGAGCTGTGTGTCTGCAGAATATTTCTGACAACATACTCCAAAACTCCGGAGGACTCCACTCAGCAGTTTCATGTAGATGTTAAATAGCATGTGGGATAAGATTAAACCCTGAGGAATCCCACATTGAAGGCTCCACAGGGTCAAAGAGCACTCCTCAAGCATCACCCTCTGGAAATGACCATCCAAGTAGGACCGGAACTGCTGCAAAGCAGTGCTGCCCATCCCCAACTCAGACAGCCAGTCCAGAAGGTTACCATGATCAATGCTATTGAAAGTTGCTGAGAGGTTGAGGAGAATCAAAAGGGACACAATTCCCCTCTCTCTCCCCTGACACAAGTCATCGTTCAGAGCGACCAAAGCAGTTTCTGTGCCAAAACCAGGCCTGAACTCTGATTAAAATGGATCTAGAAAACCAGTTTCCTCCTAGAGTACCTGGATGAGGTTTGCAACCAGCCACTGAAGAACCTTGCCCAAGAAGGGGAGAATGGCAACTGACCAGTAGAAGAAGAGTTTGGATTTGATATCCCGCTTTATCACTACCCGAAGGAGTCTCAAAGCGGCTCACATTCTCCTTTCCCTTCCTGCCCCCCAACAAACACTCTGTGAGGTGAGTGGGGCTGAGAGACTTCAGAGAAGTGTGACTAGACCAAGGTCACCCAGCAGCTGCATGTGGAGGAGCGGAGATGCGAACCCGGTTCACCAGATTACCAGTCCGCCGCTCTTAACCACTACACCACACTGGCTCTCAGTACTGTAATTACTTGGATTTTCCAACCCCAGGGAAGTTTTCTTAAGGAGTGGTTTAACCATTGCCTCCTTCAGGCAGGCAGGGACCATCATCTCTCACCAGGAGGCATTAACCACCTCCCTGGCCCAGCTCTCCCCTCCCTGCTAGTTTTTATCAGACAAGAGGGGCAAAAGCCAGAGTGCAAGCAGTCACCCTGATTGATCCAAGCACGTTGTCTAGATCCTCAAGCCTTACAAACTGAAACTCATTTAACAGAACAGAACTAGATAGTACTCTGGACACCCCTATTTAAACTCACTGTCAGTCTTAAAGAAGCTAATGAAATGTCTGGTTTTATTTGAGGTGTTCACATGAGTGTTTCCAGCTTCCCCCCCCCCCCCAAATTTTAAAATTGTTTATGCAGAGAACTGATATCACTGTGTATTGTGGGTTCATGTACTTTAATAATGTGTCAGGTGCTAAAGGAGTTCATAGATGAGCAAAGCGGGGTGTTGAAAATGTTAGAACACATCATTAAAAAGAAAAGAAAAACCTGAACAAGCAGCAAAGCATTTCCACCACTATCTGCCCCTTGCTCCTTCCTATAAAGCAACCCCCTCCTTCTCAAACAGCCAGCTGGCCTTGCCTGCAGATAAAACCTTGCAGACAACGCCTTGGCCAGTTTAATCAGAAATATTCACATCCACAATAGGATTAGAACAGCAGATGCCGCCGAAAAGAGAAAAAAGAGACAATGTGTGTGTGTGTAAGACAGCAAAATTTAATGCTAACTGGACTAGTGCCAAGTGCCAATGTAAATTCTCCTTACCCTATTCTCTTATTGCCTACCAATCTCTAGCAATGTTTTTTTTTTCCAAATAGAAGATTATTGTGTTTTTATCTTTTTAGTATTTTCCATTATGGAGAAGGGAAGTAGCTCCCTCAAACAATCACCTATTTTTGGAAAACCAAAAATGCTTCTTGTACATTCACACACACATTCTTGTACATTCACACACAAAGTGAACATATGAAGCTGTGTTAGACTGAATCAGGCCAACTGGTCCAGCCAGCTCAATATTCTCTATTCTGACTAGAAGTTCATAGAATCATGAAGGTACCCCAAGGCTCATCTAGTCCAACTGCCTGTAATGCAAGAATCTCAGCTAAAGCATCCATGACAGGTGGCCATCCAACCTCTGCTTAAAAACCTCCAAGGAAGGAGAGTCCACAATCTCCTGAGGGAGTCAAAACAGCTCTTACCATCAGAAAGTTCACCTAACAGTTACCTTGTACAATCCACATTTTACAAGAATATCATGGGGGACTATGTTGAAAGTCTTACTGAAGTCAAGATAAACTATGTCCACAGCATTCCCCTGATCCACAAAGCTTGTAATTCCATCAAAAAAAGAAGAAAAAATCATCTGGCATGACTTGTTTTTGAGAAACCCACGCTGGATCTTAGTAATCACAGCATCCTTTTCTTAGTGCTCACAGACCGTTGAATTATCTGTTCTACAGGTAGGGCCTTTCCTGGTATCAAAGTCAAGCTCACCGGTCGGTAGTTACCTGGGTCTTCTTTTTCCTTCTTTTTGAAGATGAAGACAACATTTGCGTGTCTCCAGTCTGCAGGGACCTCCCCTGTTCTCCAAGAGTTTTCAAAAAATTATACACAGAAGCTCTGCAAGCTTCATTAATACCCTTGGGTGCAGCTCAGCAGGCCTGGAGATTTGAATTAATTTAAAATAGCTAGGTGTTCTCTTACACCTCTTTTCCCATCTTGGGCTGCAGTTCCCTCCTTACATCATTTATTCTGTTATCACCAGGTTGGGCATTGGTTTCCTTTTGGGTAAAAACAAAGGCAAAGTAGGTGTTGAGCAGCTCTGCTTTTCCGTCTTCTCCACTCAGAGAACCTACCACTTGCTTGTTCCTCCTCTTGCTTTGAACATAGCCGAAGAAACCTTTTTTATTATTTTTAATCTCTCTTGCAAGTCTGAGCTCATTCTGAGCTTTAGCCCGCCTGACATTCACCCTGCAACTGTTGGCTACTCATGTATACTCCTCCTTTGTGATTTCCCCTTTCTTCCATTTCTTATACATGCCTTTCTTAAATCTCAGCTCATCTGTAAGCTCCTTATGCAGCCACACTGGTTTCTTTAGATGCCTCCCACTTTTCTTTCTTGTTGGAACTGTTTGCATTTGGGCCTTCAATATTTCACCCTTAATAAACTCTCATCCATCTTGGACTCCCTTCTCTTTGAGAATTTCTGACCATGGGATCTCACCCAGTATCTCCTTAAACTTTTTGAAATTGGCTTTCTTAAAGTCCAGAGTGCATGTCTGACTACACAGCTTTCCCTTGCTTCTGTATCTTGAAACCCAGGAGAACATGACCACTTCCTTCCAAGTTTCTGGGTACTTCCACTTCGTCGATCAGTTCCTCTCTGTTGGTGAAGACCAGGTTCAAGACAGATGGTCCCCTTGTTGCTTCTTCCACCTTATGGGAAATGAAATTGTCAGCAAGGCAATGGAGGAATTTGTTGGACCTTACATTTTTGGCAGAGTTTGAGTTCCAACAGATATCAGGGAAGTTGAAGTCTCCCATGAGTACTGTATCCCTCCCTTTAGAATGTTTGGTCATCTGCTCTAGGAGGGCAGCATCCAAGTCTTCAATCTGGCTTGGTGGTCTATAGAGACACCCACAGTAAGGTCACTGTTGCTTTTCTCTCCTACAATTTTGACCCATATACTCTTAATCTGCCTTCCATGCTCCAGGTCATGGATTTCTTCACAAGTGTACACACCCTTTACATACAATCCTCCCCCCTTCCTGCTTCGTCTGTTCCTTTTGAACAGATTATACCCCTCAATTCCTACATTCCAGTCATGAGTCTCATCCCACCAGGTTTCAGTAATGCCAACAGGTCATATTTGCCATCCTGTATTAAAATCTCCAATTCATCTTGCTTGTTTCCCATACTCTGTGCATTTGCATAGAGACAACTGAAACCATGAGTCATTTCCTCCAGCTGCTTCCTTCTTGTAGTTTCTTGCCCTTTAGCAGGTTTCTGGAGCACCACCTCAGTTTCCTCTGCATGAATGAAGCTATCTCCAGTACCTGGTGTTCTTCTGTCATCTGTAATGTTGTTTCCCTCCCCATCAGCATCTAGTTTAAAGTTCTCCTGATCAGATTCACAAGACTCTTAGCAAACACATTCTTGCCAACTGCTGTGAGCTGTAGCCCATCTTTTGCTAGAAGTCCTTCCTCAAGGAAGCAGAGACCATGATCCAAGAAGCCAACCCCTTCCTGACAACACCAGTGGTTGTTGTCCACTTCCTGCGCAGCCAGTGGTTTACTTCCAGTATTTTCCTCTCTCCTTGGGCCATGACTTTCAACACTAAGGAGTGATGAAGAGATCACCTGTGCCCCAAGGCTCTTCAGCTTCCTGCTCAGAGTCTCATAGTCCCTAGCTATATGTTGAAGGCTCTGTGGGGCAGTATTGTTTGTACCCACATGAATAAGAAGGAAGGGGTTGTAGTCAGTGGGCTTTATAAGACTGGCCAACCTCTCTATCACATTGTGAATCTTTGGCACCTAGAAGACAGGGTCTTAGAGGGAGAGAGTTAACCTGGGATCTTTTGAGTGCAAAGTTGGTGCTCTAACATGTAGGCCACTTTCACACCATACATTTAAAGCACTATCATGTCACTTCATTGCCCCCCCCCAAAGAAATCTGGGAACTTTAGCTTGTTGTGGGTCCTAGGAGTTGTTAGGAGACCCCTATACCCACTCCCACAGCTATAATTGCAAGAGTTCCCTGCAGGAGGGATTGACTGTTGAATCACTTTGAAAATTGTAGCTTTGTGAGGGGAAAAACTCTCAGTACCATAGCAAACTACAGGTCCCAAAATGCTTTGGGACAAAGCTGTGACTGTTGAAAGTGGTATCATAGTGCTTTAAATGTATCATCTGAATGTGGCCAGGCTGTCCCCAAATCTGAGAATAGCATAACCCAACCACCCCACAAAGATGACAGAAAATCCAAAATCTTTCCTCTCACATTCACTGTGGTTTGAGTACACACACACACACACACACACACACACTACAACTGTGTGGTCCTTTACTGAAAACAATTTTTTTCAAAACTGGGGAGGGAAAAGGGCATGGAGACAGACGTAGGATGGATGAAATAAGGGCTTTGCTGATATGCAGTGTGAAAGTCCTAATATATTCTTTCAAAAACATTTGAGGAGTGGGGACTCCCCATTCAGAATTATACATTTCAGCCTCTCCAAAGTGCCAGGCTATGTCTCCCTAATTAGAAGATTGTTAAAAGATGCAGCTGTCGTATATAAATACGAAGAGGTTCTTTCTGTGTGTGATGGCAGGATGCACATATTGATTGAACACCTGTGGGGTGATTTGGGAGGGGACATTGGTGGTGGTCCTTTGTCACTGAAGCATCTCAAAAAGAGCTTTGATAAACAGTGTGGGTGAATCTGTCCAGCCAAGATGTCCTAGTAATGGTCCTGCAGGGGGCACCAGATGCCCAGTTTCAACAAGCTTCTGTCCTCCTGCGATGACAGATCAGAGCCCAAATTCGCAGGGGTTCTTGCAGGCCTGGAAAAGCAGCAAAGATTTCACTGGTGCCAACTGTCTCCTAGGCCAGCCTTCTGCTTGGCTTGGAGTCCTCTACAAGCTCAGCCCCTCTGTGCCCAAACCAGTTTGACCTTCTTTCATAGGAACATACTGTCGTGTCCCCAATGGTAACTGTAGCTAGCCGTCAAGAACGCACGCCACTCCGAGAAGTCAGCGGAAGATGTCTTGAAGTTTATTGTACAGCACACAGAGAAACGTGGAAAGTCCGTGAGGATTCTGAGGAGGCCATCTCAGAATCCCCCTTATGTACACCTTGCTGGGTGACTCCCAATTCCCCCCTCCCTTCTGCCCTAAAGGTCCGGGGTTAATCCTCTTCCCCACCCGGGGTGGCTTGGACAAAAGAGTTAACTGCTCTGGTCTACCTGCACTATTCATGGGTGCTTTTTACATTGTTATTGCGATGCTGACGGTTCCCGCCCGCCGCTGATGATTTGCGGTTCCCTTCCGCACCTGGGGTTGGGCCGTCAGGTACGCACCCATCCTGCGCTCGGTTTAACCCCTGCGCGCCTGGCTCCGCTGTCGCCCCCTTTCCTGGCCCGCTGCAAGGTTCCCCTTCCTGGCGCCCGCATGGCGCGACCCTGTCTAGTCGGGTCGCGACATCCTGCCCCCCCGAAACTGACTTCCCCCTCCCCTGGGGAGCGTTCTGAGTCCCGGGGCCCCCCGGCCGGTTTGGCCACTGTTGGTGGAATCTCTTGACCAGCTGTGGGGCCAAAACGTCCGACGCCCACACCCACTCTCGGTCCCCCGTAGCAAAGTCCTTCCACTCCACCAGGTACTGCAAACGCCCTCTGTAGAGTCTGGAGTCCAAAATGTCCTTAACCTCATGGTGCTCCCCTCCTGCCAGGATCAACGGGGTGGGTGGCGCCGCCACGGGGTGCCAACCGTCGTCCTCCGGGGACTTCTTCAGCAAGCTGAAGTGAAACACCGGGTGTATCTGTTGCAAGTTCTTTGGGAGTTCCAGCTTCGCAGAAACTCCGTTGATTACCTCTAACACTTTAAACGGGCCCAAGTACCGAGGCCCGAGTTTCTTGCTGGGGAGGCCCAGCTTCAAGTGCCGCGTGGACAGGTAGACCCGGCACCCCGCTTTGATGTCCCCCGCCGGTCTTCTTCGCTGGTCCGCCGTCCTCTTCTGCGCCGCCTTGACCTCCAGCAGTTGTTCCCGAAGGGACTCCCAGCACCTGGCCGTCCTCTCTCTCCACTTTCCGAGCTCCTCCGGCTCCCGGGCGGTGGGCTCTCCCAAGTCCGGCAGGTGCCTCAGGTCGATCCCGTAGACCACGGCGAAGGGGGACATCTCCGTGCTGCTATGTACGGAGTTATTGTAAGCGAACTCCGCCAACGGAAGCAGCTGTGACCAGTCGTCCTGCTGGTAGCAACCAAAACACCGCAGGTACTGCTCCAGCACCTGGTTGACACGTTCCGTCTGTCCGTCAGTCTGGGGGTGGTAGGCCGAGCTGAGTCCCTGTTCGATCCCCAGCAGTCCCAGGAACGCCTTCCAAAATCGGGACACAAACTGGGAGCCACGATCGGAAATGACCTTGTCTGGAACCCCATGGAGCCGGAAGATGTGCTCCATGAACAGCTTTGCCACCTGGGTGGCGGTAGGCAGTGAGGCGCAGGGCACGAAATGGGCTTGCTTGGAGAACAGGTCCACCACGACCCATATTGCTGTCTTGCCTCGGCTGGGTGGCAGATCCGTAATAAAGTCCATGGAGATCACCGACCAAGGTCGAGGTGGGACCTCCAGGGGCTGTAGGAGGCCCTGCGGCTTGCCCACTGCCGGCTTGCAGGTGAGGCAGATGGGGCAGCCTGCAACGTAGTCCTTGACATCTTTACGGAGCGTGGGCCACCAGAAGCTCCGCCGAACCAGCTTCCACGTCTTGACGAAGCCGAAGTGCCCAGCCGCTTTGGCGTCGTGGCATGCTTCCAGGGCGGCCCTCCGGAGGGGTTCCGGGACGTACGCGGCGCTCCCTCTTCGCCAGATGTCCCCTTCCAGTGTCAAGGAGTCCCGCAGGTTCTGTAGTTCCGTGTCTGTCGGATACGCTGCCACTAGTCTGTCGCGGAGCGCTGCAGAAGGCTGGCTGCGCTCCCGGGGGGGGGTGTCCCATCTTGACCCCCTGTCTGTCCCTCTTTCCTCCTAGCCTGGTTACGGGTGGTGACGGCTCGGGCTAGGTGTTTGTCCTCAAATAGCGGACGCATCTCTGTGCGGACATCCGCCTCGTACTGGGGCAGGCGAGACAGGGCGTCCGCGAGGAAGTTGTCCTTCCCGGGGATGTGGCTTAGCTGGAAATCGTACCGGGAGAAGAACTCTGCCCACCGCATGTGCTTGGCGGTCAGCTTCCGTGGCTGTCGGAGGGCCTCGAGGTTGCGGTGGTCTGTCCAGACCTCAAACGGTTCCCTTGCCCCCTCCAGCCAGTGTCTCCACTCCTCAAGCGCCATGCGGATGGCCGCTGCCTCCTTCTCCCAGGTAGACCAGTTCCTTTCCGCCTTCCCAAACTTCCGGGACAGGTACGCTCCGGGCCTCAGACGGCCCTCCCCGTCCCTCTGCAGGAGTACCGCCCCCATGGCCACATCACTAGCGTCTACCTGTACCACCATGGGCCGGGCTGGATCCACATGGATCAGCGTAGGCTCGGTGGCGAACGCCCCTTTGAGCCCCTGGAAAGCCTCCTCCGCCCGGGACCCCCAATCCAGAGCCGCCCCGGGACGCTTGGCCCCCTTTCCTTTCCCCTTGGTACCTAGGAGATCGGTGAGGGGGGTCACCAAGGCCGAATAGTTGGGCAAAAAGCCCCTGCAGAAATTTGCGAACCCTAGCAGGCTCTGGAGTTGGCGCCGTGTCCGCGGCCGCTCCCACCCCAGGACTGCTTCCACCTTCTGGGGATCCATGGCCACCCCCGCCGCCGAGATCCTATACCCCAGGTAATCTAAGGAGGGGCGGTGGAACTCGCACTTGGGCAACTTGACGTATAGGTGGTTGTCCAGGAGTCTCTGCAAGACCTCCCGGACCAACCGGACGTGTTCCCGGGGGTCCCGACTGTACACCAGCACATCGTCCAGGTAGACCACCACCCCTTTGTACAGGAGGTCATGGAGTACCTCGTTGATGAGGCTCATGAACACCCCCGGGGCCCCGCTCAAACCGAACGGCATTACCAGGAACTCGAACTGTCCAAACTGGCAGTTAAAAGCCGTCTTCCATTCGTCCCCCTCCCGGACCCGCACCCGGTAGTATGCCTCCCTTAAGTCTAGCTTCGTGAAGATCGTGCCGGTACCCAACTGGTCCAGCAGATCCGGGATGAGGGGGAGCGGGTATGCGTTCCCTGCCGCTATGGCGTTCAACCCTCTATAGTCCTGGCACAACCTCCGGGTGCCATCCTTCTTGCCCACGAAGATGACCGGAGCCCCCATGGGGCTCTTGGCGGGGCGGATGAACCCTCTGGCCAGATTCTTGTCCAGGAACTCCCTGAGGTCCTGGAGTTCCTCCCCGGACATCTTGTAGATGCGTCCCTTGGGGAGGACCGCATCTTCTGGGATGTCGATGGCGCAATCTGTGCGGCGGTGGGGGGGCAGCTCGTCTGCCTCGGTTTCCCCGAACACCGCCGCCAGATCCCGGTACTCCGGGGGTATCTCCGGCGCCACCACATCCAGCTTGCCCTCGCCCCCGTGGACCCCTTTGGCCTCCCCCTTTCCAGGGCACTGGGGGTCCGATTCGACCCTGTGCTGCCCACACCTATCCAGGTCGAACGTCAGGCGCCCTGAGCGCCAGTCTACTATGGGGTTATGTTCCACCAGCCAATCCAACCCCAGCACTACCTGGTACCCGTCCGTGGGGACCCTGACTAGCATCCTGGACTCCCGGTGGTCCCCCACCCACAAGGAGACCGGCCCCACTTCCACCCCAAACGGACCCCCCTTTATGGGACTGCCGTCCATCTGGACGAAAACTAAGGGGGTGCTCCGAACCTGGGTGGGCAAGTCCAGTTCCTTGGCCACTTCGGGGTGCAGCATACTGTGGTCGCAGCCCGAGTCCAGCAGCGCATCGCCCGTCCATTGCTTGCCACCGTCCGGGTTTTCCAGCCTCACCCGGACCAGGTTGGGTGGTCTTCCCGCCCGTTTCTTGGGGTCCGTTGACCCTGGCGGGACCTGCAGCCGGGCGTCCTTTACTGCAGGTCCAGGTCGTTTCCCGACCCCGAGCCTTCGGAGTCGGACTGGCGCTTTCCCCTTGGCTCCGTCGCGACAGCCGCCCGGCTCCTGGTCTTGGGTGTCCTACTGGTTCCCGACGTCGCTTGGGACCCTGCCGGGGTCCGGACCTCTCCTGGGGGTCGCTTGGGGCATGCCACCGCATAGTGTCCTGCCCCCCCGCACCTCATGCAGAGTCCCTCCCGGCGTCTCCTCTCCCGTTCCGGGTCGGGGGTGCGCTTGGGCCGGGGGACCCCCGCGCCATTGGCGGGGCGGAGGGTCCCTGAGTTCTCTGCGGGCCTTCGGTCCTTGCCCGCCCTGGGTTCTAGCTCCAGCATCCCCAGGTCTGCTTCCAACTGAGCCACCGTGCGGCACCAGCCGTCCAGCGTTGACAGTTCCCGGGGGGTCCCTTTCACTACGGCCCACTTGCGGAGCTCAGGATGGAGGCCCTCCTTGAAATAGTGGACGAGGACCTCCTCGTTCCAGGAGGAGATTCGGGCGGCCTCCCCCCTGAACATGTCTACATAGTCCTGTACCGGGAGACCCCCTTGCCTGGCCTTCTGGACCCGTCGCTTCGCCTTCTCCTCCGCCTGCGGGTCTTGGAAGCGCTCTCGAAGGGCCGCCAAGAAATCCTCCAGGGTGGCCAGAGCCGGGTCCCTGCGGTCGACCAGGAGCATGGCCCACTGGCCGGCCTTCCCCTGCAGGGAGGAGATGACCGCCGCTACCAAGTCCTCTGGGTCGCAGTCGTCTCCCCCATACCTTCTGGCGTGGTTCCTTGCGTGGAAGATGAAGGTGGAGAGTTCCGCCGGGTCCCCCTCGTAAACGGCCTTCAGCTCCGGGGGCGGCCTGCGCCGCGCCGTCGCCCCCCGGCGGACGTGCCTCCCGCGGGCCTCCGGGGTTGCTGCCGCGCGCTCGTCCTCGCTGCTGTCGCCCGTGGAACTCCCCGCCACTACGTCGTCCTCCAGCCGGTTGCTGCGATGTCTTGGCGGGGGAAGCACCTGCCCCCTCGGGGCCGTCCCGTCCAACCACGTCAGCCGCTGAGTCACTCCGGGCTCCTGACCTGAGCCCTCCCCTGGGGTCTGCCGACTGCAGACCCCCGATCCCGCGTGGCCTTGGCTCCCGCCGCCGCTACGACTTGTCCGGGGCACCGCGCCCCCACAGGCCTGGTCCAACGACCGGCCTGACTCCTCGTCAACCCGCAGCCGCTCCCAGATGAGGCGGTTCAGCTGCTCCTGGAGTCGCCGTAGCTCGCCCAGGCTCCCGCTGCCTGGTCCGGCCGAGGAAAGACTCCGTTGATTTGAGGTGCTCGAGGTAACGGGGGTCTGAAAACGTGCCGCTCCGCGCCATGGGGCCGCCATCTCGGTAGCTGCCGGTAAGCGATCCCAACACGATACAGACGTTGAAGTTTTTGGAGAATCCTCACTATGTCGTGTCCCCAATGGTAACTGTAGCTAGCCGTCAAGAACGCACGCCACTCCGAGAAGTCAGCGGAAGATGTCTTGAAGTTTATTGTACAGCACACAGAGAAACGTGGAAAGTCCGTGAGGATTCTGAGGAGGCCATCTCAGAATCCCCCTTATGTACACCTTGCTGGGTGACTCCCAATTCCCCCCTCCCTTCTGCCCTAAAGGTCCGGGGTTAATCCTCTTCCCCACCCGGGGTGGCTTGGACAAAAGAGTTAACTGCTCTGGTCTACCTGCACTATTCATGGGTGCTTTTTACATTGTTATTGCGATGCTGACGGTTCCCGCCCGCCGCTGATGATTTGCGGTTCCCTTCCGCACCTGGGGTTGGGCCGTCAGGTACGCACCCATCCTGGGGTTGTTTACCCCTCGAGGCATGCCTGGGCGAGGTCGGGTCTTGCTGCGCTCGGTTTAACCCCTGCGCGCCTGGCTCCGCTGTCGCCCCCTTTCCTGGCCCGCTGCAAGGTTCCCCTTCCTGGCGCCCGCATGGCGCGACCCTGTCTAGTCGGGTCGCGACACATACTAGGCAGTTGCCTGATCCTGAGTCTCAGACCACGGACACATTCACACCCTATATTTAAAGTACTATGATACCACTTTAAATAGTCATGACTTCCCCCAATGAATTCTGGGAGCTGCAGTTTGTTAAAGGTGCAGAAAGTTGGTAGGAGACCCCTTGTTTCCACAGAGCTACAATTCTCAGAGTTGCCTAGGAAGAGAGACTTGTTAAACCATTCTGCGAATTGTAGCTCCGTGAGGGGAATCAGAAGGGGGGGGGGTCTCCTAATAACTCTCAGCATCTTTAACAAACTGCAGCTCCCACAATTGATTGGGGGAAGCCATGACTATGTAAAGCGGTATCATAGTGCTTTATATGTATGTTGTGAACGTGGCCCATTGTTGCTCATATATATTGTCTACATGGACAGGCAGCACCTGTTCAGGGTTCCAGGTAGGGGACAGTCAGGTACACTTGCCCCGGGCCTCAGAGGGCTGAGCCAGCCGGGGGGGCCCACCAGGGACCATCTGCTTTTTTGTTTTAGTTTATAACTTTATTCTAACAAGACTTCTGCCCCAGGCTTCAGATGCGATCTGCATTGCCCTGGCTCCATATGAACAGTAGCTGAACATGTGTCAGTTGGTTGACACAATCTGCCCTCTCAAGCCACAGAACATCCCATACATCAGGGGGCGCTATGTGGTAGAAATCAGAACAGAGTAGTGGTGCTGGAGTAATGGTAATTCCTGCGTGATTAGCACCCTCTAGTGGGCATCCTATGCCTTTTAAGAGCATATCTCAGCATTGGTGATTCTAAGAAGATTCTACACACACACACACACACACACACACACACACACACACTTCATAAAGTTACCATTTGTAGTGCAGAATCAAGGAGGATCACAGCAGCTACCACCCTGATTTTTTAAAAAAACCGAAGCCTATGCTCAGTCAGTAGAGCATGAAACTCTCTCAAGTAGGGCTGCCATACGTCCGGAATTTCAAAGGTGGAATTGACGTCCAGGGGGAATTTCCGAAATGTGGCGCTTTGTCCTGGATCTTAGTCTTGGTTTTTACTTTTTGAAATATGGCAACCCTATCTCAAGGTCATGGGATCAAAACCCACTTTGGGCCAAATATTCTTGCATTACAGGGGCTTGGACTAGACGACCCTGGTTGTCCTTTTCAACTCTACAATTCTATGATTACAGAACTGAGTCTAGATAGACCCTATAAACAGGCTGTTTTCAGGGGAAGGAGTGTCTCCCACATCACAGACTGATTCTGTTTCCTGCTGTTTCATTCACTTTGCACCTTGCAGGGCAGTAGGAGAGAACAACAATTCTGAGAATGTGCAAAGAGTCTTCGGCTCATCAATGGATAAATACTGCCAACTGTATACCAGGCTACAATTCCAAAACATCTTGAGGGCAACAAGTTGGAGAAGGGTGCTCCATAGCTATGGGATTTGGGCAACTAGGGTATTTAAATTAAGAGCAGGGAGAAGGGAGAATTAGCAACCTATTCACTCTTTCCAGTGTCCTTCCTCCCTGCAGCTGAAATGGCTGGACGTGGTCTGCGTGGGCTATGCTAAGATTATTAATCCTTGGTGTTAATCAGAGATTCTCCCCAGCCCTTTCCCTGTATAGATGAGAGAAGGCTACACCCCCCTCCTCCAGCTGAGTAGGCCACAGGGACACAGCTGTTTCTCCTACACACACACACCAGACCCAAAGTACACTGTCCTGGTATCAAACACACAACCTGTCACACATTGCGATTTAAAGGATCTTTTCTTCTATGTACAAACAGAGTCCCACAATACTATAAGTACATAAGAAGAGCCTGCCTGCTGGATCAGCCCAACGGTCCAACTAATCCAGCATCCTGTTCTCACAGTGGCCAACCGGATGCCTGTGGGGGAAGCTTTCATTCAAGACCTGTGCAACAGCAGCACTCTTCCCACTTGTGATCCTCAGCAACTGGTATGGTGTACTGCCTCTCACAGTGAAGGGAGGACACAGCCATCGTGGCTAGTAGCCATTGTAGCCAGCATAACTTAATCAGCAATCTATTAGGAACATAAGAAGAGCCTGGCAACTGGATTAGGCCAAAGGGGAACCCATCTAGTCCAGCATCCTTGTCTCACAGTGGCCAACCAGATGCCCCAAAGGAGAGCCTGCAAGCAGGACCTGAGTGCAACAGCAGCACTCTCCCCACTTGTGATCCCCAGCACAACACAGAAGCAACACAGGGGGGGACCCAACAGCTGTCAACATGTTGCATGAGCACCCCAAAACGTTCAAATTAAGATTATAGGAAGCTGCCTTATACCAGGCGAAAAAATTCATCCATCTAGCCCAGTACTCTCTGTTCTGACCAGTAGTGGCATCCCAGAATCTCAAGCAGTAAGACAGACAGCATGGCATCGTGGTTAGAGTGTTCCAATCCTCACTCAGCCATGAAGTTCACCGGGTGACCTTGGGCCAGTCACATACTCTCAGCACAGCCTACTTCACAGGGTTGTTGCGAGGATACAATGGGGAGAACTACGTAAGTCACCTTGAGTTCCATGGAGGAAAGGTAGTGGAGAAGAAGAACTCTCCCATTATTTGCCACCTGATTCTTTTAATGAGAAGTGCTGCCGGGATTGAACCTGAGGTCTTCTCTTGCATGCAAAACACTTGTTCTGCCATGGACCTATGGGCTTTTGCCATAAGAATTCACAAAGACACATCCCCACAAATTATAACATTAGGCCCCAAGGGAGTGCAT
This sequence comes from Darevskia mixta, assembly GCA_034641385.1. Lineage (NCBI taxonomy): Eukaryota > Metazoa > Chordata > Lepidosauria > Squamata > Lacertidae > Darevskia > Darevskia mixta. The sequence goes on along the minus strand of JAWWNH010000159.1, from coordinate 242,629 downwards.
TCGCCTATTTGGATCTCAGGCACCAAGTGTTGTTGAGTGGCTCACAAAGAGACACAATGAGGTTCACAGACCTTAATTACTAGGCCTCAAGCTCAGCCTGATGAGGTAGGCCAACCTTCACCAGCCTGGTGCTCTCATGATGTTTTGGACTACAACTCCCAACAGCCCCAGTCAGCTGATAGAAGCTGAAGTCCCAAACATCTGAAGTCTCAGGTAGGCTGTTAATAAAGTACTGTACATAATTTAAGGTCAACGTCCCTTGACTTGACATGAGGCGAGCCCTCTGCCAAAGGTAACGGGGGGACGGCTGCATAGCGGAAGGGGATAAGCAAGCCCCCACGTGTCATGGTTCGGGTCAGCCTCGTCATCCATGCAAGAGAGTCAGGTTAAGCTCGGTTGTCCTTGTTAGTGGATTTGGGATTAAAGCAAGAACATAAAACAGCATTTAAGCTGCATGGAAGGAAAACAATCCTGAGCTAGAAGCAAAATAAAATGGAGGTGTTGATGTTTATTTGAAAACAGAAGTCCACTCTGGGCTCATGTGGGAGGACTTTGCAATGAGTCAGGCCCACAATGGCCCTAACTCAGTTTGGCCTACACTGGAAGGCAGGATTTCTCCAGGATTTCAGGCATGAGCTTTGCTCAGTGCTACCAGGAGATCCTGCCAGGGACTGAACCTTGCAAAGCGGGTGCCCTCCCATGAAGACACAGTCTCTCCCTGCCGGGTCTCCCTTAATGCAGAGTTGATGAGGCTGTGCCCTTCCAGATGTTCACAGATTACAATCCCTGACAACTGGCCATGCTGGATGGGGCTGATGGGAGTTGTAGTCCAACAACATCAGGAATGCCACAGGTCCCTTGCCACTTAAATAAAAGAAGGGGCAGGGAAGTGTGTGGAAGCGCACACACATGAAACACTGAACATTAATGGCCCTCCAGAAGAAAAGAGAGAGACTCATACATGCAGTATATGCAACAGGTCTAAATTCTAATGACTAGGCCAGGCTTCCTCAACCTGGTGCCATCCATATGTTTTGGACTACAACTCCCATCAGTTGTGCTGGTTAGGGCTGATGGGGGTTGTAGCACAAAATATCTGGATGGCACCAGGCTAGCCTGATCATGCGGTAGGCCGAAGAGCCTCCTCAAGTGAACTGGGAACATATTGGGCACACACCCTCCATTAGCGTACTTTAAAACGGGGGCAGGGGAATCTGGGGCCCTCTAGATATTGCAGGACTACAACTCCCATAACCTCTGATGATTGGCCATGCTGGCTGAGGCTGATGGAGTCCAATAATATTGAGCGGGGCACAGGTTCTTCACCTGGCTTTAAAAAGGACAAGATACTGATGGGATTTTACATACACATAGGCATCAGATTTGAAAAGCAGCAGATCAGATGTCCTTCAAAACCAAGTATGTAAAAAAGAAGGATAAAAGGTGAGTTATGTCATTTAACACTGGAGCATCCTGAACATTTTACAGAAGCAAAATCTACCATCTGTTAAAATATATGCATATTATTGCAAACTATTATACTTCTAGTTAGAATGAGAAATACTCAGTCGCCCTTCCTCTGGAAGGCAAAAAAAAAAAAAAAAAGTACCCATTATAAGAAGAAGACAGAAGCCCTACAAAAAACATATTCACACATACTCACCCCACTTGTATATATACACTTTTATGATTATTATATATTATGTATTTGGGCATTCAGAACATTTTCTTTCAAGCAAAAGCATACATGTACCACTTATTTGAAAAAAGCTCGTGCAGTTTTAAAAAGAAAGTTGAGAGAGGACTTTGAATATCCTCTGAAATGAGTAAGGAAAGAAGGACAATAGAAAACAAATTGATATTTGTATGTGATTAGTCTATCCATCACTTGAGACTATTCAGAATTTTTTTCGGGGGGGGAATCGACATTTTTCATATCTGGGGGGAAAGGTTCATATTCATTAGCTTTGGAGCAAGGACTAAGGGAAGGGTCGGGAGCAGACACTTCATATCATCTATGCACTAGCATCTATCATAAATGTAACATTTGCACCATTCATGAGGACTAGAAAATTGAGTAACACTGGAAGCAAAACAGAGAGGTGATAAAAAGAGCTGAAACACTAGCAAGGAAAAAGGGACAACCCCTCCCCAATTAACACCATCCAAAAGCAACTGATTCTTATAGCAAATATTCATTAAAAAAACCAAGAGCTTCTAACAGGATATGAATAACTACAGATACACTGTGAATGAATGGGGATTAATAATAAATATTAATGTAACATATTAGACAGATAACAATAATTTAAAGGGTTTGAGTTACAGCGCAGCATTTGCACCAAATGTCTACTGTAGGGGTTTCCCTTGACTTAGTCCAGAAAAAGACGTGTACATGAGCCAATGGGGAAACTGAGGCATCCCATACCTATGGTTGTGAGGAAATTTAGTTTAGAGGGCTGTTTTGGTTAAAGGATTGAGGTGTAGTGGAGGCTTGGAGGTCCCAAAGTTTCCAGGTATCCTGTGCGGGGAAAGGGTTGTGTTTTATTGGGGGGGGGGGTCATGGTAAGAGTAAACAGGTGATTCTAGAGGAAGGGAGAAAATTCACTGTAAACCCCCCCTTTTTTTTCTCCAGGGGTAGGGTAAGAGAGAACATTGTGTTGTTACTGAGCAGGAGGTTTTAAGTCATGATGGTTTGAATGGGGTGGGGAGAGGGAAGAGCTGTACCTCTATGTTGGGAGCCTCCAACATGGGGGGGGGGTGTCAGAGAATTTGGCAATAGCCTTGAATGGGCGAGTACTATATTGGTGTAGGAGGGATGTGAAGGCCAAGAATTTGTAATATACGGAAGGGGACAAGACCAGAATTTGCTATTTTTGGGGGGGTGTACCCAAGGAGGAATTAGCAGAGCTTAGGGAGACAAATGGGGAGGGCAATCAGATGGTGGTTGGGTGTCAGGAGACAAACAGAGCAATACTCTGGAATTTGAGGGGGCCAAAGTGGCTGGGATATGGGGAAGATTGTGCCATCAATGATGTCAGGGGCTGCTGTTTTTTGGGGGGGGCACATGAAGTCTTGAATATTTGGGGTGGGGGTCAGTATTTGGATTTGTGCCTAGCCCGCCCACCCACCATCTCGCTACACAAATACACACACACCTTTTCAGGTTAAGGACCAGAGATAATATATTTTGGGGAAAGGTCTGTCTCTTGGCAGCCTTCTGCATGTTGATTAAGAAAGACATCTGTGTCCCCCCCACCCGGCACCCCCGCAATGCATTCCCTCTCTCTTCTGAACCTGTTGCCGTGGGGCTGGAGGAAAAGAAGGGGTTAAAGATAGGGGTGGCTCTGACTTGCTTAGGGGCTGGTGGAAGGAGGGGGGGTTTCATAAAGATAGAAGAGGTGACACCTACCACACAGAGACACATGGAAGAGAGCCTGTTCTTCGTCTTCATGGGGGTGTGGGGGGTGGAGATGGGGGAGCTGAGTACGGGGGCTGCCAGAGAGAGGAGGTGGGGGCTTGATCCTCACGACTTAGACGGAGGGAGGAAACTGAAAGGGCGAAGGAGGGAGGAGAGGATGTGCAGGGGGGGATATAAGCAGAATGGTAAAAAGAGGGCTGTGATTAGAGGATTGATGCAGTGAGCAAGGGAGGGAGAGAGGGAGAAAGAGAGAGAGGAGTGTGCAAGAAAAGGATGTGGGGAGTCTGAGTGAGGGATGCGGTGTGGGTGTGAGACAGTCGCAGGATTTGTGTGTGTGAGAGAGAGTGTGTGTCCAGGATGCTGCGTTTTGCGGGGGTGGGGGGTGTTGAAGGAAAAGGATGCTCCAGTTGTGAGTGTCCAATTGATGCAGAAGGAGATGGGGAGGGCTGGATGGATGGAAGGAGGATGTTCTGGTGTGTGCAATGCAAAAGTGTGGTGTGGTGTGGTGAGTGTGTGTGTGTGTGTGTGTGTGTGTGAGAGAGAGAGAGAGAGAGAGAGAGAGAGAGAGAGAGAGAGAGAGAGAGATACCCCATTGCAGTATTCCCAGAAGGGGAATGCAGAAGGGTTGATGTGGGGGTGATGCATGTGTGCGCGCCAGGACTTTGCATGGGGATGTGGGAAGCAAAGTGACTGCTACGAGTGTGTCACCAAAAAGTCAATGCAGTTGTTAGGAGAATGCAGCTGAAATTGTGTGTGTGTGTGTGTGTGTGTGTGTGTGTGTGTGTGTGTGTGTGTGTGTGTGTGCAAGGCAGGGAAGGAGGGAGGGAAGGAGGAAGAAAGACCATTGCAGTGTTCAGAAAGCTCAAGCACTATGCAAGGAATGCTCACCAATTGAATCATCAAAGCTATGAGTGTGGAGTTGAAACAGAACCACCCTGAGAAATGATATATGTGTGTGTGTGTGTGTGTGTGTGTGTGTGTGAGAGAGAGAGAGAGAGAGAGAGAGAGAGAGAGAGATAGCAGGCACATGTGCAAGAGAGGGATGGGGAAGTGCAGAGTTGAGACATGCCACACGGCTGCGTATATGCATGTGTATATTTTGCACATATCATTATCACTCAGTGGTTGACTTGCAGTCGAATGTGTGAACAGCCAAAAACTGCTCGTGGCGGGGGCCATAAGGATGCAAATACACACACCACCTGTGACATCTGAATTGTGACAACCGCTTCACACGTGCCAGTCCTCTCTCAACATGTCAGTCAACTAGTTGATTAACATACATGTGCTCTCATGGAGAAAGCGTGAAAGAGCATGTGAATGAATGAGAATCACATACACAGTGCAATGGTAAAGTACTACTTAGTATCCCATATATGTGCAAGCACATGTGTGAGAGGGACAGCTGGCTGCAAATACAATGATGCAGTGCAAAGGTGTTCAATAACATTATTGTGAGCATACACATACGTATCACATATGCACCAATCCTGCGTTTTACTGTCTCCACAGAGCACAAGACTGACCCTAATTCCAATAGGTCCAAACTGCTAAACCAGAGTTTAGAGAAAAGGCGACTAAGAGGTGACATGATAGAAGCTTATAAAACTCTGTCTGGCCTGGAGAAAGTAGAGAGAGAAAAGACCCTCCCCTCTCATAACACTAGAACCCAGGAATATCCAATGAAGCCGAATGTTGGAAGATTCAGGATGGGCAAAAGTACTTTTTCATGCAGCACTATGAACTTGCTCCCAAAGGAGGTAGTGATGGCCACCAACTTGGATGGCTTTAAGAGAAGATTGAACAAATTAATGGAGACAGCAATTGATGGCTACTACCCATGATGGCTGTGCTCTGCCTCACTGGTCAGAGGCAGTAATGATTGATTATTTAATTTCTATACCACTTAATGGGGTGCATTGGGTGTTAGTGGAGGGGTAGGACTTCTGATGAGGAACATGTCATGCTCCTTCTGGGGTAGTTTGACCACCTTTGGTCTCCCATGCTGCACTTGGTTCTCACCTGTGGCTCCTAGAAGCTGTCAGCATGCAACAGTGGCTACATCCCAGGAATGGCTTCGACTGGCTAGCTAAACCATGTGAGGGTAGCCAATGGGATTCAAGCCCTTGGTGAGTTAGGGACTTCTTCCCCTGCATGTGAAGACAGGCTCTGGCAGATTGAGCAGATGAGACCAAGAGTGAGTCTCAATGGTCAAGAAGAAAGAAAACACTGATCCTCAACCTCTGCTGACTTACAGTATATCTTCAGGAAAAGAAAATGTTCAGAAGTAAACCCTACACAAATCTACACATTTGGGTGGCAGTTGGATGGTGCCTTGTATGCCTTCTTCCGGCAACTCCTGCAGCTAAGCTGGCACCAAATGTCTTGCTCTGCTTTCCTTTGGACCACGTAAGTGAGGCCAAGAGCGGGCAGCCCAGGACCTCCTTACACATAGCCCAGGCCTGCGCCCCAGGTAGGTCACTTAAGTGCTACTAATGCAGCAGTTTGACTTCACCCTCAGAGGTGCACTCCATTGTCTCTGGAGACAGATGCCAATTTAAAAAATGCCTTAATATAGTTAAAATATCTCTAAGCAGTATACAGAAAACCGAAGCAACAACAGACAACTTGAACAAAATATCACAAAAATATACAGTTACATATAAAAATGTTACACTAAAACCAAGTTACTAATACAGTATATAAATCAATATGCTTCCAAATGCCAGTTGCTAGAAACCACAGGAGGGGAGAGTGTTCTGGTACAGGCATCATGTTGGCCACTCTAAGAGGATGGTAGACTAGATGGGCCATTGGTCTGATGCAGTAGCAGGACATGCCATTTTAGGATGTGAAACTTGATTTTTGCAAATTTCTTCAGTGAGTGGGTCTTAAAAAATATTATTTATGAGTGTGAGGAATTCAAATCTGCTATTATTTTTGTGACTGGACAACATTTAGCTTGGTAAGTCTATGCTTGATGAAAAAGCACATAAATTGCTTTTAGAAAACCAAATAATTTAGTTTTACCTTCTGAAAATGTTGGGTACTGCTAAATAAAATAATAATAAGAATAATATATAACTGCAAGTACTTGGTAATCATTTTAAATGATTTCTATGTAATTTTACACACATTTTACTTACCAAGGAAAACTAAATTATATTAATTTAATCAAAATATCTTTTGATTTCCCAAGTCATGTTGCAAGTTTTTAGCACCCTTCATTTTTGGAATTTGAAGGCTGAACAATTCAACACACCCTAATGCAGAAGTCTCCTCTTATGTCCAAAGCAGTGCAGCCCATGAACACAGACCAGAGGCCTCTTCCTGTGGCCTGCTGGGTACAAGAGCATCCTATTTTTGTAGGCTCAAACAATGTAAGCAAAACCATGCCGTTTTTGGCACCCTTGGAGGGCTACTGCGCATGACCTCTTCACTCTCTTGCTCTCTCTCACACACACATAGAGTGAGGCATGTTCCTCTGCGATGAAATTTTATTCTGTGAACTGCCTTAAGATCTTATGATGAAGGGCAGTATATAAATTTAATAAATAAATCAGTCCCCTGCACTGATAAATTCTACCTTGGTAGCACTATGTCTCTGAATACCAGTTGCTGGGGATTCCAAGGGGTGGGATACTGCTGCCATGCACAGGTCCTTCCTGGAACTATCCCCCTCTCCCCACCTCTCTAAGAAGGCATCCTCACCCACCGCATCACCCACTAAGAGGGCTTGGAATAGTACCCTCCACACCCCAACATTCCTGTCCTTAGGGACATAGGAAACTGTGTTTATACTGAGACAGGCACAAGTCTGTTTAACTCAGTACTGTCTACACTGACTGGCAGCAGCTCTCCAGGGTTTCAGACGGGACATTCCCAGCACTTCTTGGAGATGCCATTGGAGTCAGAACCTGGGGACTTCTGCATGCAAAGCAGATGGTCTCAGAGATATTAAAAGATATTGGGAGAGGTGAAGGATGTGTATGGGCACCCCCATGCTCTTCAAATCAACCCACCCCAAAATCACTCAAAGGGGTGGAACCATCATTTTTTTGCCTCCCCCATCTGCATTGATGTATTTCCTCCATCCATCCTGGCCTCCCTGTCTCTTAGTCGCTTAGCAACCAAGCCACTGGGGCTCTGGGGTTGTCATGGCGACAGGCTCCTGCTCCCGCATGGCGCTGAGAGGTTTTTTGTGAGGAGGGGGTAGGATGCAGTTCCTTTTTTTAAAAAGGCCAAAAAATTATTAGTGGCTTCCTATATTTTTAAAAAAATACAACTCCCAACATTTGGGGCCAAAGGCCATGGGGAGAGATCTTAAAGAGGGAGGAAAGACAGAATGGTTCAAGAGAGAGATCAAGGGGATAGGGGGGAATTATATGGAAGTACAGCACCAACCTTCCTGCATTACTCAGATTCAGAAGCGAATGAAAATCTTCTATCCTCCTCTGTAATTCTTACCCCTCCATTCTACACAGCTGCAGAGCAACTCCACCCCCCACAACCCCAGAACCAGCTGCATTTAAGAAGGTGGTGAAGGAGGGATCCCTAGTATAAGCAATCTATACACTCAAGGAGGCCGCTGCAAGTCAGCATAAGATGAGGGAGCCCACTGGGAACGCAGCTGCCTCACTTCAGATTACACAGTTATCTTCTCTACTCCAATAGGCAATTCAGTGCACACTCACACACACACACACATATTCAACATACATCAGTATGGGGATCAGTGTCAAATTTGGTCAGCTTCAGAGTTCCCCTTAGTTACTGCAAAAAAAAAAAGTTTGCTGCAAAGTGGTTCTATATTATACTGCTTCCCTGATCAGGAATGTTGGTTAAAATGTGTGCTTTCTGTACTACACAGAACTCCTCTTCAACAATTCAGGAAACAGAGCTGATGCAACATTCTGTGCATAACAAAAGGGAGCTGACCCAACTTCTTTTGTTTGTGTGCTCTTCTCCCTTCAAACTGTTGCTTTTATTTATGATGTATTTATTACAAACACACACAAACAACATTTATATACACAGTTCTTCCCTCCTCACAACAATCCTGTGAGGTAGGTTAGGCTGAGAGACAGTGACTGGCCCAAGGTCACTTAGTGAGCTTCATGGCTGAGTAAGGATTTGAAGTCTGGTCTCCCAGATCCTATTCTGACAACCTAACCCCAACTATACAAACCTGAAGGTAACACAGTGTCTTCCCGAAAAGCATCCTGCTTGGAGATGCACTGTCAACAAGTGAGTGGGCCTATGCTCATCCAGCCTTCCCCAACCTGGTGCTCTCCAGATGTTTAGGACTACAACTCCCATCAGCCCCCCAAGAGAAAGCTCCAAAACATCTGGTGCACACCAGGCTGGGGAAGGCTGGCCTAGAGCTCATCCAGACTTCCTTTTGTGCTACACTTTCCAGACACAGGTCCACACTTTAAAGCTCCACAACTGTTTTGTTGTTGTTCTGGCGCTTTCCCCAGGAAAAATCTGCATTTTACTGCTGAATGAGAGCAAACAGCAAACTGCAGAAAATCTGATTGCCACTTGCTCTGATTCAGTGGTAAAATGCGGATTTTCCTGGGGAAAGTGCAGGGACAAAAAAAAGACCCTGCTTGGACACAGGGATTTAAAACCAGACCTGTGCCCAGAAATGCAGCACAAAAGGAAGTCTTGATGAACCTCTAGTGTGCTTTATCAGTTTAACACAACATACAAAAACTCTACTGTATGAACCTAAGTGATTCCATCTAGTTCTGCTCCCAGCTTCCCAAAGTGGCCAGTCTGATGCTCTTCGGAACTCTCCAGAAGTTTTGTGTGTCCAATAACTCTTCAATTTTACAACTTTTTCTTTCTGAAGGAAGCTTTCCAAGCATATATTTCCCATAAAGACATAATAAGAGCCTTTTGGATCAGGCCAAGAGCCCATCTAGTCCAGCATCCTGTTCTCACAGTAGCCAACTAGATGTCTCTATAGGAAGCCCACAGGCAGGATTTCAAGCAGGAGAGCACTCTCTGCTGCAGTGGTTTCCAGCAACTGGTATTCAGAAGCATTACTGCCTCCAGCTGTGGAGGCAGAACATAGCCATCATGGTTAGTAATCATTAATAGCCTTATCCTCTTGTCTAATCCTTTTAAACCATCCACGTTGGTGACCATTACTGCTTCCTACAGGAGTGAGTTCCATATACACTGTGTGAAGGACTTTCTTTTATCTGTCCTGAATCTCCCAACATTCAGCTTCATTGGATATCCACAAGTTTTAATGTTATAAGGGGGGGGGACAGGACTTTTCTATCTACTTCCTCCTTATAAACTTCTATCGTGTCACCTCTTACTCACCTTTTCTCTAAACTAAAAGTCCCAAACACGGCCATCTTTCTTCGTAATGGAGTTACTCCATCTGCTTAATACTTTTGATCCCAATAACAGCAGATCAAAAAACATCCGTATGTGCTAAGCATCCACACATTGCAAAAAGAGGCATTTCTCTCCCAATAAACTACAACCATCAGCATCCCCTTTGAGACGAGCTTGAACATTAATTACCACCCTGTATGAACATTTTTTATAGACAATTAGTAAAAGGTCTAGAAAGTGTTCATAGTTTGGGGACAGTTCTCTAAACAAGGATGGTTTTCTTGCATGTTTTTCTTTAATAGGGTTAGAAAAATACACAAACACAGCAAACCATTAACACTGGTTTTCAATTGAAATACAGCTTTATCTAGACTGTTACAATATTTTTATAACATTTTTACTTTAAAAGATAGATTTTGTTGTTTGCAATTGTTGGGGGGGAATCATAGCTTATTGAAGGAACTGAAATTGTGGGAAAAGGAGGGATGAATCCCTAAAAAAATTAATTTCTGCTGGAACTCATGCATACTCACAGGTCATGCACTCCTGAATGAGAGCAGTGGTGAAGGTTGCTTGGTGGACAAGGAAGGACAGCGCAGACATGCTCAGTGGCACCTCCTTGTTAATTCCTACAAACAACCCCAAATCAAAGCAGATTGTGGGCATTCAACACGCATGGTCCCCCAGCTTTAATGAAGTCCCAAACAGGACATGATTAAGGGAAAGGATGAAAATGCGATGCTGATTGGGGCTGATGGAGTTGTAGTCCAAAACAGGACACTCTGTTGAGGAAAGGCTGCCACAGCACATGTAGTACTGGGAAGTAGTTTTACAGTGGAGGGTTTCTTCGCAACCATGTGTCAATATAACAGCAACCTGACAATTCATTCCGAAAACACACTCTTCTGCCCCTCAATTGGTCTTCATTATGTTACTCAGATGAGACAGATGGAGGAAGCTTAGCATTTAGATTGGTGGGTGCGGAGAGGAGAATGGGCAGACCTACGGTAACTAGAAGAATGCAAAGAGAACACATTTTCAATTAAAGGCCCCAGGCATAATTGCCTGATTTCAGTGGTGGTGCATTATGGGCTGTGTAGTCCATGGGTAGGCAACCTAAGGCCCGGGAGCCGAATCTGGCCCAATCGTCTTCTAAATCCGGCCCGTGGGCGGTCTGGGAATCTGCGTGTTTTTACATGAGTAGAATGTGTCCTTTTATTTAAAATGCATCTCTGGGTTATTTGTGGAGCATAGGAATTTGTTCATTTTTATTTTCAAAATATAGTCCGGCCCCCCACAAGGTCTGAGGGACAGTGGACCGGCCCCCTGCTGAGAAAGTTTGCTGGCTCCTGGGTAATCTTTGAGCTTCATAAAAGCTTATCATTGTGCTTATGTATTTCAGTTGCAAGAATAAAGACACAAAAGGGTTGAAGGACTGCAATTAGTTTAAGGGAAATTAGGGCCTGAATAAGTTGCCTTACACTGAGTCAGCCCATTGGGGTCCATCTAGTTTAGTACTGCCTACACTGTCCGGCAGTGAATCTCTAGAGTTTTAGGCAGGAAGTCTCTCCCAGCCTTACGTGGAGATGCCATTGGGAACTGAGCCTGGGAACTTCTGCAGGCAAAGCAGATACTGTATCACCCAAAAGTAACATTATACAAGTTTAGAAAATGCAGAGAAACTGAATAGAGAAGTTCTGCACCGCCCCCTTTCATAACACTAACATGAATCTGAATGGTGGGGCATTCATGACAGACAAAAGGAAACACTTCACACAGAGAATTGTTAAATTATAGAACTTGCTCCCACATGATGTAGTCATGGCTGCCAATGTGGACAGCTTTAAAATGACATAAGACAAATTCATAGAGGATAGGACTACCTATGGCTACTAGTTGTTATGGCTGTTTATTTATTTCATAAAATTTATATACAGCTTGATAGTAGAAAAAAACCTCAAAATTGTTTACAAAACAGATAAACAATAAAATTATCACTAAAAAGTTTGCAACCATAATTTAAAACATACAGAATGTTAAAACTGCAATAAAATAGACTAAGTGTAAATGCCTACTAACTTTGTAACCAACTGAGTAGCCTTGTCTAAATAAGAATATATTCAGCAGGAGCCAAAAGAAATAGTGGAAGTGCCTGCCTGATATCAATAGGTTCCAAAGTGTTGGTGCTACCACCCTAAAGGATCCAAGTTCTTACAGATATAGTGTGGCTATTATATGGCACTTGTAAAAGTACCAAATCCACACATCTAAGTACAGTGGTACCTCTGGTTAAGTACTTAATTCGTTCCGGAGGTCCATTCTTAACCTGAAACTGTTCTTAACCTGAAGCACCACTTTAGCTAATGGGGCCTCCCGCTACTGCTGCGCCGCTAGAGCACAATTTCTGTTCTTATCCTGAAGCAAAGTTCTTAACCTGGTTTATATACTATGCATTTTCTCCAAGGCCAAATCAGTCTGCCCGTCTACCAATCATGGGGGGGGGGGCAGAGGGGGCAGCTGCCCCCCCACTAGAAGCAAAAATGACCATCGTCCGTTCAAAGCAAACCTGAACGACCATGGCTTGCCCCCCCCCCTAGTTTTGATCCTGGGTACGCCCCTGCTACCAATCACTGGGAAACAAGAGCAGGGGTAGGCTATTAGCCTCATGTCCTCTTGGTGGACTTCTTGGAATCATGATTGGCTACTGCGAGCAACAGGAGGCTGGACTAGATGGGCCTTTGGTGACTCAGCAAGGCTCATAGTTCTGATGCACATACTGTCACAGATGCTCAGAGTACAGAGGGTACTGATGTACCAGGCCTTCAGCCAGCAGGAGCCCCAGACTCTGGGCTTTCATTTTTAAAAATGTAAGTCTCTAGCCCCCCCCCCCCAGAAGGAAGGCAACCATTGAGACAATTTTTGTGAGATGCACCAACCTGGTTGCACCCACCTTTCAGTGTTTTTAGCCAATGAGTGAAGTCAGAGATATGAGTTACTGGTATTTGTGCTCCAGATGATGGTAATCCCTGGGATCCCAAAGAGCTATTTCATTCTCCCCTTTAGTGCATTTTTCCTGCTTCTGCCTCTTTTTCCAGTTTTTGGAATCTCCATAGTTTTTGCCCTTCCTTTCCCCCTAGTAATCAGGATGCATCTTTACTGTGGGGTAGGGGGTTATCTGAGATCAGGTACTCCATAAAAGTTATTTTCTGCAAATATCACGGCACCATAAGAGCAGGTAGATGTTAAAAGACCACCCCTGAACTGGAAAATGCAAAATATGAAAACTTTACAAAGAGGCTTAGGCATTTCTCCTGCTGTGCTTGAGCTAAAGGCAAAGCATTAATTAAGAATCCACTATATAATTAACTTACAGTACAATGGTATACATGTCTACCCAGAAGTACGTCACTTTGTGTTTAGTGGGGCTTAGTCGAAGGTACATGGGTACAGGATTGCAGCCCAGGCTTTAATTTAGGGTCATCATTGTGGGAAAGCAGATTTCTTGTGCCTTTAACAGTTATGTGTCAAGCATAAATCCAACAGGTTAAACCTTTTCTAGCATGGAAAAATAATTATGGGGAGAAAGCTTCACCTGTCTGCATTCTGTCAGACATTTTATTACATGTGCGGCCACCAATTTATTTTTCGGCATGCCACTCCAATCGCAAAAGAGGACACAATTTTGCATGCAACACAACATATGCAAATTTTATGCAAGTCTGTGCCTGCTTTTGTGAGTGGGTCATAGGACCCAATCTGCATATAGAATTCAGGGCCCAGAAAATTCTGTTAGCATCCCTGTGTACTATATGTTCATATTAACAGTCAGGCTGTGGGCACACCCTATATTTAATACACATGCCTCCTCCCTCCCCAAAAGAATCCTGGGAACTATAGTTTCTTGTGGATCCTGGGAACTGTAGCTCTATGAGGGGTAAACTTCAGTTCCCAGGATTCTTTGGGGGAAGTCATGTGTTTTTAAATGTATGGTATGTACACACAGTCTAGTGTACAGACATATTTTCCAGGATTCAGCACAGATCTTTAGCCTGAACCAGCAGGGTTCTTATCTTATGCTCTGAGCTACAGCCCCTCTCTTACGTTTGGCTCTCACACATTTCGATCATAAGAATAATGACCATTTGGTGCCAGAAAAAGAAAAAGAGAAATGTTTCAAAATGTGAGCATGCTGACCGTTTGGCACGGAAACGTACTGCGAAAAAAAACTGAGATGCCACAAGAATATATAATGTCCATTGACATATGCATGAGTGGATCCGGCACGAAGACAGCAGATTCCACAACGCGCCATTAGTCACAAGACTAAGAATGGAACCTCCATAATCAGAGGCAGGTTAGCTTTGATCAGCACACACTGGAGAAAACAAAAGGGAGGGTTGTGGCTCTCAGGCCCTGCTCACAAGCTTACCAAGAACAGCACGTGGCTGTGAAACTGTTAGAAACTGGATGACTCCGTAGTCATGACTGTGAAAAAATGTTCAAGGCCAATGCACTGAAACTAAGCAACTAAAAATGCAGTAAGTTTCCATGTGGTGCATTTTTATTTTTTGCCACAGACAGCGGGTTCTAACCACCCCAAGATGGGCCACGAAAGGTGCAAAATTGCCACACATTCCCAATTGTTACAATGCAGGCATGAACCACCCAAACCAGCATTTTAGTTTCTCTAACAGATACAACCTCAATGGTGGTGTGAGTTTGCAAGGAAGTAATTTCAAGGAGGTTGTCAGTGCAGAGATGGGGGGGGGAGCAAAAGGATTGGTTTTATTGTCAAAGTTGTCACCCTGAATGAAAGGAATTCAAGAGGGCTGAATTCCAAAGATTTATGTATTTTTAAAAAGCAGTCAATCTTGAAATATAAAATTTACATTTCTACTCACACATGCACGCTCTACATCTGTGAGCTTTTAATACTCTCCTTTGACAGAACCCCTTCCACAGTCTCTGCTGCATAACTGGCATGCATCATGGGAGATTCTGGGGCATGGTCTAGGGCAGTTAGCAAGTACTGTGGACTTAAGCCAAGCCAGAGACCCGACTTTTGAAAATTTTGTTATATCTATGGTAGTTTTTGTTATGTGAATGGTGCCACGGACCCACCTGTCTGGGTTTCTGCCACCACTGTCTCCTGTGGGAGGGAGTTCCATAGCTTAACTATGCACTGCATGGAGAAGGACTTTCTTTTATCTAACCTGAATCTTCCAACATTCTGCTTCATTGGATGTCCATGAGCAGTGTTAGAAACTGAGCTATGAAAGCTAGGAGCTAAATGGCACCTTAAACCTGGGTTATGGGCACAACAACGGAATGTCTAAGTGTGCTTTTTCTTTACAACAAGAATACAAAGCTGAAAACAAATGAACGGCAACTAAAATATTATGTTCGTTTTTCACATGGGCTAGTCCTTCCCCTGCTCACACCCCTAATATTCTTAAGAGGGTCTCTTCCCCAGTCTTCAGAGAGTAGCTGGAAGTGGGGAGGCAGAAAAAGGTCCTCCCTTCCTTCCACTCTGCAGTTTTAATCTGAAATTTTAGGCGGAGTACTGCGCCCAGAACTCGCGCTAATGAAATTCCCTGTCGCAAAATGTGCCTAGAACAATGGGAGTTTCAAACACTGTCCATGGGTCCTTTTCTCTAGACACTTTCTTCATGCCATGAACCTTTATACAGCCTTCTATCATGTCATCTCTTACTCACCTTTTTAGTTTGGAGAAGCCCCAATTGTTGCAACGTTTCTTCATAGAGAAGTTACTCCATTCTACTGGATCTTTTTGGTTGCCCTTTTCTGAACTTTTTCCAACTCTACAATATCCTTTCTGAAGTGAGGCAACCAGAGCACTTTGTAACTAAGGCCTCCTCCTGACCAATGACTTTTTGTGAGTGTATTCTGCAACATGTCATTGATGATATTTATTTACTTGTTAAACTTATACCCCTCCAAAAGGAGCCCAGGGCAGCAAACACTTTTGCGATTAAAACATGCAATAAAAAATAAACAAAAAATGTCTTTAAAATATTTTAAAACTGTTTTAAAAAAACTAAAAACAATAAAACATTTTAGAAAAATTAAATTCAGATGCAACCAAATCATGTATCAGATAGGCCTGCTGAAACAGAAAAATTTTCAGCAGAGGTGTCTAAAAGAGTACAATGATGGTACCTGCATAAGGTGAAGAGGCAGAGAGTAATAGTGCTTTAGTGGGTGCATTTATACTGGGTAAAAAGTAAAAGGTAAAGGACCCCTGGATGGTTAAGTCCAGTCAAAGGCAACCATGGGGTTGCGGCACTCATCTCGCTTTCAGGCCAAGGGAGCCGGTGTTTGTCCACAGACAGCTTTCCAGGTCATCTGGCCAGCATGACTAAACCGCTACTGGCACACGGAGGACCGTGACGAGTGCCAGAGCACACGGAAACGCCGTTTACCTTCCTGCCGCAGCACTGGCGTGCTTTCGAACTGCTAGGTTGGCAGGAGCTGGGACCGAGCAACGGGAGCTCACCCCGTCATGGGGATTTGAACCGCCGACCTTCCGATCAGCAAGCCCAAGAGGCCCAGTGGCTTAGACCACAGCACCACTAGACCATCCACACATCATTCCGCTTCATTAGTTGCTCTGTGACGCTTCCCCAATGCATTATTGCTATCTGGAGGGGCACTCTTGTCCGCCACAGAAGCTGGACAAAAAAAAAAGTTGAACATTTGTGGTATAAAAAGGTATAGGATTTTAGCAGGCAGTTATGGGACCTGCATCAACTGGAAATGAAGCCGTCTATCTGCCCTAACATTTTGCAGGTGCAAACCATATTGAGAATGGGATCACATAGAATCACATCAATATCACCATGTGCTAAAACAATCAAGAATCCACAAAGCATATCACTTGGATAAACTAGGGGAAGGCATTCCACAATGCAGCTTTCATCCCCAACCTGGAGCCCTCCAGATGTTTTGGACTATAATTCTGTACTGGATGGAGGCTGATTTTGGGGGGGGGGGGATCTAGTCCAATACAAGTACCCTATATACTCGAGTATAAGCCTAGTTTTTCAGCACATTTTTTGTGCTGAAAAAGCCACCCTCGGCTTATACTCGAGTGAGGCAGGCAGTGGCTCCTATGAAGCTTTCCCAGGTTTTTTGTGGTAAAATTGGGTGCCTCGGCTTATATTCGGGACGGCTTATACTCGAGTATATACGGTAAGTCATCAGATTGGAGAAGGTTGCCATAATATCTAACTGCTGCAACTGTCTCTCAGGGCTTCCAGTTTGCTACTGGGCTTAAATTCAAGGTGTTATAAAGCCTTCAATAGCTTGGGACCAGATTACCTGAAGTATTTCATCAACCCATATGTGCCCACTTGACCACACAGCAATCTGTGGAACTGGCACCTTTACAAGTGCCACAAAATGTTTCCCATGCTTGTGAGAAATCAAACTTTTAGTGTGGCAGGAACTATGCTCTACAACTCGCTTGCCTCTTTGTGTCAGGCAAGCACCTTAGTTGCCTTGCTTTTTAATGCTTGCTAAAATCATGTTTGTTTAGGCAAACATAAACAGAGCCTGCTGGATCACGCCGATGGCCCAACTAGTCCAGCATCCTGTTCTCACGGTGGCCCACCAGATGCCTGTGCAAAACTTAGAAGCAGAACCTGAGCACGTGAGCACTCCCCTCCTGTGTTTTCTAGCAACTAGTAGTTGGGCAAATTGCTGTCCCTATCTTTGGAGGCAGAGCTAGCCATCAATAGACTTCTCCTTTACTAAACCAACCCAGACACATACTTTTATGATGTTTGGTTGTTCTTACCGGTAAACTCTGTTGAGTTTACAATTATTATTTTTTAAAGGCTTTTGAAATAAAGTTTCATAAATTTTTTTTAGTGAATATCATCTCATTCTTTAACTACCACCTCCAAGAGGGAAGCACTCACAATCATAGCAGTCTCCCCAGCACCGGAGCAAGGTGAAGGAAGACTGTGGCAGGAGGGCTGGCAGAGCATCCACAAACACCATATGCACATCCAGCTCTAGGGCCTACATGTCCTTCCAGAAACTGCCTCTTTCTTGTTCCTCTATGTCTTGCCTTGATCCACACAGGCTACTCTCCCACAGGTACAGATTCCTTTCCAAATAAATTTTATTAGTTTTCCAATATTCCCCCAATAGTCAAATTATAACAATATCAATTAACTCCCAATTAATACAATTATTCAAATGCCAATCAACTTCCAATTAATACAATTTAGTTAAAGGGGCTCCCCGCATTTCTGCGTTCCATAATCTTATGAATGTCAGTTACATTTCAGTTATAATAATAATCCCTTCATCAACAGCTGCAGAATTAATGATTTCCATTTGTGTTGTTATACTATATAAATTTATTAAACGTCAAGTGAGGAACTCAAACTATTATCTTTGTTTTGCCCTGTGTGTGAAAAACTGTTCTGCCCATGGAGATTCCTTCTGACCACACAGGTACAGATTCCACCCCACACCCTGTCTTGCGCAGGCCAGAAGGGAGGTCCACCCCATGCGACAGCAACAGTGTCCAGCATGCTTCCTGCATAGGGTTATCAACCTATTTGCTCCAGCAGACTCCTACATCCTTCCTGGTACCATGGTGGGCACTGCACCTGCTACCTGTCTAGCCACCTATCCAAGGCTGAGTGGTGAATGGCCCCCTTCATGCTTTCTTAGTTTGGGGCTGTCCACAACCCCAGAGTCGTCCACGACTGGACCTAATGGTCAGGGGTACCTTTAAAGGTAAATGTAAAGGTACCCCTGACCGTTGACGACTCTGGGGTTGCAGTGCTCATCTCGCTGTATAGGCCAAGGGAGCCGCGCCGTTTACCTTCCCACCAGAGCGGTACCTATTTATCTACTTGTACTTTGACGTGCTTTCGAACTGCTAGGTTGGCAAGAGCTGGGACCAAACACTAGGATCTCATCCCATCGCGGGGATTC
The DNA here is from genome assembly GCA_034641385.1 of Darevskia mixta. Taxonomy (NCBI): domain Eukaryota; kingdom Metazoa; phylum Chordata; class Lepidosauria; order Squamata; family Lacertidae; genus Darevskia; species Darevskia mixta. Next base: position 223,875 of record JAWWNH010000159.1, on the reverse strand, counting down.
GAACCACCGACCTTCCGATCGGCAAGCCCTAGGCTCTGTGGTTTAGACCACAGCGCCACCCGCGTCCCATAAATATAGTGCTGTTCAATTAAGCCTGAATGCCTAAAATATGGTGACTGGGTTAGTGGAAGAACCTTATGAAAGGTGGGATGGTAAATTCGGATACTGTAAATGCTAAGTATTAATTATTTGGTGCAGAAGTCCCTGTTTGAAGTCACAAGCTGGCCCTTCAGCCAGCCCCCCACGGCCAGGAGAATTAGGAGACAGTCTCCACACAACTCTGAAGTTATCTGCTGCATTCACACATGGTATTCTCCCACAGGAACCCCTGCAGTTTTAGTAACCTCAGGAGAGGCATCGATCTAGAATTTGATCTAGTGCTTTTGAAAGCAGGTCCTTCACTGGAGCAGCACCACAATATAGGCTTATACAGCCAAACCATATGGTCTACCTAGCTCAGTATCGTCTACATTGGCTGGCAGAAGTTCTCTGGGATTTCAGACAAGGAGTCTTTCCCAGCACTGCCTAGAGATCTCATCAGGGACTGAGCCAGGGAGCCGCTGAATGCAAAACAGGTACCGGTAATTTACCTGCTGTGCTACTGTCAAATGTAAAGCAGGTGTCTTTGTTGTTGAGTTTCAAGGCAGTTTGAGATGCTGCTGCCTCTGCCTCTGCCTCCTTCACCTCAGAAGCATTTGTAAGATCTTAATAAGAAGTTGAGAATTTTCCAACTGATTCACCTCCTTTAACTTTCTTCCCTGCCCTGGCTAGTGTAACATAACACGGCACCCTTAGTTTTGTGGGAAGACAGGACAGGGCTAGTTTGTATATAGCAATAAAAAATCTAATCTACTGGACTCTGTATGTGCTCAGGGACTAGGAATATGGGAGAAAGGGTGCTAGATCCAGTTCTGTGACAGGAGGTGGTGTCCTCAGTGGCTAGGAGTGCCCTTTACCGACCAGTTATTGGCCGTTCCTGCATCAGGGTAGCTTGAGCACAGTTGTCCATGCATTGGTAACCTCATGACTGAATTACTACAGTGTGTTGTATGTGGGGCTACCCTTGGGGTTGATCTTGAGGCTGCAGCTGGTGCAGAACACAGTGGCTATATTGCTTCAGGAGGCAAACTATCACCAGCATAGAACACCCTGCTTGCATGATTTGCACTCACAGCCAATCTGCTAACCAGGACAAGTTCAAGGTGTTGGTACTAAGTCCCTATGCAGTTCAGGACCAAGTTACCTGAGAGATCACTGTACCCCTTATACACCCAGTTTATTACTTCAATCTGCACAAAAGTCTCTCCTGCAAGTTGAGTCTGTGGTAGTGTTCAAATCCCCACTTGCCATGAAGCTCCCTGGGTGACCTTAGGCAAGTCACTGTCTTCTTTCAGTGTTTGTTGTGAGAATAATTTGAGGAGGAGAACCATGTACACCACCTTGAGCTCATGGGAGAAAAAGGTGGCATATAAATGAAAGAAATGTATAAGTTTCAGTCAAGAGCAGGGTTTGTAGTGTGGCTGCCCCTGTTCTGTGGAAGTGCATTCCTGTCAAGATATGACAGGCAAGCACTATCTGCACTTCCTGGAAACAGCCGAAGACATGTTTTGCTCCAACAAGCTTTCCCAGCTAGATAAATGGTTCTTTACTATGAATGCCCACTTGTTAGGATTTTAATCATTTTTTAAATGTATTTGCTGTTGTATTTTTAATTGCTTTTAATTATTTTGTTTATAAATTCCTACATTTACTGTTTTATTTGTAAATCACCTTGAGACAGTGGATTAGAAGGTGATTAATAAATTAAGTGCAATAACAGTACTAATAATTAATTTTGCCTTGCATTTGAATAAGAAACTACTTAATTCACACTCCTCAAACCAATACACAAACTGAAACACTACTATTATTTGAAATTTACCCTTCTCCAAATTTTGCATGCAGTTCTCCAACAAATGTGTACAAAACCATGGTAGGGCATAGAAAATGCATAGTGTTTGTGAAAATGCATTATAGTAGGGGGAAAACTTGCAAAAATGTGGATGTTAGTCCAAACTGTATGCAAAAATATGTACGGTATATTCTAAGAAATTTTAAATTCTTGTAACCCACCCTGGGACCTGAAGGATAAGTAATAACAATAATAATAATAATAATAATAATAATAATAATAATAATAATAATAATAATATCTGGGCTGAGTCCACCTGCTTCCAGGATACATCTTGGGCACTGGAAACAGGATTTATCTGTGACCTGGAAGTTAAGCAAGCCCTTAACCTCTTCCCCACATTGCACCCCTGCATGCCAAATTAATAGCATGTGTGCCCCCCCCCCATCTCTGGGAGTCCTTGGGGTGGGTAGAAAGGGAACTGGATGGAACTGGGCATGAAGGGCCTACAGGAAAATGGAGGGGGGTGTTGCTGTACGTTGCCTGAAATAATCCCCCCCTACGCATTCATGATCCAGTTATCCCTGGTTGCCATGGCATCCAAGAGGCAGCCGAGGCTGATAGGAGGGGGGGAGGGTGCTGGGATGAGGCGGCCAAGGATTGAGAAGAGAGATAAAAGTGGGGGAGGGAGGAAGAAACTGGATAGAGCAGCCTCCCCCAATGTGGCACCTTCCAGATGTTTTGGACTACAGCTCCCATCATCCCTCAGCTGACTAGTGGATGATGGGAGCTGTAGTCCAAAACTTCTAGAGGGGACCTGTGTGTTGGAGACTGCTTTCAAAACCAGGAGTGTGTTGAACACTGCCTTAGGAAGCTTTCATCAATCTCACCCCTTGGCCTGAGGTTTTTTAGTTACCTCGCAATTGTCAAAAAACAGTTGTACAACCCTCTACCGCCCCAAACCAAAATTTGGGTGGTTTCAAAGACACACATCTTCATGTCTGTGGGTATCACCACCTCTGCCTTAAAACAGCAAACAGCTGTGATGCGGGGACATCCCTCCACCACCCACCCCAACCTCTGCTGGCAGCACCGGGGGTTTGGGTGAGAGAGAGTGGCCTGTATTGACCCCTGCCTTGTTCTGTAAGCCATAACAGCTCTTCACATATGAAACCTCCTTGAGAGACTTCATAATATAAAGGGCTGGTGTGGGCAGGAACTGGAGGTACAGAAAGGTGAATGCCTTGGAGGAGGTTCAGGGGCCACTCAGGGTAGCAGACAGATCTGAAGCACACAGCACAATTCATGCGGACAGTCTCCTGAGCAAGCTAAACTATGGAATTCACTCCAGGATTGGGAAAAAATCCTGGTGGAAAGGGCTATCGGTGGCTAGTAGCCAGGATGGCCATGCTCTGCCTCCACAGTCAGAGGCAGCAATGTTTCTGAATACTAGTTGCTGGGAGCCACAGCGGGGGCAAGTGCTCTTGTGCTTGGATCTCACTTGAGGGTTTCCAGATGGCAACTGTGAGAACAGGATGCTGTACTAGATGGGCCATTGGCCTGATCCAGTAGGGCTCTCCCAGCAATCTTATGAGCTCCACTGGGATAAATGGGCGTGGGCCCCATTCATTTCAATTGAGCTTATTTTGGGGGAAGTTTCCCCCAGGAGCTGGGTAGACCTGGCTCGTCTCCAGCACCAGGGGGGCATCCCCTTAAATATCTTAAAGCCACCTTCTCCAAACTGGTGCAGTCCTGTCAGGCTGTGCTTCTCATCCTCCCTAACCATTGGCCATGCTAGTCACTGGAAGTTGGACTCCAGCAATGTCTAGACTAGAGGGCCTTGCGTGGAGGAAGACTCTCTTAAAGCTACCCTCTCTGCCTGCTGCTTCTGTTCATGAATACAGCTTCGCAGACCCTTGGCCTGCACTGTTACAATCCCATTCATGCCAATGACTCCTGGGGGCAGCCACCATTTTTTGCAGGCCCAGGGGGAAAATTCATTCATAATGTGCCCTCCATCTCAGGTATATGTGTATATTGGGGGGGGGGCTGTGGGGAAGGACAGCACTGCACTGCACAATGAAAACTGGCCTCACATTGCGGGCCATCTTCAACACACACCAGGGCTGCTGGGGAGACAGAGATATTTCCATCACTTCCCTGAGCACTTCCCATAACTTCAGAAAAGCATTTGACGGGAGAAGACACAGAACGTACTCCTGTCAGTGGAGTGCATGTAAGTAGCACAGAGAGATAAGGCACATACTTCCTTGCAAAACACCATTAGCTTTTGTTCACACAGATGCAGCCCAAGCTTCCAGTCCTCTTTGAGGCCACCACCACTTTCGTGTACAAAAACGCAGGGCCCATAGCAGCTGCATAGTAAGTAGAAACCAGCCGACAAAGTGTTTGCCCCAACACTGCAACGCTCCACCTGTTGATGCCCGACTATCATGGTGGATGTAAAAGGGCACAGAGGCCCTGGCTTCCTGCCTGGATGGAAACCTTTGAAAACAACGCAAGAACGCAACAGGACTGCAAACATGTCCTCTGCAGCCTGAGTCCCTTTCCATCATCCACCCCCCCCTCACTATCACCTAACCCAGCACTGTTCTCATCCACCATCACTCCAGACAAACACAGAATATTTGGGGGGGGGGGTTAATGCCACATTTGCATTATTAGTTTTGACAAACAAAAGCCCATCAACCAATTAAACATCACAAACATCCACTTCTGGAATAGAAATCTCTTAAAATCTGTAGCCTCCCAAGGATTTGCCACCCCAACCAACCCTGTTGGCAAAAACAGCTCCTTTTGGTTCAAAAGCCAGTCAGTAATTTATACCAAACACAGTTCATTGAAGAAGAGTCCAGGTCAACCCAAAAGCTTACAGTCCTAACCAGTGAAGTTTATTTTTATTTTTATTTATATCCTTCATATCAAGGAGCCCAGAATGGCAAACAAGAAGCGATAAAATGGTAAAAACATATTTAAAACTTTTCCAATACAGATGTAGACTAGGATGAAGAGCTCAACTTAGAAGGCTTGTCAAAACTTGTCTGAGGAGATATGCAAACAGCTAGCCAAAGCATTTGCTGCATCTCTAAAGCTTGCTACCTAGCTAGAGGAAACTCAGTGGTAGAATGCAGGAGGGTCCTAGGATCAAATCCTCAATGGCATCTGCAGGTAGGGCTGGGAAAGACCTCTTGCTTGAAACCCTGGAAAGCCACTGCCAGTCAACAATACTGAACAAGATAGACTAAGTGTCTGAATCAGTAGAAGGCAGCTTCCTGTGTGACCTTTCCATTCTTATAAAAACCTGGAATTTAGCCACCCTCTTTCCCTTTAGAACAAACCTCCCAGCTATAATCCTATATTCACCACCCATACAAGAGCAACTAAATGGGTCATGTTATATGTAACACACTCACTAGATAAGCTAAAACTGGATTGACCCTCTCCACCACAACCACCATGGACACTGTCACTGACCAGCCCTTCGCACCATTCACACCTTCAAATGTAGGACAAAGAGCAGGAAAAGTCAGTTAAAACAAGTATCTTCCACCTCTTCAGACCCAAGAGCCACTTTTAACTCCAACGTGCATTTGGATTACCCTTTTCTTGGATCAGGCTGCAACCCACTAGTGGGTCCTGACCCAACAGTTGAAGACAAGTGCGTTAAAAAAAATGTCAAATATATGTTCCCAGCAAATGTAGGTTCCACATTCATGCTAGCTTTGAATTCTTCTTTTTTAAAAAGCAAGTGAGTTTGAATACTACTTCTAACAGAATACATTTTAAAGCATCAGTGCAGTGGAAAGTATGTTGGACTGCAGGGGCCGGGCAGGAGAGGAGACCTGGGTCCAAATTCCTACAAATCAATGAAATGAGGTGGGTGAAATTGATGGGCTCAACTCTCCCAACTAATCTACCTCACAGGGTTGCTGAGATGGGAGGGGAAAGATGATTCACGTAAACTGTCCAGAGTTCCTTAGGTGGGGGAAAAGGATAAAAACTAGACAGCGTCAGCAAAAATGGAAGATTTTTACATGGTCTTTTTGGGTTGCATAAATTGTTTTCTCTAAAACATACAACAAAACCACTGCACATCGGCTGAAATAATAATGACGAAAATAATAATAATATCAAAGATACTGTAATGAAAATCAAACAATGGAACCAAATATACTTATATACATGTAACGTATATGACCAAAATCAATACATATGAACCATTCAGCTTAGGATGTATTCAAACAACTCAGTGCCAACATAAGTTTTCAAAAGTTCACTGGGACAGAGAGACAAAACTGTCGATAGTAGGATGTAGTCATCTTGGATCCTTTCACAGAAGGGCAACTGAGAAGAAGGAGGAAGACCTGCCTTCCGGATTACAACAGGTTTCGCAAAGAAAGCTTCATCAGTTCTGTATGGATAATATGTCGATTACAATACAATAAATAATCATAACAGACTATACAAATTATATAATGCCATATATTGTCAAAATATAGAACATACCTTCAAGTATATATGATCAATCAAACATACAAATAATGTAGGCACAGCTTGAAAAGACTAACACAATGGGAACTTAAATAGGACAAACAGACCAAGATATCAATTGTTTGAATACATCCTAAGCTGAATGGTTCATATGTATTGATTTTGGTCATATACGTTACATGTATATAAGTATATTTGGTTCCATTGTTTGATTTTCATTACAGTATCTTTGATATTATTATTATTATTTTCGTCATTATTATTTCAGCCGATGTGCAGTGGTTTTGTTGTTACTTTTGCTGTTTAGCACCACTGCGGTACGGTCCATTGTTTGTGTTCTCTAAAACATACACATCCCACCTTTTCCAAAATAGCTTTAAGGCCAATTAAAAGATTATTAAAATAAAACAGTACAATATACAATTAAGAATCATAAATACACCCAGCTTTTCTTGATATCAAGAAAAAAATGTGTGTGCCAGATTGCCTATGTGGTTATTAGCATACATGTTTGAAAGGCATCTACTCTGGACCAGATCTGTCAATCTCACTGACTGATACCCAAAATCTACCTGCTGGGATGCAACAGGTGTGTTGTGTGGGTGTGTGGGTGTGTACACACACATGTGTATAAAGTCTCTGGTGGATTCTGGGGTGTTTTGTACCCACAACCACAACCTTCCCTAAATGTCCTTGGGAGGACTTTTGTTCCAACACCAAGTGCTTGAAAATAGGTCCTGTGGCTGAATTCTCACTGAGACTGAGCCTTTCCAAATTGCCTAATTTACTTCCCTCCCCCTCTCACATACTGCTGCATGATACCTCCCACCCACCTTCTGCCAGCTCAAGGGCCTTTTCTAAATTTCAGCAAAGCCCCCCTTTCAGCAATTCTTGGGCCAAACCATTTATAAACCTTTGGGGGGGCAGCGGTCACAGGTCAGTCCCGGTTCACTCACCCATCCTCAGAAGTATTTCTCTTTTTTGGATTCTCTCTTCTACTGTGATTTTCTCTCTCCTTGTCACACACACACACACACACACACACACACACACACACACACACACACGATGACTCATTCCCAATCCAGATTATCAATGGCAAGAGCCACACAGGCATGTAACACACACAAAATGTCACCAACCAACCGGATGCCCTATCCCACCCCCATTTTCTTACGGCTGCTAAAGAACACCACACTCTCACAAACAATCCATGCCTGGAGAGACAGAGAACAAGAAAAAAGGGTGAAGGTAAAGGCAGTGCTATTCTAGGCTATCTAGCAGCTTTCTGGAGTCACATTCCGGATGCCTTGATGAGGACTGATCTGCAAGACTGCCACTTTTTAAATAAATCTCTTCCCACCACCAACCCCAAGAAATTTTAGCGCATGCATGGAAAGAGCTCAGTAGAGGCAAGCAGATCATATTGGACACCGTGATGTAGGACCAACAAACCATCAGGCCATAATAGTCATGATCCGTTGGGACACTGTCTCACAAAGACCCCAGAAAAATGAACTGTAACTGCACTTTGCATGGAAAAATGTCCAGATGGATCATGCTCTGTGCTAATTATCTGAAGAAGGGAACATAGGAAGCTGCCTTATTCCAAATCATGCTATTTGCCCATCCAGGTAGGTATTTTCTGCACTGGCAGCACCTCTCCAGGGTTTCAGGCAAGGGATATCCCTGGTCCTACCTGGATATGCTATTGGAGATTGAGCAGGATCCTTCACAGCACCCCTAGAAGCCTCTTAATGTGTCTATCCCCATCTAGATGGGGAACCAGCAGCCCTCTAGATGTTGCTGGACTGCAACTCCCATCATCCCTACCCCAATCTACAAGTTACCCTCTAGGGGAGGTGGAAGGTCCTCCTCCTCAGCCTTTTTTGATTCCCTAGCTCTGCAGTTGAAAATATTTAGCCATGGCTATTAGGTGTTTTTGAAACAAACAATAGCCATGGCTAGATACTTTCAAGTCCAATCTCTGCCCAAAGCATTCATAATAGCCCAGCAAGGATTCCTTGCCCAACACCTAGTCATCTAAAAAAACATACTTTCCATCCTGGTCATTGACAAGTGGTGTAATCAGATCCCCCATGTGATTCACCTGAAGCACAAGGTGTGATTCACCTTGGTACTAATGCACCCACCTCCCTAATAAATTAATACCCCTATATTGTGACATTAGATGAGGAATGGGAGACCTGCACCCTTCCAAATGCTGCTTGACTCAATTCCCATCAGCCTCTGCCAAGCATGTTCAGGAATGATGGGAGTTGTAACTCTGGCAACTACACAGATTTCCCCACTCCTGCATTAAATCCAAGGCCTTCTAGAAAGGAAAGCTGAACCTCTTCACACTTTTACATCCACCCCAAATGCTCTACCTGGATCAATCAGTCTCCACCAATATGCATTCAAGACAGATGCAAAAATCTAGAAACTCAGTAGCTGGGAAAGGGCCCAAACTCAGTGGTGGAACAGCTGATTTTTATCCAGAAGGTCCCAGGGTTCAATCCCATATGGCATTTCCAGGTACAGGTGAGAAAGCATTCCTGTCTGGAACCTGCAGCGCCACTGTCAGTGTACCATTGGTGATAATAGTCTGGCTTGGTATAAAGACAGTTTCCTATATTCCTAACCAAGTGATTAGAAAAGATGGCTGTTTGATATCAAACACCTTTGCACTCCTGAATCTAAGCATTTGTCTACATCTAGATGATTCCAAGTTGCCATCTTCACAGGCCTCAAGGCAAATTTCTACTCCAGTTGTTAAAATGAAGTGGGGGGGGGGATTTCCTGACGCCTCTAGAATACACATACAAACTGGGCAGGATCCAGACACCACTGTTAACACACTCTTATGTCAACTTAGAGGACCAATACAGGGCATCTACTTTACCTGCAGAAGGATCCAGGTTCAGTCCCTAAAGGCATCACCAGGTAAGAATCAGAATGTCCTCTGCCTGAAACCCTGGACAGCCACTGCTGCCAGTCTTTGTTGACAATACTGTGCTTTATGGACCACAGAGCTATATATACTGAACTATTTGGACAATACTGATCTAGATAATCTGAATCAGTATAAGGTAGCTTCCTATGTTCCTAGGAGGGTGAACGGCAAGCCCAGGGGCCGAATGCTGCCCTCTAAGCCTCTGTATGTGGCTCTTGGGACTCTCCCCAGGACACACCCAAGGCTTCATCCCTCACCAGCCTTGCCCTGTCCCCATCTCAAGTGTTTTTGCTTGTCTGAAAAAAACTTTCTGCCCCCCAGAAAGTTACCTATGAGGAGATGTGGCCCTCGGGCAAAAAAATGTTTCCCCATCTTTGTCCTAGAACTCTGACCAGATTGTCCATAGGAAATGCCTCTAAAAAATTCTCCCCTAGGAAAAAAAAGGAAAAAGAAACTACCTGCCTTTAAATCTCCTGACGTCACCTGCTCTTGACAGTTTAAGAACTCTTCATGGATCAAAACTATGAATAGGAAGGCAGGCAAGAACACTCCCACACAGCTCACTGTGGGTGGCTCAACTCAACCCAACTTTCTCCCTGGATTCTATTTTAATACCTGCTGGTCAACTCTGAAGAGTGGGTTTCCAAGCTTAGCCAAGCCCCTGAAGACCCCAAATGACAGACAAAGACCATGAAGCCATCAAATGCTGATCAGGCCCTTAGCCTGGAATGTAAGGAAGCAAAGACCAATCTAATAAACCTCAGGGGACGTTCTCTCCCACCCCTCCTCAACACAGTCATCACCCCTCCATACACACTTAACCAGCAAAGAATCCAAGGCCAGTCCTTAGAAGATCTGATAAGAGTCGAGATGGATGAAGCCTCAGGAAGAAAAGCCCCAATCAATCACTCCCAGTGCCCACATCCATTATTAATGGACCATTGTCAATTTATGGAAAGTGGGGGAGGCTATTTTCAGTGGAAGTCCAATTCCCCCTCCCCCAGAAAACCTATTGTTCACTCTTGCCAGTGACTTACAATAATAATAATAATTTTATTATTTATACCCCGCCCATATGACTGGGTTGTCTCTCTCATGATGGGCCAGGGCCTCCTGCTGCTATGCTGAGAGCCCTCCCTCTCCACAATCACCAGACTCCCCCTCCCCAACACCTTTTTTAAAAAAGAAAAAGAATGCACTCTATTCCTATGCCTCACAGTGTTGAGACACACTTACAGATGTGCTGTGTGTCTGCACAAATTAATGTAGATATACCCTCACATTCAGGGCTAAGAAATAACCTACAGTCTCTGTAGAATTGATTTCCCCAACCCAACACCCTTCAGATCTTGGGACTACAACTCCCATCAACCCCAATCAGTACTGGTTAGGGCTGATGGGAGTTGGAGTCCCAACATTTGGAGGGCATCCGATTGGGAAAAGCTGCCCCAGATTGTGTCTCCCTCCTCACACACCCAACCCTATTAACACCATTCCCCACCCACTCCACTGCCTGCTTTACATTCCGCAGCAAAATCAATCTAGGCGACCATCATACAGAGCCCCCTACCCTGATTTTCAGTTATGCGGCCTAGAGACACTTCTCAAATAGACCATATCACTTTCCCCACTACCAAGAAAAATTGTTGGGGTTTTTTGTGCGGGGGGGGGGGGGAGACATTCTCTCATCCTCCTATTTGCACTTACACCTTTCAACCACCACCACCCCAAATTCCTCTTCCGCCTGGAAGCGGACAGCCACTGCAGTTTCTACTACTGGTTCCTATCAGACGCACGAACCAGTCACCCTCTCTCTCTTCTACCACCCCACCCTCCTCACTCACACCCCAAAATCAGCATTCATGTACAGTTGGAGTGTGCTATTTAGCGCAAGCATTGTGTGTCTCTGTGTGTGTCGGGCGGAACGAAATGGCTCCTTTTGGTGCTATTTCTGTCTCTCCCCCCCCCCTCACACTTTTATACACCCCGGGTGATGTGCTCTCAACACCCCACTCTTTTTTTAAAAAAAACCCAATAAGACAGCTACACTTTAAGCCACCTCAGCCAAAAGCAACACCTGTTCACTGGGCACCCCTGGAGCCTGGCCACCCCCACCCCACAGACTCATTCACTCTCCACCCCCCCACCCACCCACCTCAATGCCTTATTTTATAATTGAATGTTCACCCCGCCCTGACTAATCAGGACTGAATCACTCCATTATCCAAAGGCCTGATGGGATCTTGGATTGCTCTGCGTTTCCATGGAGGGGCAGAAAACCCAATGCGGAATGCTTTTTTTTTTGTTAATAAATGTTTCTTGATCTTGCTTTGTCAAGACACTGCATTCCACAGCTTCCCCCCACCCTCCCTCTTAGGTGGTGCATTCTTATGCTTCCTCCATCTGCTGTTCTCTGAAGTAACATGAGTTTGCTAAGAGACAAATACTTTCGGATGCGCATCTGAAGATGCCAGACTTTTATCTTTCCCTCACTCCCCAACACCGCTCTCCCTCCTGCTGCCCATCTTGGCACATGCAGGCCTTCCTCTCTTGCCCCCACCCCACTGGCAACCTCCATCACACACCTGTGGGCAACCCTTTTATTCCAACAGCCAAGAGCAGGGGCAGCTCTCAATCCTAGTCCAGTGGAGAAAGGGAGAGTTCAGTTCCCAATACCCACTCAGAACCAGGCCCTGAATGAGGCCTGGAAATCTCAATGACCACCACCACCCACCCACAGCACCAGGAAAAGAAGTCAGGGAAGGGAGGTGGAGGGACTAGGAAAGCAAGGCCAGAAATTGCTGAGCACCAAGGTCCATGGAGAGCACTAAGGAAATGGATGGGTCCCCTTGCTACCTTATATAGGACTCAAGTGGCTCGCAGGTTGGACAGAGAAGCACCTACTCCTCAATTCTCAATACTGTACTGTAGCTATTGACAAGTTTTCCCAAGACCAGCAGCCCAAATCTAGAATTCCCAGCACCCCGACACACACACAACCATTTCAACAATTGAAAGTCTCCTAGTTATTAAAACAACCACCACCCAACCTTTCCAGGCACACAGATATATAACGCAGTGCTATGAGTTGTCTTGGGGAAGGACCCCAACCTCCCCCACACACACCAAATGAAACTGCATAGCAAAAGCATCTCTGTCTCTCTTACACACACACACACACACACACACACACACACACACTTTTATGGCAAAGCCCTAGAGCCCCCATTAGGAAGACAGCTAAAACAGAGAGGGACCTCAACCCTTGACCTATACTTCACCACTAACCCTAATCTTAGAACCATTCCAGTCCTAAGATATTTCAAAGTGGAATTGGGAAAGGGTCCATTCCACCCCCTCCACACACACAAACCTCCCAGCAACCTCTGGAGCTGTACAATGTGTGTGTGTGCACACACAAACACACACACACCTGCACCCAATCTCAGCCTAGTAGTGTGTTGTGTTCCCAGTGCTCCGCCACCATCACCATCATGGGCACGTTCCTTTAGCTGCAAGCTCTTTAAGACACAAGCCTTGTGGCATCCACTTTCAGCACCACGGAGAGCACCAAAGATTCAGCACCAGGGCCAGCATCCTCACATTCCAGCAGTAAAGAGACCACCTTTTGCCGCTGCAACACCCCATTTCTCTCCCTCCTGCCTCTCTATAGGGACGATTCCACCTCCCCCAATCTCACCACCACTACCCCACATCACCCTATAGAGCCTTATCCCACGCAGCCATCGGCTCCATGGAAACTGCTCATGGGAGAAAGAGAAGGCTTCTGGAGACCTCCTCCCACCACTTCAAGCAATGGAGGAGTCTCTTCCATTGCTTACCACAACCATCATCACCACCCCTATCACCACTGACCACCTTGGCACCCAGTAGCATTGCCAAGCTGTTCCATGCCACCCATCAGCAACTGCCCCTGCTCCGCCGCTTGACACACAGACAAATACACATGGCTTTCTAGAGCTCTCTTACCCCCCTCCCCTTCCCACCCTTTGCAGAGGTGAGCAAACTACCCCACAGTTAACAAGAAGCACAAAAGATGGCACAAATATACCCCCTCGAGAGGCAAATCTTACCTTGGTAGTGACTATGCACAAGCAGTCCATCCCTTTCTTGACTCAAGCACCTAGCTGGGAAAGGTCTGTAGAACATCAGATATTCCGGGGCTCAGGGTTACCGCTTGCCCCCCCCTCAACTATGGTTCTTGGGTAGCTCACCCTGACTGATGAGGGGTACCAGGGGTGTTACGTCCCACCCGCCCCTGAGCTACCCTTTGGTGTATCCTAGGGATGCCAATGCTGGCATCTGGGTGGTGTGTGTGTGTGTGTGTTGGGGTAGGGTGGGGGGATGCCAGTTGGGAGTATGTGAGAGATGAAAGGCAGCGTGTGTGAAAGGAGAGGCGAGAGATCCAAAAGGAAGGGGGGGGAGAGAGAGCTTACAGTGAGGGGGGGGAAGTGACAGAATGTAAGGAAGGAAGGGGAGGGTGGAAAAAGGAAGGAGGCTCTGCCTGTTCTCAGAGAAACAGAGTCCTTTGCTCCCTTCGCTCAAGATGGGCAGCTGGAAAGAGGTGCAGAGGTGGAAAAGAAGGTGGAGGGGTGGGAAAAGAGGGGAGGAAGAGAGATAGAGAGAAGGGGGAAAGAAGGGGGAAATGGGGGGAAGGCCAGGAGCAGGGGAGGTCCCGCTAAGATGTAGGGGCTGAATTGGAGAGACGAAGAGCCCTCTTGCTGCTCCCCATCAGAGGGAGGGGAGAGGGACCTGGAATATGGAGCAGTGAGAGAGGGGGGCACAAAGAAAAAGGGGGGAGGGAGAGGAGGTTAACCTTTTGAGTGCCAGAAAGGATCCAGCCCAGCAAGGGAGGTGGGCGGTGTGTGGAGGCAGCAGCGTCACCAGGAGTTAACTCTCCCAGCGCCAGAGAGACTGAAGGTAGTAGAATGAGAGGCTGGCGGGAGGGAGATTGAATTTCAATTGTGGGTGAAAGTGAAAGGCACAGACAGCCTCTTCCCAGCACCAAACTCCAGAAAGGATCAGGAAGGGAGAGATCAGGAACTTTGGTGTGCTGTGTGTGTGTTTGTATGCGTGTGAGACTGCAAGTGTACATTTCTGTCATATGAGCCCACCCAGTATGGGTCATGCATGTAACTGGCAGAAAGTGGTGGTGACAAAGTGGGATCCAAAAGGCGTTGGGAGACCCTGAGAACCCAATGCTAATGCACAAGCGTTGAGTGTGATATTTCAGGGCAGGGTATTGATCCTCATCTAAATTGGGAAGATTCTTCTTCCTTTGTATAATGGTTGGGAGAGGGAAGATAATCACAAGTATATGTATATGTGAGTGTGTGACACACACACAGTCTCACTCACTCACACACTTGAGACCAATTTGATTTTACACCTAACAGGAAATATCTCATATAAAATGGTGGGGGGGTTGCCTGGGAGCCAAGAAAGGGGGTAAAAAAAGAAAAATAATGCCACCCCCACAAATGTGACCTTTACACACACAGGATCTCCAGGAATTCATTAACATTCTCTCCCTCAAACCCCTGCAAAAAAACCCAAAAAACAGACTGCAATAGGTTAAATTTGGAGTTGAAGACAGGAGGGCTAAAAAGAAAAGATCAGATCCAACTGCCAGGAAAATATATGCCCATGAAAAGGGAGATAGAAATATATGGCCAAACGGATGTTGGGGTGGGAGGGAGGAGAGTTTTAAAAACTGCAGCTAAAATGCCTTGATCACAGAAGTGAGGGGGAGGCAGAAAACAGAAGATCTGCTGGAAATGGAGAGAGAGAGAATATCAGGGAGTATGTGCCAGTAGATATACATAGGTATAGATGCATGAGACAGACAGAAAATGGGAAAGGGTGTGTGTGTGTGTGCCTATGTGTGTACATAGAATAATAATAAATAATAATGTATTTGATTTCTTACCTACCCTTCAGGTCTCAGTGTGGGTTTCAGCTATCTTAAAATACAATACTAAAAGCAGTTTAAAACAGGAAGAAAGGAAGCTGCTTCATACTGAGTCAGATAATTTGATCCATCTAGCTCTGTACTGTCTACACTGACTGGCAGTAGCTCTAAGGGTTTCAGTCTCAGGGTCTCTCCTAGCCCTACTTGGAGAGTTGCAGTCAGGGATTGAACCTAAGACATTCTGCATGCCAAACAAATGCTCTACCACTATGGTCCTTCCCAAATTACAGTCACAAGAATAGGGTAGGTCCTAAATATATCATTCTCGGGTGGCAATGGTCAGGATAAAGAGGTGCATTTTCACCATATGAGGGGAAACCTGGCATGAAGGTGCCAGGTGCACCTCTGTAGGGAAGGAATTCCACAACTTAGGGACTGATTGTCCCTCAGTGGTAGAGCATCTGCTTTGCATTTAGTCCGCAGTGGCATCTCAAGGTGGGCTGGGAAAGAACCCTGCCTGAAGAACCACTGCCAGACAGTACAGACAATACTGGGCTAGGTAGACTTACGGCCCAACTCAGAATAAGGTACAGCTTCCCATGATCCTAACTTAGGGGTTGTCCCAGAGAACCACCACCCCAAAGCTCTGATGGCAGAGGAACGACCAAGAGCGGCCCCTCTGCTGATCTTAACACCTGAGAGTATCTGTGGGAAAAGAAGAGGAGTCCTTTCAGCTATTTGAGGCCCTAAGTCGTTTTGGCAGCCTATACTCTTCTTTTTGGTTCTTATAGGTGGCCCACCACCCCACAGCGGCTTTCAGGCCCTGAAGTCCCTTCCCAAATGTCCCAAATGTTATTAAAATTTCTCTTTTCAGGTGAACACTTCCAACAGGAACCCCCAAACAGTCACTAATGTGACTTCAGCCCTTTCCACTTACTGCAAGACAAAGCGAGTACAAGGCCAGCCAGATTAGAGACCCCCTGAGCAGCAGATGAGGGGGCCAAAATTTGAGGAGCACTTGCTTTGGCCCTGCAAGCTGTCTTGGGAGACAAGACATTCTGTCTGTGCTTTTGAGGAGGCAAGCTTGAGAGACTCTTCAGCTGCTAGGCATTATGTCTCGCATTCTAGGAAGGGTTTTTAAATTTCTCTAAGGCAGGTGGAGCAGGAGATCCAACCCATGAGGTTCCCCTGCACAAGCACTGAGTTGTACCCCATCTTAATTCATAGGAGGAAGGACACCAATATGCCTCCCTTCCCCATTACAGCCAGGATACTTTTATTAGCATTCTTCCGTAACAGGTGTTTGGCTGGCCTTCATATATACCAGGGATGGGAACCTTTGACCCTCCAGTTGTTGCTGGACTACAACTCCCATCATCCCAGGCCATTGGCTGGGGCTGATGGGAGTGGGGACTCCAACAGCTTCTGGAAAGCCAAAGGTTCCTCATTCTGGAGCTAAGCACAGAATGAACCCTTCTGGATTGCCTGAACTACTGTTAATATTATAAAGCCTCACATGGTTCAGGGTCCCAATCTCCTTAGGGACCACCTTTCCCCACATGAACCTACCTCATCATCAGAGGCCCTTCTTCTGGCCTCCCCCCCCCTCCAAGAGAGGTACAGAAGTTGGCAACATGAGAACAGGCATTCTCAGTGGTGGCTCCCTGATTGTGGAGTGCTCTCCCCAGAGCATTGGACGCACCTAATTCCATCAGTATCAGCCATTGAGCACCAGTCAAAAACATTCCTGTTTCCCCATGCATTTGGCTCAATGTGGGGGTCATAGGGTATGATGATCCCCATGCCTGTATTGATGTTCATCTTTCATCAGGTTGGGTGTTCTGGCGGATTTATCACTTTCTTTGTTACTACAGGATGAGCACCTTCCATCAATTAATGCTATTTTATCTTAGTAATGTACTTTAAGTTTTGTATCATGCAGGTTTTTATAACTGTAAGTAGCTTTGAGACAGTTTAGTAGTAAATGGCAAATAAATGCAATAATGATAATGATACTCCAGCTCGGCAAATCAGACAGTCTGGCACTGAAATTAATCATCATCATCATCTAACTAAATAATAGCAGTGATATTATTATTATTCAGGCTCCCAAGACCAGACAGTCTGCAGGATGCCAGGTTAGCAAAGGCTGCCCTAGGACTTCATAGCCAGTGCTTGAAGTCTGCAGCATTCCCTAGCTACATATGGAAAGGTAGACTGCCCCAGCACACTGAGGAACCCTCTGAAACCCTCCAAGAATTTTCTGGCACCTCGCCCTCCAGCCAGCTTTAGCCCACACTAAACTGCTTCGGCTCTTGGGAGGGAGAGAATCTGTTCCTAGAAAAAGGACTTCCTTCCTGTCACATTGAAGCTGGCGGCTGCTGCTCCTTCCTCTTATCCTCTCTCCGTCTCAGCAGACAGGATAAACAAACTCTGTGAAGTCACTCTCACAGTCATTTACACCAGCAACTAAAATTATGAAGTTGTGGGGAGGGGGAGATGAATAATCTCTCTTCTGGAGCGAGGATCAGTTGGGGAAGGAGATGAGAGAGGGCTTATGAGATCATGAGCGCTGAGAGGAAATTGACAAAGCAGGACAAGGGGGTGCAGAGAGAAATAAAAATCATGGCCCACAAAAACCACGTCATCCTCAGAAACTAACAGAGAGAACATAAGAAGAGCTTTGTTGGATCAGGTGAAAAGGTCTACCCGGGCCAGCCTTGAGCTTCCAACAGGTGTCCTAATGGGAAGCCCTCAAGCAGAACACAAGGGCAACAGGGTCCTTATACCTGCTGTGCCTCTAAAAGCAACTGGTGTTCAGTGCTAGGCTGCCCTTGGCCATGGAAGTTCCATATAAAGCTGTCTTATGCCATCAGGCATCTCATTTAGCACACTTCCAAAGTCTTTTTAAAGTGATGGAATTTAGGGCCTTCTGTGAGCAAATAATGTATTCTGTCACCAAGCTGAAGCCCCTTCCAAAAGCCAATGGTGGATCTCTCCATCTCCATAAATCTGTCTTAACCTTAAGCTACTGACCACCACTCCATGGCAGAGAGTTCAATTCCACACTGTCCTGAATCTACTGCCATCAATTGCAGAGGATAAGCTAGAGCAGGGGTGTCCAACTGGTTGATCACGATCTACTGGTCGATAGCGGGACCCTGATCCCCCCCAAAAAAGCTCGACAACTTTGGCTGATTCTCCCCCCAAAAAGCTTAACAACTCTGGTCAATCCAATGGGTCACTGCCAGTTTTTTTTTTTTAATAGATCACAGTCTCTAGGAAGCTGGACGTGCCTGAGCCACAGTATTACTGGAGGGGGGCAACTACCCATATCATTAATAATTGTATTAATTTCAGTCATCTCCCTCTTATGCCGACATCTCCTTGGCCCAGCCAACTGTCCCCCTCCCTGCTAGTTTTTAGCAGCCAAGAGGTGATTACTGAGGGGTTATGCTGTAGGTATAGAGAATGGATCTTTTACCCCCTTCCAGTGGAACCAACATATAAGATTGCTCTGCACAAAGCCCCGAACACTTGAGGTCACTCCAACCTGCTGATCATTTCAGTTGCCCTTTTCAGCAGGTCTGGTGCCAGCTGTCAACCAGGTCAGGCATTTGACAAGGGGCCCAGAGTCTCAACAGAGCCCCTCACTTGCCTGACCAGGTTCTGCTGCCATTCACGGCTAACCAGACCTCAAAGGCTTTTCAGCAACAGGAAACGGTCCCACTTTGGAACAGGAGCCAAACTTGAGTCCCATCTGTGCTAGCTTTCCTCCATTTTTAAGTCACTCAAAAGTATTATTAATGAACTTGTGTAATGTCCTGACCCACAGATCTATAAAATTTACTAATTTCATATATCTATAGTTCAAGCAGGATTATAAATATATTAAATCTGTTGATTTAACAGTTGTATGGGGCAAGGGATTGCATTTTGGGTATTGTAAGATGGCAAGTGGTCACCATGGCTGGGAGTGGAGTTTAGCTCCCACTCAAAAGTGGTGGTGCCCATCCATCAATGAAGTGAATCCAGAGACCAAGTGGAGGGGCAGTGAGTGGTGCCAACGCAGTCATCACCAAAGCAGCAGCAGCAGAGAAAGCATGTGGTGGCCGTGGCAGAGCTGAGTCAAGATCTGGTTAGCTCATCAGCAATGTGCCAAGGGCAACTCTAGTTCTGGTATTTGTCCTGCTTCTCTGCACCTTTCCCTGCTCTATGCTAGCCATTTTGAGATGAGACAAGCAGAACTGTACCCACGATTCAAAGTGTGGCTGCCCTATAGATTTGTATCAAACCCATGAGAAAACAGGCTAGCCTTATCTTCTGTCCCTTTCTTAACCCACAGTAGAACAGGAGGGTCATTGGTGAGAGACAAAGAGAAGGCAGATCTAAATTCCAGGCCTTCCAGGATCTGCCCCTCTTTGAGCAGCTGCATCTGTGCAGAAAAGCACACTTTTATGCCCCCAAAGCCATGCTCTGCCCTTCCCCCACTGGGACTGCTCATTCTCCTTTCCTCAGTCCTTATATGCTTCCCCATCTTCTTAGCAAGGACCATGCTTGTAACATCAATAAATAATCATGCTCAGCATTTATACAGAGATTTATGAGTGTTCAAACATTGCTTTAACATGTAATGCATCAGAAATCCCTATAAAGGCAGGTCCCTATTATTATTCTTCCCAAAGCCATGCAGTTAATCAAGAGAGCCAGTATGGTGCAGTGGTTAGAGGTATTAGATTAGAACCACCTGGGAGACTAGAGTTCAAATTCCTACATAGCCTTGAAACTCATTGCATGGCCTTGGGCCAGTCATAGTCTCTCAACCTAACCTACATCACAGGGTTGTTGTGAAGATAAAACAGGGAGTAAGTGAACAATGTATGCCACCTTCAGCTCCTTTGAGGAAATATGGAATTTAAAAGTGTTGAATAATAAAATAAAAGAATTGCACTTCAAAGGACACATTCCAACCAGGCAAAAACACATGGAAAATGGCCCATAATGGGCATTGTCTGGGGACAGTCAAAGGGCCACAGACCCCACTCCTGTTATAACCGCCCCATTCAGCAGCTGCTCCACTGCAACATTCTGAACCAGCTGTAAGCTTCTGGACATTCTTCAAAGGCAACCATACGCATAGCCCATAGTAGTAATTCAAATGAGTTTTAATATAGACATGGCCAGATCTGACACATCTAAGAAAAGGTGTAGTTAGTACATCAGACTTGGTCATGCAGAGACTCCCAGTCACTGCAGAAACTGGGGTCTCCAGGAGTGAACCTCACCTCATAGATTCCACTTGTTCCTGCTTCACATCCTTATCCTGCCACTCTGCCCTGGTTCCTCGGGAACTGCTTCTATATCCACCCCTGCCCTGTCAACTTCCATTTGACTATTTTGGTGCTGGGGGGGGAAAAAAACCTGAGCTCGAACCAACTAAATTATGCTCAGAATAGGCCCACTGAAATCAATGGACCTAAGTTAGTCACATTCATCCATTTCAGTGGGACTGCTCTGAGAACAACTAATGTTGGATAGAACCCTGTCACTGTAGAGGCCCTGATCTAGACCGGTCTCAACTCCATAGCGGGGTGAAGGGTGAGAGAAGAGGAAGGGAACATAAGAAGAGTACTGCAGCAGCTGGATCAAGCCAAAAACCCACCTAGCCCAGCATCTTGTTCTCAGTGGCCAACTAGATGCCCCAATGAGAAACCCACAAGCAAGACATCTCCAGTGTGTGACAAACAGGAGAACAGAGATGTTGGTGAAGAAGTATTCCCACCCCCCTCTCTCTCACAAACACACACACACAATTAACCTGTGGAACTCACTGCTACAGGAAGCTGTAGCAGCCAGCAGTAAGAGAAATAAATAATCATAGAATCTTAGAGTTGGAAGGGACCCAAGGGCCATCTAGTCCAACTGCCTGCAATCTCAGCTAAAGCATCCATGACATATGGCCATCCAACCTCTGTTTAAAAACCTCCAAAGAAGGAGAGTCCACTACTCCTCGTGGGAGTCTGTTCCACTGCTGAACAGCTCTTACTGTCAGAAAGTTTTTCCGAATGTTTAGTTGGAATCTCCTTTCTTGCAACTTGAAGCCATTGGTTTGAGTCCTACCCTCCAGAGCAGGAGAAAACAAGCTTGCTCCCTCCTCTATGTGACAGTCCTTAAGATATTTGAAGATGGCTATCATATATCCTCTCACTCTCCTCTTTTCCAGTCTAAGCATACCCAGCTCTTCCAAGCGCTCCTTATAATGCTTGATTTCCATGCCCTTGATCATCTTGGTTGCCCTCCTCTGCACACATTCCAGCTTGTCAACATCCTTCTTAAATTGTGATGCCTAGAATTGGACACAGTATTCCAAGTGTGGTCTGACTAAGTCAGAATAGAGTGGTACTATTACTTCCCTTGATCTGGACACTATACTTCTGTTGATGCAGCCTATAATAGCATTAGCTTTTTTTTTTCCTGCTGTTGCTGCATCACACTGTTGACTCATGTTAAGCTTGTGGTCCACCAAGACCCCTAGATCCTTCTCACATGTACTGCTAGTAAGCCAGGTGTCCCCCATCCTATATTTGTGCATCTGGTTCTTCCTGCCTAAATGCAGGACCTGACATTTGTCCCTATTGAAATTCATTTTGTTAGCTAGCGCCCAGTTCTCCAATCTGTTAAGGTCATTTTGAATTCTGCTTCTGTCTTCTGTGGCATTAGCTACCCCTCCCAGTTTGGTGTCATCTGAAAAATTGATGAGCATCCCCTCAATTCCTTCATCCAAGTCATTTATAAAGACATTGAACAACAACAGGCCCAGGACAAAACCCTACAGCACCCCACTTGTCACTTTTTCCAGGATGGCGAGGAACCATTAATGAGTACTCTTTTGGGTAATGACACAGATGAGAGGGTTGTGGAGGTTACTACTGGCTGTGAAGTCCAGACAAACTATGTGAGGAACATGCCACTGACCAGTAGGTACTGAAGCTCAAAGCCAATGCATCCATGTCTCCATAGTTTCAGGGCATGGGAAGGCACCTGTGGCCTCTAATTGGCCAGATTCATAGAAGCCGATCCACCAGGATGAGAGAGAGAGAGAGAGAGCCCACAGTTCTCTTCTCCGCTTCTCCTCCATGTCTATTTCCCCTCTTCCATTCTCCCAGAAGAGAAGCAGTGAGATTAATTAACCAGAAGTTCACTCAGTTAGAAAGAAGATCCCCCAATGGTCCCTTAGAGCGCTCCCTCCAACCCATCCGATCCGAACAGTCTGTACTGCTCTGCATACAATCTCAAGGACTCTGGACGGTTTAATCTTCAACTTCCTGTTGCCATGTCTCTTGCTTAAAACATATGCAAAGCTGCCTTATATTGTTGGACCGGCACCAGGATCTCAGCCACACTAGCCCAGATCCATTCCCAATGGCGATACGGAAGACTGAATTTGGGATCCACACTTGTGCAAGAGCTGGGTTCCACCACACAGCCACAGATCTTCCCCAAAAACATTTAGGTGTGTTCTGCCTCTCCCTGGCACCCATTTTCCAGTATGCATGTCCTCAAAGGAGAGAAACCTTCAGAAAAAGGCTTGGAATGAAAAGGGCTCTTGGGACTTCAGGTGTACAAAGATACATTTTGATGGACCCAGGAGGGCCCCAAGGTCTGGTCTAAAGGCACATGAAGTCATCTTGCTGAAGTTAAGCAAGTCTAGGTCAGAACAGTACAGTACTTGGATTGGTGACTGCCTAGGAACCACATGTATGTCGCCTTGGGTTTCATGTCAAAAGAAATAAGAGAGATATAAACGTAAAGAAATTTCTAAATAAAATAAATAAAATGATGTTAACTAGCTAGCTAGCAATCCACTCAGGGACCACAGAATCACTTCAAATTTACATTGGATTTTTTTTCCCCATTGGTGCACAATAAGAACATTAGAAAAGCCCTACTGGGTCAGGCCAAAGCAGGCCCATCTAGTCCAGCATCCTGTTTTCACAGTGGCCAGCCAGATACCTGTGAGAAACCCGCAAACAGGATCCAAGCACAAGAGTCTTCTCCCCTCCTGCAATTTCCAGCAACTGGCATACAAAAGCACTGCTGCCTTGGACTATGGAGGCAAAGCATAAAGATTGTGACTAGTAGCCTTTCATTATATTATATTATTATATTATATTATATTATATTATATTATATTATATTATATTATATTATATTATACTAGTAAATTAAGCCCGTTACAAAAACGGGCGCTAGAAAGTATATGGGGGAGCGGCGGCCACCCTCCTTTTGTTTTTTAACCCCGCCGCCCTCCTTCCCCTGGAGCCCGGCGGCCGCCTCTCTGTCTTTGGTGGCCGGCGGCGGCAGCGGCGCTTTGCGCCGCTACCCCCGCGCTTTCCAGGCCACACTCCGCGTCCTGACAGGACAGAGGCCTCGGATCCGAGGTGCGGAGGCGGCCGGCGGCGGCGGAAGCCGAGGCGCAGAGGCGGCCGGCGGCGGGAGCGCTCGCCGCCCCTCCGCAGGAGGAGCAGCACCATCGCGGACCCGGTTCAGCCGCAAAGCCGCGGGAAGTTGGGCAGCTTCTAGCCGAGACCCGGCCGCTGCCCCCTCCCTCCCTCGCCACCCGCCGCCTGGATCCGCTCCTCCCGCCCCGCGATAGCCCGCGTCTCCGGGAGGCCCCGGCGGCCGGAGGAGCCGAGCGGCGGGATGGCAGCCTCGGAGGCGGCGGCAGCGGGTGAGCGCAGGCGGACAGGGGCACCCCGGCAGGAAGCCATCCTCCCCATGTCCGTGCGAGGCAGCGGCGCTGGCGCAACTGACAACGTGCGTGCGCCGCCGCTGCCTTCCGGACACGCCCCCCTCTCCAATCCCTGTGTCAGTGGGGCGCATGCCCAGTTGCGAATTCCACTGACACACGGACGGTGGACGCAGGGACATAGGGAGATTATTATATAGGATTATATTATATTATATTATATTATATTATATTATATTATATTATATTATATTATATACCGTCTTTCATCAAAAGATATCAGGGCTCCTCACAAGATGAAAATACAAATAAGTAGCTGTTACGGCCCGTAACAGTAGCTAAAACAAAAGCAACAAACAATAGCCCTATCCTCCTCCATGAACTTCTCTAATCCTCTTTTGAAGGCATTCAGTTTGGTGGCCATCATGACCTCCTGTGGCAGCAAATTCTGTAATTCCACTGAGGCACAGAATCCAAGGTTGGAGGAGTTGGGCTCAGGAGTACTAAAAAAGCAAACAGCTGTGGGAGAAGGAAGGAAATCACTGATAAAAGAGCACCTACCTTAGGCCGAGACCTCCGTGAAGTTGTGGGGCGAGTGTCTGAAATGGTCACTTCATAAAACTCCTGGATATCTAAACCAAGAGCATGGATGGAAAGTCAAATAATTTTTAATATTAAGATAAAAAGGGGGGAAATCCCCAATATTTCTTTTTCTTCTTTTGTCTGAAAAATAAAAGCCACTATCTAGGAGACACATTTTCACAAAACAGGCCTTGGAGGAGCCTCCTCTCCAAAGAACATCCTCCTGCAAGGTAGGCCAAGGGGAGCAGCTGGCCACACAGGTGCGGGAAGAAAAGGACTTAGGACTCCCCAGGTGCGCACCAAGCGCCTTACAGCTGAGCTCCTAGACGCTTCCGGGCATCCCATCCCCACCTCCCTTCAGCCCAGCTCAGAAGTAATTATGAAACTCAGATTAAAGCCTATATTTAGACCCACGAGCTGAGCCAAACCCCTCCCTGGCTGGCTGGCTGAGCCTCTGCAGGTGCAACTCTGGCATCAGGAGGAGGAGGAGGAGGAGGAAGATAGATAAGGAGGCTGCTGCCTCCTAGCATTAGGTAGACTCAGCAGATGCATAGTAGGACAAGGCTCTTGGGCCGTGAGAGATGAGAGGGCTGAGTGGTTGGAGGAAAGCAGCCCCCGAACCCATACACCTGGGCACCCTCCATGCTGAAAGCTCAACAAGAGCTTCCCTAACTCTGGCCAACCTCTTTCCCCCACAATTCCCCAACTAACCCCAGCCAAACGACAAGCTCCTCCCAATTTTAAGCTTCACCCACATCTCCCCCCATTGCTTCATTGCTTTAAGACCCTCCTCAATTTATCAAGTTCAGATAAGCAAACTGCCCCAGCCAGATCCTCTTCCCTTTCCTCAGGGGATTATGCTTCATCGACCCCAGCCTGGAGCCTTCCAGGTGTTTTGGACTACTATCAGCTGAGGCTGATGGGAGTTGTAGTCCAAAGCATCTAGAAGGTTCTTAAGTTGGTGAAGGCTCAGGTACCCATTTCAAAAAGTATTTGTACCCCGTGATAAAGCTAACCACACTTCGTTGGCTATTTGAACCCGTGTGCAACCTGCCCACCTGCAAAAGAAATTAAACACAGTTGCTTCATCCCCCCCCCCCCCCGGCCTTCTGCATTTTTAGCTCCTCTTCTAAACAGTGTTTTGAAATCTTGGAAAATTACAGGACTTGAGATCCCTGCTCAAAAATAACAAGATCTTTTAATCTAAAAATATATTCAAGAACTATTTTTCAAAAACTTCTCTCCTGGGAAACAGTGGTCACTGGAAATTTTAATGGAAATTCTCCCTGTCCTGCCCACTCCAATATGCAATCTGTGCTTCCCCATTTACACCACTATTTAGGAGAGGGATGCAGCTCAGTGGTAGAGCCTCTGCAGAAGATCCTAGGTCCAATCCTTGGTGGCATCTGCGCACAGGACTGGGAGACACACCCTGTCTGAAACCCTGGGGAGCTGCTGCCAGTCAGTGTAGATAATATTGAGCCACATGAACCAATAGTCTCAGCATAAGGCAGCTTCCTCTATTTCTGCCTCTCCGGGAAGCTTTCAGGTTCTTTTTCACTTTCTGCACACTATCTCAGTAGCCCACAAAGCCACACTTTGTTGGCTTCTGCACCTAGTTCTCTAGCTCATCTATACATATGGGGCAGGCAGAGCTTATTAACTTCAAGGCCTCAGGCTGCATCAACAGAAGTCTAGTGTCCAGATCAAGGGAAGTCATAGTCACAATCTATTCTGTCTTGGTCAGACCACACCTGGAGTGCTGTGTCCAGTTCTGGGCACCACAATTTAAGATGGATATTTACAAGCTGGAGTGTGGGCAGAGGAGGGTGACAAAGATGATCAAGGGTCTGGAAACCAAGTTGTATGAAGAATGGTTGAGGGAACTGGGTATGTTTAGCCTGGTAAAGAGGAGACTGGGAGGAGATACGTTAGCATCTTCAAATATCTCAAGGGCTGTCACATGGAAAATGAAGGCTAGGACCCAAATCAGTGGATTTAAGTTACAAGAAAGGAGATTCCAACTAAATATCAGGAATTAATTTCTGATGGTAAGAGCTGCTTGACAGTGGAACAAACTCCCTCGGGAGGTGGTGGACTCTCCTTCACTGGAGGTTTTTAAGCAGAAGTTGGATGGCCGCCTGTCATGTATGATCTCCTAGAGATTCCTGCATTGCGAAGAGTTGAACTAGATGACCCTTCCAACTCTACAGTTCTATGATTCTTTTGTTAATAAAGAGGAGCGTAGCTCTGAGCACATTCAGAGTGCATTCCCTGCACCTCATACTCCACATTTGGGAGCTGGGCTGTTAGGAGGGAAATGACTCATGCATTGACTTTTAGAAACTAAACTACTTTTTCCTAACCTGGAGCCCTCTAGCTGTTTTGGACTACTACATCTGGTGGGCCCCAGGTTTGGGAAAGCTGAACTGAGTGCTGCATTAAAGCCCTGCCCCTTGTCCATTAGGCTCCTCCTCAATTTCTTCAAGCAGCACCCTGTCTTGCTCCCCCCATCAGTCCTGGTGTCAGCTACCTCCCATACGCACCCAGGAGAGCCTGAAACAGTTCACTTTGGAAAATCCCAAGGAGTTTTTCTGCCTTGTGTCGGAAATTCTGGTCCAGCAACAATGACTCTTCCATGAGGCGCAGGGCGGCCGTCGTGTCTGGGACAGAGGGGAAGAGAAAGAGGGAAGGGGGTTCAACACCAGTCCCATACCCACAAACAAACACACAGAAAAGGGAAGATTTGGTCTCCCCCCTCACTTGGAGAGGAGGTGGTAATGAGGCAACTGGACAGGGGCTCTGGGGTTAACCCCCCCACTTTAGAAAGGGAAGATGCATTTTTTTTTCACCCCCGGCCTCAGTTTGCTCAACTGTAAAATGGACATCTGTGTTATGGCCTGTCTCAAGTGCAGGCATTTAGGAATATATATATATATGTGGGTGGGTGGGTGGGTGGATATAATTGTTGTGCATAATTCTATTTTATTTAACAGAATTTGTTTGCCAATTAATTGTAAAAACCTCTAAGTAGTTTATATAAAATATACATTAAAATTATTGGTAAAAACTAGTTGACCTTTTCTCCCCAAGAGTGATAAAATC
Organism: Darevskia mixta; assembly: GCA_034641385.1. Taxonomy (NCBI): domain Eukaryota; kingdom Metazoa; phylum Chordata; class Lepidosauria; order Squamata; family Lacertidae; genus Darevskia; species Darevskia mixta. The sequence continues at coordinate 196,148 of JAWWNH010000159.1, read as the reverse complement.
ACCAGTTAACAATATACAATATACAAGAAACTTACATCTTAAAATATTAACTTGACCAGTCTGGATTGGCTTGCCTACGCAGAAGTGCTTTTAGCAGGCACCAAACACATTACAGTTAAGGTGCCTGCCTAGAAAGAACATAAGAAGAGTCCTGCTGGATCAGGCCAATGGTTCATCTAGTCTAGCATCCTGTCCTCACGGGGGCCGCACAGGTGCCTCTGGGAAGCCTGCAAACAGAACCCAAGTGCAGCAGCAATACTCTCCCCACCTGCAATTCCCACCAGCTGGTGTTCTGAAAGCATGTTGCCTCTGACAGTGGAGGGAGACTGCAGCCACCATGGCTAATAGCCGTTGAGAGCCTTCTCCATGAATTTGTCTAAACTTCTTTTAAAACTATCCAAGTTCGTGGCCATCACTGCCTCCTGCGAGAGTAAGTCCCATAGTTTCAACAAGGTATATGAAGAAGTACTTTTTTAATCTCTCCTGAATCTTCCAACATTCAGCTTCACTGGATGTCCATGAGTTCTAGGAGTTATGATCAAGGGATGGAAACTTTTCTTTCCACTTTCTCCATGCCATTCTCTACCCACTTTCTTCACATAGCACAAAGTTCAGGCATCCCCATACTCGGCCCTCCAGATGTGTTGGGACTACAACTCCCATCATCCCTAGCTAACAGGACCAGTGGTCAGGGATGATGGGAATTGTAGGCCCAAAACATCTGGAGGGCTGAGTTTGGGGATGCCTGACATAGTTAAACTATGGAACTCGCATGACTCTGTGAAGGCCACCAACTTGGGACGTTTTAATAGGAGATTGGACAAATTCATGGAGAAGCCTACTGATGTCTACTAGCCATGTTGGCTATGCTCTGCCTCCACTGTCGGAGGCACTGATACTTCTGATACCAGTTTCTGGAAGCCACAGGAGCAGGCAGTGCTCAGGTCCTGCTTGTGGTTTTCCCACATTGAACTGGTTGGCCACTGTGGGAACAGGATGCTGGACTAGATGGGCTACTGACCTGATTCCATCAGGCTCTTCTAATGCTCTTAAGCCATGCTGGCTCTGCTTCAGCAAGGCTTGTTCTTCTATATGCTTGCTTATTTTTCCTTCCATCATATTTTCCACCAGTTTTCTTGGGGAAAAGACATTAAGCTAAATGGCCTATGATTTTCAGGATTCCCTCAGATTCCGTTTTAAAAATTGGTGTTACATTGGCTATGGAAGCTGATCTGGGAGACAAGTTCTATATTTTTGTTAGAAGGTCAGAAATTTAACATTTGAGATCTTTCAGAATTCTTGGGTGGATGGGTGTCAACCAGATTTGACTATTTGTCAGTTGTTAATTTGTCTATTAGGCCTAGAACTTCATCTCTCATCACTACTACCTGCCTCAGTTCCTCAGTCTCCCTTCCTGAAAAAGCTAGTTCAGGCACCAAGATATGCCCTATATCGTCCTCTGTGAAGATATTAAGCTTCTCCACAATCTCCTTATCCCCCTTTAGGACATCTTTGACTACCTTGTCATCCAATGGTCTAAACACACACACCCTCCTGCTGCTAATGTATTTAAGCAACTTCTTGTTTGCCTTAATAGTTTTAACAATGTGCTCCTCATAATCTTTTTAAAGCATACCTTACTGTCTGCTTGCACTTTTTTTTTGCCAAAGCTTGTGTTCCTTTTTTTTTATTAATTTGAATACTTCATTTTTTTTCTGAATGAAGCCTTCTTATCTCTAATAGCTTCTTTGACCAATAGCTTGTTAACCACATTGGTGACCTCTTAGCCGTCATGGCACCTTTCCTGACCTGCAGTATACACTCCACTTGAGCTTCTAACACTGTGTTTTTAAAAGAATTCCCCAGCATTCTGGAGCGATTTTAACCTCTTAATAATATGCTCTTATTATGTTCTTATGAATTTTCAACACATATCAATGGGCAAGGAGATCCGGAGTGTAGATGCTGCCATGGTGAAAGATAGATAGCTTCATATTTTAATTATAAACTGCCTTGAATATTTTATAGAAAGCTGGGGTTTAAATGTTGGGAAATAACAAAATAAATGGTGCTGAGCCAGCCGCCTATGGAGAGCAGCGTACATAAAGAATCATCTGTTAATTGTTTCAGAAACATCTTGTCTGAAGTCATGTCCTTTTACCAGCCTTTTCCTGACCCACAAGATTGGACTCTCTTTATTCATAGAATCATAGAATCATAGAATCATAGAGTTGGAAGAGACCACAAGGGCCATCCAGTCCAACCCCCTGCCAAGCAGGAAACACCATCAAAGCATTCCTGACAGGTGGCTGTCAAGCCTCTGCTTAAAGACCTCCAAAGAAGGAGACTCCACCACACTCCTTGGCAGCAAATTCCACTGTCGAACAGCTCTTACTGTCAAGAAATTCTTCCTAATGTTTAGGTGGAATCTTCTTTCTTGTAGTTTGAATCCATTGCTCCGTGTCCGCTTCTCTGGAGCAGCAGAAAACAACCTTTCTCCCTCCTCTATATGACATCCTTTTATATATTTGAACATGGCTATCATATCACCCCTTAACCTTCTCTTCTCCAGGCTAAACATACCCAGCTCCCTAAGCCGTTCCTCATAAGGCATCGTTTCCAGGCCTTTGACCATTTTGGTTGCCCTCCTCTGGACACGTTCCAGCTTGTCAATATCCTTCTTGAACTGTGGTGCCCAGAACTGGACACAGTATTCCAGGTGAGGTCTGACCAGAGCGGAATACAGTGGTACTATTACTTCCCTTGATCTAGATGCTATACACCTATTGATGCAGCCCAGAATTGCATTGGCTTTTTTAGCTGCTGCATCACACTGTTGACTCATGTCAAGTTTGTGGTCTACCAAGACTCCTAGATCCTTTTCACTTGTACTGCTCTCAAGCCAGGTATCACCCATCCTGTATTTGTGCTTTTCATTTTTTTTGCCCAAGTGTAGTACTTTACATTTCTCCCTGTTAAAATTCATCCTGTTTGCCTTGGCCCAGTTCTCTAATCTGTTAAGGTCATTTTGAAGTGTGATCCTGTCCTCTGGGGTATTAGCCACCCCTCCCAATTTGGTGTCATCTGCAAACTTGATCAGGATGCCCTCAAGCCCATCATCCAAGTCATTGATAAAGATGTTGAATAAGACTGGGCCCAAGACAGAACCCTGTGGCACCCCACTAGTCACTTCTCTCCAGGATGAAGAGGAGCCATTGATGAGCACCCTTTGGGTTCGGTCAGTCAGCCAGTTACAAATCCAATGAATGGTAGCATTGTCTAGCCCACATTTTACCAGCTTCTTTACAAGAATATCATGGGGCACCTTGTCAAAGGCCTTGCTGAAATCAAGATAGACTACATCCACAGTGTTCCCTTCGTCTACCAGGCTTGTAATTCTGTCAAAAAATGAGATCAGATTAGTCTGACATGACTTATTTTTCAGAAACCCATGCTGACTTTTAGTGATCACAGCGTTCCTTTCTAGGTGCTCACAGACCGTTTGCTTAATGATCTGCTCTAGAATCTTTCCTGGTATTGATGTCAGGCTGACTGGGCGGTAATTGTTTGGGTCCTCTCTTTTCCCCTTTTTGAAAATAGGGACAACATTTGCCCTCCTCCAGTCTGCTGGGACTTCACCTGTTTTCCAAGAATTCTCAAAGATTACTGCCAGTGGTTCTGAAATCACCTCTGCCAGTTCTTTTAATACTCTGGGATGTAGTTCATCTGGCCCTGGAGACTTGAATACATCTAAACTAGCCAAGTGTGCTTGTACTACCTCCTTACTTATTCTGGGCTGTGTTTCCCCTGCTGAATCATCTGCTCCATATTCTTCAGGTCGGGCATTGTTTTCTTTTTTGGAGAAGACTGAGGCAAAGAAGGTATTGAGGAGTTCTGCCCTTTCTGCGTCCCCTGTTCGCATTTCACCTTCTTCTCCTCTAAGTGACCCCACTGTTTCCTTGTTCTTCCTTTTGCTACGGACATACCCATAAAAACTCTTTTTATTGCTTTTAACCTCTCTAGCAAGCCTGAGTTCATTCTGTGCTTTAGCTTTTCTGACTTTGTCTCTACATGTGCTGGCTATTTGTTTGAATTCCTCTCTGGTGGTTTCCCCCTTTTTCCATTTCTTGTACATATCCCTTTTAAATCTTAACTCAGTTAAAAGTTCATTAGATAGCCACCCTGGCTTCTTTAGGCACCTTCCATGTTTTCGTCTCATTGGTACTGCTTGAAGTTGTGCTTTTAATATCTCCCTTTTAACAAACTCCCATCCATCATGAACTCCCTTCCCTTTTAGTATTACTGACCATGGGATCACACCCAGCATTTCCCTAAGTTTTCTGAAGTCGGCTTTCTTAAAGTCTAGAATTTGAGTCTTAGTATGCTTGGTTGCTCCTTTCTGATGTATAATAAACTCCAGAAGAGCATGATCACTCCCACCTAATGATCCTACCACTTCTACCCCACTAACCAGGTCATCACTGTTGGTTAGGACCAGATCTAAAATGGCTGATCCTCTTGTTGCTTCTCCCACTTTCTGGACAATGAAATTGTCTGCAAGGCCAGTGAGGAATCTGTTCGACCTTATGCTCTTGGCTGAGTTTGACATCCAACAAATATCAGGATAGTTGAAATCCCCCATTACTACTATCTCATTTCCTTTTGAATGCTTGGTCATCTGTTCCAGGAAGGCATCATCTATGTCCTCAGTTTGGCTTGGGGATCTATAGTAAACTCCCACCATGAGATCACTGTTATTTTTCTCTCCCTTAATTTTGACCCAGATACTCTCAATTTGGCTTTGAAGTTTTAAATCATGGATCTCTTCACAGGTATACACATCCCTGACATATAACGCCACTCCTCCTCCTTTTCTGTTTGGTCTATTTCTCTTAAATAGATTGTATCCCTCTATTACTACATTCCAATCATGAGACTCATCCCACCAGGTTTCAGTGATGCCTATTATGTCGTATTTAGTTTGCTGTACCAAGAGCTCAAGTTCATCTTGTTTATTTCCCATGCTCTGTGCATTTGTATACAGACATTGAAAACCATTGATCATTCCCCCTAGTCTCCTACTTAAGGATTTTTTCCTCCCACCACTAGGTCTGTGCGCTGTTTGCTCCATTTGGTCCTTGACATTTGGATGATCATCTTCAGCATTTGATAGACTCCTACCTTCAGGACCACTGTCTCCCTCCCCCACATAAGTCAGTTTAAAGCCCTCCTGATGAGGTTTTTGAGATTGTTGGCAAAAACATTCCTCCCAACCCTTGTGAGGTGCAGCCCATCACTTGCCAGAAGTCCATCTTCAAGAAACTGCAGACCGTGATCTAAGAAACCAAACCGTTCCTGCCGGCACCATTTGCGAAGCCAGTTGTTCACTTCTCCTATTTTCCCCTCTCTTCCTGGGCCACGGCGTTCAACTGGGAGGACAGATGAGATGACAATTTGTGCATTTAATTGCTTCAGCTTCCTGCCCAGAGCCTCATAATCACTTTTGATCTTCTGGAGGCTATGGCTTGCGGTGTCATTGGTTCCCACATGGACTAAAAGGAAGGGGTTTTTATCCGTGGGTTTAATTATTCCTTGCAGCCGTTCTGTAACATCATGGATCTTGGCCCCGGGGAGACAGCATACCTCTCGAGACATCTTGTCAGGCCCACAGATCACTGCTTCCGTACCCCTCAGTAGGGAATCCCCTATCACTACTACACGCCTCCTCTTAGGCTTGGTCGGGATTCTTACATGTGCTGTCCCTTCCAAGGTCGCCTGCACATTCCCAGAGGACTGACTATGTTGCTCGTCTTCATATACCTCATCAACTGTGATGAGGGAGAGATCTTCCAATGGAGTCTGTTCTTCATCTTTCAGATTTGAGAGCACTTCAAATCGATTTTGTAGTTCTAAACACTCAGAGCGATCCCTGGGCATTCTACTTCTGTGAGTCACATTCCTCCATACATCTGGCTCCTGAGTTGGGGAACTGATCTCCTCCTCAGAGATGTGCCCTGTCTCCTGCTTGGTGGAGACAGTGTGCTCTGCTGCATCCAAGAAAAGCTCCAGCTCTTTAATTTTCTGGAGCGTAGATACACGGGCCTGAAGTTGCTGGACCTTGTCTTCGAGTAGGGCAACCAACTTGCAGTTGCTGCAGGTGTAGCTGTCTACAACCTTTGGCAAGAAGACAAACATTGCGCAGGAATTACAGGCGACTACAGTTGTTCCCTCCCCCTTCTGAAGTTGCCGGACCTTGTCTTCTAGTAGGGCAACCAACTTGCACTTGCTGCAGGTGTAGCTGCCTACATCCTTTGGCAAGAAGGCAAACATTGCGCAGGAATTGCAGGCGACTACAGTTGTTCCTTCACCCTCCATCTTGAAGCTTGAAGTCAGGACACTCAAAAGAAGCCTAGGTCTCCCCAAGTAAACGTTTGAGACTAGCTCTCCTCTATCAAAAGATAGGTCAAACTGCGCGCGCCGCCAGGCGCGCGCCGCTGCCCTCTAGGCACTGATTAGCTCCGCCCACAGCTAGTCACCAGACAAACACACTCACACAAGCCAGAAACAAACTCTCTCACACACACAAGCCTGGGAAACACACAAACAAATAAGGAAACAAATAAGCACACAAACTTAATCACACACAGCCCCAAAAAGACAAACCCACAAAACCTACAAGCTCAGCTCACCTTGTGCTCCCTCCTCAGTCGCTGCCCTCCAGGCACTGATTAGCTCCGCCCTACAAGCTCAGCTCACCTTTTGCCTACTTCCTCAGTCGCTGCCCTCTAGGCACTGATTAGCTCCGCCCACAGCTAGTCACCAGACAAACACACTCACACAAGCCAGAAACAAACTCTCTCACACACACAAGCCTTGTGCTCCCTCCTCAGTCGCTGCCCTCCAGGCACTGATTAGCTCCGCCCTACAAGCTCAGCTCACCTTTTGCCTACTTCCTCAGTCGCTGCCCTGAGAAGTTATTACTGAACTTCTGTTTATTATAATGCAGTTTTATTGGTTTTGTGTTGCATTTTGTCTACCGCTGGGTGTAGCTGGGGAGGCTACTGCACCTGAATGCTTCAAAGGGACTGGAGCCTTACTTTTTAAAAAAAACCAAATATGTGAAAAATTCAGAGGGAGACGCCCCATAGAGACTGTCCCGTTCGTTGCACATTGGAAATGTCGTGGGAACGTTATCTTAAATTAGAACGATTATAGTCCAGAAGAAGTGTGAGGTAACATAATCTTGCTGTCTTCACCCACACACAATTTCTGGTGAGAAAGGGGATGGAGAAAGCAGAAAGGGGATGGAGGTGACTTCTCTCTCTTCAGTCTAAGGCATGGAGACCTTGTGCGTTCATGTGAATGTATGAAGATACACAAACCACAAAATGGTGCCCCCTCCCCACCAGAGAAGACAGGGCAGTGAAGATCAACACCTGGAACAATGGGGGAATGAAGATCTACACCAGGAACTGCTGTCTCAGTGGATCCTACCGCCTGAGGCAGTCACCTCACCTTGCCTCATGGGTGGCAAGAGGGTGCTTTAATTCAAATCACCCTTCCTATTTTGCTCCATGAATAGTTCCCTCAACTCCCCATGGCTCCTTTTTGCCTCATGGGGCTCCCCACTCTGGGCTTATAGAACATCTCAAGCCATCTCACTATTGGAATTCCACTGCCACTATATAAGATATGATTATTTCTGAGTGACAATCAATCAATACGAACTATCTCTGACTGTCTTTGCCACAGCCCAGATAGCCTGGCCAAACATGAGAGGCAGTTTGAGCAAGAAATCTTCATTATTGCCATAAAATCTTGTCCCAGGTTGTCGTGTCCCCAATGGTGACTGTAGCTAGCTGTCAAGAACGCACGCCACTCCGAGAAGTCAGCGGAAGTTGTCTTGAAGTTTATTGTACAGCACACAGAGAAACGTGGAAAGTCCGTGAGGATTCTGAGGAGGCCACCTCAGAATCCCCCTTATGTACACCTTGCTGGGTGACTCCCAATTCCCCCCTCCCTTCTGCCCTAAAGGTCCGGGGGTAATCCTCTTCCCCACCCGGGGTGGCTTGGACAAAAGAGTTAACTGCTCTGGTCTACCTGCACCATTCATGGGTGCTTTTTGCATTGTTATTGCGATGCTGCCGGTTCCACCACGCCCGCTGCTGATGGCTCGTTAGCGGTCGTTATCGCCCATTCTGGGGTTGTTTACCCCGCGGGGCATGCCTGGGCGAGGTCGGGCCTTGCTGCGCTCGGTTTAACCCCTGCGCGCCTGGCTCCGCTGTCGCCCCCTTCTCTGGCCCGCTGCATGGTTCCCCTTCCTGGCGCCCGCATGGCGCGACCCTGGCGGACCCCGGTCTATCAGTGTCTAGTCGGGTCGCGACACAGGTATACCAAGCAATGGTCTCAGGTGTATCAATAAATATATAAAATAATTAAATCCCCTGTTTAGGCCTCCCCACAACTGTCATGGCCGATTGTGCGGACTGATAACATGAAAGCTTGCCGCTCTAAAGGACGTTTGACATGGATGTTCGCTGCAGCTAGGGTTTCAATAGCCCAGCAATGGAAAGCCTTGGGGGGAAAAAAATCTACATTTAATTTATTTATTTCATGAAATTTATACAGTGCTTGACTGGAGGGGGGGGAAACAACCCTCAAAGCAGATTATATTTGTCTTTTTGGTATAAGGACATACAGACTTTGGCATGTGTGTGTGTAGAAATGTACAATTTTTGTGTTGTCTCTAGAGGGATGGAGGATCCAGAACGTTTTTAAGTCATCTGGTGGTATTTTATTTCCTGTGCATCTGACTTAAGATGCTTGACATTCACCATCCACTCCAGCTCGGGAAATATGGATGCCTTGGTTTATATAGGTGCGTTGCCATGCCTTTCTCTCATAATTTATTGTTTGTGTCTGGTATGATGTAAGACGCTTTTTGGGTTGTTGTAAAAAGTAAATAAATAAAAGCATAAATAAATAAAAGCTGGATATAACAGGTTCTTACATGATGCTTTTAATAAATGTCTGGATACTTAGCATTTTATAACATGTACTTTAAACTTCTATTTCTATCCTGCCTACTCTACCCCCTTCTCTTTTTCCCGCCAAAAACCCAACTGCCATTAACTGTCACACACACCTGTTCCAACTGTCACCCTTCACTCTCAGCCAATCAGCACACAGCACATGCCAACATTCCATCCCTCTCACCCCCTTACACTCAGCTTCTGTCTGGTCTATCTAATATATATTTTGGAAAGTGGTTTCGACCCCGGCCACCATTTTGATTCAGCACACCAACTTTTGACCTGACTTTGCCCTTCTTTGGGGGGGGGCGTAGGTCCAGCCGCCTCCCGAGATTGCCATTGCCAAACTTGGCACGAGGTTTCCTGACGTGGGCATGGCAGATGCTTTAGACGCTTTGATGCAGGTGCCATTTTGAATCAAGATGGCTGACCAAATGAACCCTCATTAAGCATTAGCTCCCCCCGCCCCCAATAAAAAGAATGATGCAGGTCTGGGTCAGGTTGAAGCCCTAGTTTGGTGGGTGGGTGTCTCCTTTGTAGGCTCAGACACCCCTCATCACCAAACTCAGCATGAGGGTTCCTGTCGTCTGAGCGCTGGGAGCCATTTTGAATCAAGAGGGCAGAGCAAAATGAGACTTTGGCATTCCCAGTTCCTGAGACCCTGTGAAGTCACTGAGAGAAAGAACTCTTTCATTTAGCCTATAAGTTCATTTCTTTTCTTTCTTTTAAAAAGCAATGGAAGCAAGGCCTTTTGGGAAAGGGTTGTAGCCTAGTGACAGAGCGCCTGTGCTTTGCATGCAGAAGGTTCCAGGTTCAATTCTCAATAGCATCTTCAGATAGGGTTGGGGGAAATGCCCTGGAGAGGCAGTGCTGCCAGTCAGTGTTGACAATACTGAGCTAGATGGACCCCAATGACTTGACTCGGTATAAGGCAACTTCCTGTGTTCCCAAGCTTCTATGTTACACAGAACTCTAGGGTTGCCATACATCCGACGTAGCCAGGATTTGACAGTCACAAACAGTGTCTGGGCAGAATTCGCTTTAAAAAAAAAATGCCCGGGGAAATCCGGACGTATGGCAACCCAAGTCGGAAGTGCAGATTTTAGCTAATTTCCTTAAGAATAGCTCAAAAATGTATTTTTTTTCAAGATATTTTGCAAAAAAAAAGTTCAACTTTGATCAAAACTGGGGAAAAAAACTCAACGAAAAGGATTTTCACTTTTTAAAATATGGCAACCCTACAATACTCTAAGGAGTGAAGGCAATGCTAGACACCATTTTCTGTAATCTTTCTTATAACATCCTGTTCACCAACTCTTGGGCTAAGAGTTTTTTAGAGTTTGCTCTAGTAACAATGCTACCCTGCATGAGGAAAAACCCACCAGCTACACCCCCTTTCTCCAAATGTTTTTAAGATTGTTTTTTATTTTAAAAAATGTGTCGTTATTTCATTGCTTGTCACCAGGGCTCCTTGGAGAGGAAAAGCAGGACAGAAATAGATCAAACAACACAATTGCTCTCCTCAGCGTAAGCAACAGGTCACACTTAGGACCAGCCTTCTCCACTATCTGAGGATGTTTGGACTACAACTCCCATCAGCCCCAGCCAACATGGGAGCTGTAGTCCAAAACATCTGGAGGGAACCAGCTTGGAGGATGAGGGCTGGTAAGACACACATGACACATTATGCGCATATATGCCACTGCTAGTTAACTGCAAAATCACACATTTCCACCAATCTTCATTACAGGCAGAACATTTCGTATCATCTCAAGCACAGATGTTTTTAAATGGAACCAGTTTGCGCACATTCAGATGTTGCTTTCTGAGAGTCACCGCAGGCACAATCCATGAGGGAGGGCAGCGACTCAATCAGTCCTGCAAGAATTTTACCCAGTGCTTTTTTTCTAATTAAAAATGTTTAGGAGTAGTCTCATTTTGACTCAAGAAAATCACCATTTTATAGTTCGAATCGGGGGAAATAAATACAGTCAATGGACAAAAGTACAAAATGTTTAGGGGTATGCATACCCCTGCGTCCCCCCAGAAAAAAGCAGTGATTTCACCTGCCCCCAGATCAGCTGAGTGAAGGTATCTGTTGTTGTGGCAGCCCTGCCCTCATGCCCCCCCCTCAATATATCATCACCCGCTGTTTGCCCAGATCTCACTAGGGGTGGGGTGTGAAGGAATTCTTTCAGGGCAGATTTGCACTTCAGAATCTGCATAGCCAGAACTACTGTATATGACCCAATTATAAGAACTAGGACTATCTGAGCTTGCTTTCCCCCTCCTCCCTCCCCAACTTTTTTGCCTTGTGTGTTGTGTCTTGCAGATTGCAAGCTTGCAGGCAGGAAGTGCCTCACTTCTGGTCTTGTACACTACTGTAGGAACCTTTTGGCTGAAGGTTTATAAATGCTCTACAGAAATATGGAAGTCTCAATTTATCATGGTTTACCAAGTTAAAGGTTGCACCATGCACCTGGCAATAGCCGCAAAGACACTGTAGCACATGGACTTATTTTATTGTTCATCCTGAGGCCCCTAACGCTGTATCCAGTGTTGGAGACAGAGCCCTGGGGGAACAAGGCTCCTTTAGCCTACTCCAGAGCAGTGGCTGTTCTTAAAATTATAAATGTGCTCCCTCCACTCTAGTGCATTTAGGCCTATACAAACTATTAATTGGCTAGGAATGTAAGAAGCTGACTAACAGTGACTCTCCAGAGTTTCAGGCATGGAATTTTTCCCTGCCCTACCTGGAGATGTTGCTGAGGATTGAATCTGGGATCTTCTGCATGCAAAGTGGATGTTCTGCTACTGAGCTACAGCCCTTCAGGATGTTTTGAGTTGGTTCAGAGCCCTGGGACAAGTTTCTATTGTCATGGTTCAGCCCCAGGACATGCAAAGTAATCAAGAAGAGCATCTCTGCACATGTGCAGTTTGTATTCCCTTGGTCTTGGTTAAGGAAAGCCCTACTCCCCTCAGCAAGAAGGTACACAAGCCTCCCTGTTTAAAATAAATAGATTAGGGATAGGAAATAGGCATATATTCATGCATATTCTGGAAATGCATTGCATTAGCCTTCCAAATCTACAATTCTATGAAATGTGGCTGCATTGCTTTGCTGCAGAATGTGTAACACACAGACACACTTCACCTGTTCTATTCACACAGTATTCCCAAGTCAATTGGATCAGGGTCCCACTTCTGTCTGATCCTTGTTAGATCAGTCCAATAGCCCACCCAGTCCATCATCCTGCTCTCACAGCAGCCAACCAGATGCCTGTGGGGAAACCCACAAGCAGGATCCAAGCACAAGAGCACTCTCCTCCCTTTCCCCGAGGCTTCCAGCAACTGCAATTCAGAAGCATCAGAAAATAAATTGACAACATAGCCAGTGTAAGAATGCCTCTGTTCCTCATTCCATGTACAGTCTTGCACGGTGCACAACAGCACCTCAGCGCTATCCGAATTATGGATACCTGCAACACAAACATACTCAAAACAAGTGCTCAGACACCCCAATGCACATGCACACACAGGGAAACGTAAGAAGCTGCTCTATACAGACTATTGGCCTATCTAGCTCAGTATTGTCTACACTGACTGGCAGCGCATCTCCAGGGTTTCAGGCAGGGGAAGATCCGAGCCCTACCTAGGATGCTCTGCATGCACTACAGATACCCTATCACTGGGTTAGGACCCCTTCCTAGAAGTGATACATAACACACCATTTTCACAAGGCAAACACCTTTCCGTTGCAAACATCCCAGCAAACACAGACTCAACCCCTCGCCCACTCTTCAGTGAATTAACCGAGTGCAAGAGAATATAAAACTGTATCATGCAAAATCCTTGGACCGTGCAGCTCAGTACTGCCTACAGACTCAGTGCCAGTGGTTTCAAGCAGGAGCTTTTCCTAGCCCTACCTGGAGATGCCTGGGACGTTCTGCATGCAGAGCAGGAGCTCTACCACTGAGCTACAGCATTTCCCAATATATTTTTCTGTATGACTTTTCAACTTGACATGTTGCCAAGGCAAACCAATACGGTTATTCATAATTCATCGCATAGGAACACAGGAATTTGCTTTATACCACATCTGATCACCGAGGTCCATCTAGCTCCCATGGATTTCAGATAGGGGCATTCTCTGCCCAAACTGGAAACACCATTTGGGACTGAACCTGGGCCCTTCCGGCAATGCAAAGGGGATGCTCTACCATGGAGTAACTCTGCCACCAGCATGCTCCATACCGCTTACGATAAGAGGCGGCTTAGGGTTGCTGTTTCAATCAACAAACCCGCAGTGCCAAAATGGGCAGCAGAATGACCAGCTCTCTCTCGCCCCAGAGTTAAGAGCAGTGAAATAGCACGGCCACCCTGCATTAGCTGATCACCCTTGGGCAGGATTTCTCCCTGCACCTTTTAGCCCAAGAGGAAGTGTGTGCGTAACCGTGCACAAAACAGGAACTGAAAAACGGATTAAAGATTTATAGCCCTAGAATGAAGCAACCACCCTTCCCTTCAGGCCAGCACCCTGAATATATTCCACGGGAGAGGGGCGCATTCACCAAAAGGAATAAAAACAAATGACAGGACGGCCCTCTTACCTTGCTTTTTCACTGGCATCTCGGAGGGAGTTTGTACATGTACAACCTTAATCTCCTAATCTCTCTCCCAAACAGCTGCCAGCTTAAAAGATTTGCAGGACAGATTGCAAACTCTACCCCCTCCCCAGGGGCATTCTGGGAAATGTAGTATTGTTGGGTCCCTTTTGAAGCCTGCAGCTTGACACATCCCAGATCACAAAAAGTCACGGGAAAGTTTCACAAAAGACTTGAGATCCAGCAAAATGCTCAGGCTTTGGAATTGTTTTCAAAAGGGAGGCTGCTTTAAAAATGTCACGGCCGAGAGTTCCTTTTAGAAATTTTTGTCATGTGACAAAGTTACATCAAGCATACACCAGCCCAATTTCACATGTTTAATAACACTGTTCATAAAACACTTACAATCAGATGGCATCCGTAAGTGGGAATGTTGACAACAATCATTAGTACAGCAGATCCAAAAGGGGGAAAAGTTGCTTGGGATGGCCCACTCCCCCAACATTGCATTTCAACTGTGACAACTTCAAATTTCCCCCCTTCAAATGACTCGGGCTACCGGTACATAAAACTTAAATTCCAAGACTCTTACTTCCAACAAGTGCCAAGCTCCAACCCAATTTTGGCTGAGAAAGAGAGGTAAGCAGTTAAGTGAGCGCTGGGAGGCCAAGATGTGTATGTTATACAACCAAAAATGCAAGACTTGGCATTCTGGGTGGGATGAGGGCACTTCTGCTACTTATTTTACAATCCTTTCCCCCAATGGGGAATCCTTTCCTTTCACCCCAGGAACGTCACAGAAACTGCCCAGTTGGCCAGACGTGTTTTCGTCTGCCACTATAAACATTCCCCTGCCCCCTTTTCCTGTAAAAAGCCTTGCGGACTGGGTATTAAAAACCCATGCTCTGCTCTCCGATGTGCTGCCTTCCACTTTCTCTAATTTGTTGCGTGTGTGCCAGCGACTATTTTTAAATCAACACTTGGAAGATTCAAGATAAAAAGGAAATTCTCATTTAACATAAGTTAAACTGCAGAATTCGTTGCCGCAAGGAGGTAGCGGGTGGCCACCAACTACGATGGCTTTACAGGAGGACAAGACAAACTCCTGGAGGTAAAGGCTATCAAACGGCTGCTAGCCACAATGGTTTATGTTCTACCTACATGTTGGAGGAAGTTTGCTGGGAGTCACAGGTGGCCCTAGCACTGCTGTTGCAGTCAGGCCCTGCCTGCCGGTTTCCCTTTGGGGAACCTGGTTGGCCACCGTGAGAAAAGAATGCTGGACTAGGTGGGCCCTTGGCCTGATCCGGCAACCAGGCTCCTCTTATGTTCTAACTGCACTGTCGGAGGCAGTATGCTTTGGAACACCAGTTGCTGGGAATCACAAGTGGCAAAAGCGTGTTTGCATTCAGGTTCTGCTTCTGGGATTCCCAAAGGGGAACAGGAAGCCGGATTAGGTGGGGGCCTGATCTGGCTGCAGCGCTCTTCTGATGTTAACACGTGCATTACACTGGACAGCTTCTCTGAAAATCCACCCCACTTCAGCAGCTCTCCAGCTTCACTCCAAGGATTTGTCGATGCAATTTAATAGTCTTTTCGCAGAAAATACAGCAATCAGAGGCAGAGGGCTTTATACACGTCGCTGATTTATAGCTAAACTTTCCAACTCAAGTGGCTCGTGAATTCTGGGACGCCAATGAAATAGGCAAGCAGCTGGATTTAGGAGTCTGGTCCCCTTTTGCAATTCAGAGAATTCTGACCTCAGAATTTATGATAATTGCACTGGGGACGGGAGAAGAGTCTTAGCTAAGGTCACGGTGCACATGCGTGGAGGGGAAGATTTGCCACACTCTCAAAGGAAGCCAAATACAGAATTCAAATGAAAGCCTCTCCCCACTCCTTCAAAATTCAACCTATTTGAGCACAATAATAGCTGTGATTCCTGCATTGCAGGGGGGTTGGAATGGATGACCCTCTGGGTCCCTTCCAACTCTACAATTCTATGATCATACTCTAGTCTTCACGTACCCTGCCAAAACGCACAGGAGTCCATTAAGGCATTTATAAAGCAAAGAGGTATATTTCTCTTGGGAGGGGGAATGAGCTACGGACGGTTGACCCCCTCCTTCCTGAATCTGCAGGCTCTAATCGTTACGTCTGTTAGGGTGGGGGCAAAGAGGGTGTAGGAGACAGCTCCAGGAACGGCTGGCACGTCTCAGATGCCCAGAGGGTTGTGGGAAACCACCCCTTCGTTCTCCACCAATGCTTTGGAGATGCCCCGGAGGTTCCTGAAGAACTGGCGTGTGTTGTCGGAACGCAGGGAGGTCAGGTTCTGAGTGATGCGGTCGTAGGCCTGAGTGGGGGAAGAGCGAGAGATGGAGCATAAAAATAGTGAAAATTTCAGCACACAGTGCCAAGTCTCCACTCTCTTTGGTGCGCCGCACATGCCTGTGCTTAAAGTAACAATTATTGTGCCTCAGGGTTTGTTTGTTTTTCTTCCTCTGTCCGGACCCCTTTTCCTTTTGTGCTATGACTTTTAGATTGTAGTAGTAGTAGTTGTAATAATAATAATAATAATAATAATAATAATAATAATAATTTATTATTTATACCCTGCCCATCTGGCTGGGCCTCCCCATCCACTCTGGGCAGCTCCCAACAGAATTAAAAGCACAATAAAACATCAAACATTAAAAACTTCCCTAAACAGGGCTGCTTTCAGATGTCTTCTAAAAGTCAGATGGTTGTTTATTTCCTTGACATCTGATGGCAGGGAGTTCCACAGGGCGGTCGCCACCACCGAAAAGGCTCTCTGCCTAGTTCCCTGTAACCTCACTTCTCACAGGGAGGGAGCGAGACAGGCACTGTCTTATAGTTTACATTCATAAGCCACTCAAAGGGTCATCCAAGAGTGGGATTTTTAAAAAATGCTTTAAATAAATGAGTAATACAATCACAGCCCCAAGAGTGAACCATGCACCACTGATTTCTGGGCAGAGATCACATAAAACAGGGAGCCACGTATGCGTCTAAAAAAACACAACGGCTGTTCTCATGCAAAGCAAAAACAGGGGAGCTCCTTACCTCAATGCACCAGGTGTCGCAAAGCATCTTCTCATGCTGGGCTGTGGGTTCTCCACGCTCCAGGGACCGGGATGCCCTACCAGGGAAAGACAGAAAAGGCATGAGAATTTGTTTTGGGGAGGGGAGAAAACTTAACCCCAGATCTCCGCAGAAAGCAGCTTTCTTGAAGGCTGAGATTCCTGCATTGCAGGGGGTTGGACTAGATGACCCATGGGTCCCTTCCAACTCTACAATTCCAAGATTCTAGGACATGGCCTGCAAATAGGATTTGGGGCAGGGGGACTTATCCTCAGGGCAACCAGAAGAGGGGAAGGGTCATAGCTCAGTGGGAGAGCATATCTGACTGCATGCAGAAGATTCCAGGTTCAATCCCTCATGACATTGCCAGTGAGGGCTGGTAGAGACTTCCCACCAGAAACTCGGGAAAGCTGCCGTTTCCAGTCAAGGTGGACAATACAAATTAATTAGTGGGTGTGACTCAGTATATAAGGCAACTTCCTATGTTCCTGGAAAATAGGCCTTACCTGGAGAGCACCACAACCATGCCGTACAAATCAATTGCACTGTCAGCGATGCGTTTCAACACGAATTGTTCATCTGGGATTTGTGGGAAGGGGGAGAAGAGCAGAGAGAGAGAGAGAGAGAGAGAGAGAGAGAGAGAGAGAGAGAGAGAGAGAGAGAGAACAGATACCAGCAGTTAAGCACAGCAAAAAACCCCAAGAGATCCAAGTTCCCAGCATCCTGTTCCCAACAGTGGGCAGCTGGGTTCTCTTAAGAAGCCACCTCATTCCTGCTGCTCCTGCAAGGAGCACATGAAACTAACAGCTCCCTCTCCAGTTGCTTACCCTCAATATTTGATAAAAATGCTACTGAATACCAGTTTCTGGAAACCTCAGGAGGGGAGAGGGCTCTTGTGCTCAGATCCTGCTTGCAGGCTTCCAATAGGCATCTGGTTGGAAGTCTGCAGGCAGGACCTGGGTGCATCTGGGTGACCACTGTGAAAACAGGATGCTGGCCAATGTGGGCCTTGTGGTCTGATCTAGCCGCAGGGCTCTCATTACGCTCTTGCAGCTGCAAGTGTAGCTAAGGAATCTGGGATTGTTCATCTCTTTTGTGCTTTAATTTAATGGGATTAAAAATAGCCTTGATTATAGATTTATAGGTAAAGGGACCCCTGACCGTTAGGTTCAGTTGCGGACGACTCTGGGGTTGCGGCGCACATCTCGCTTTATTGGCCGAGGGAGCAGGCCAGCATAACTAAGCCGCTTCTGGTGAACCAGAGCAGCACATGGAAACACCGTTTACCTTCCCGTCGGAGCAGTACCCATTTATCTTCTTGCACTTGAGGTGCTTTCGAACTGCTAGGTTGGCAGGATACAGATTTATAGAACTCCTTAAAAAAGGTACGGGAACTAGATAAAAAAGGTAAAGGTAAAGGGACCCCTAGAACTAGATACTGGGACACAAATTCTTTGCAGGGATTGGGGCGGGGAAATGTTTCCAGTATTCTTAGGGGAAACTTCTTAAAATTACTGCACAGGTGGTATTGCACTCCTCTGTAAATGTCAAAAATGTTTTCTTCTGTATCATCTAATTGTTGGAGGGGTTGCAATAAACTTGGCAAACTTTTCATTTGTGGTGGAAACTTCAGTTGGTGCAAGATTTTTGGAATAGAATTTTGACCGAAATGATAAATATCACTAAAGAAACTATACTGCATGTTGTCCAAACTTAATGTTACTGAATATTTTTGAAGAGACCAATGCAAATATATTGTAAAAAGAACTGATCTTATATATGATCTTGGCAGCACGAATAGTAATTGCAATTCAATGGAAAATTGCCTCAATTCTTACATTAGACACATGGTGCTACCCATTCCGGAACACAGCTATCATAAAGAAAATTATGCATAATTTTGAGATTTTGACAAGTACTAGAACCTCCAGACCCCTTTTATATGGTTTGCCATCCCTTTATGACATATAAACCTTTATGACATATAAAGACAATCTGGAACTCTGCTTGATGAACTGATAAAAGTTGATAGTCTTTACTTGGACTTTGTTATTTTAACTCATGTGCAACTGTATTCATTGTACGTGCCTATTTTACAGTTTTGCTTTTCCACCTTTTCATCTTTGCCTGTTGTCATTATTGTTCTCTCTGGTTCACATGCATTATCAAATGAAGTACCGGTAATAATTTGAAAAAAACTATTCTAACGAGCATGGATGGTGCCATTAAAAAAAACCACACTCACCAATAATCTTTTTGCCGTGTTTCAGAATCTTCTCTTCTACAACACCACCAAAAAGATCGATCGCCCGTACTGCCTAAAAAGAAGAAGTACAGTCCAGTCAGTGTAAGCAATACTGAGCTAGTTGGGCCCCAGTGGTCTGCCTCAGTATAAAGGCGAACAATAAAAACAAGATGATATAATAAAATTGTCAAAATATAGATTAAATCCACAGGTTTTGTTTTGCTTTTTTAAATAAGAATATATGTCTGAGTATGACTAACTCTCTCCAGTTTAGTGCTTTGTTTATTTAGCAAGACTTATATACCAGTGGCCAAAATTGTGGAAATATTTTGGAAAAAGTGTATTTCCAAGGTTTGATGGCTCATAGCACCACTTTTTTTTAAATAATACCATAAAATTATATATCAATGGCAAGATAATTTAATGAAGAATGTAATGCAATCAAGTTCAATTACCTGTATTCTATCAAACGTTATAGCCAAATAACCAGAAAAAGGAAGCACAACTTGTTTAGGTTGGCATGCGGTAGCTTTCCTTCATTTGAATGTAGCCAATGAGCAGGAGTGTTTAGAGAGCTAATCAGGTGTTATGAGCCATCAAACCTTGGACATAAACTTTTTCCAGAAGGCTTCCACAATTTTGGCCACTAGTGTATACTGCTGGGGGGGGGGGGAATCTCTATGCAGTTTATAAAGTACAGTATTCATCAAAATTAGCTGCATAAGCAAGGCAAAGAGGGGGGTGGGTAAATTTGCATTTTGTTACATTGGTTTTGCCAATGTTGCTTTAGAACCTGTTTCAACATGCTTGGAACTTGCTCTCTAGTATTCATCCTCAAAAACCAATGTAAACCCTCCCCCCATCCCAAAAAAACCCATGTCATTTGGAAAGTGGAATATAAATTTGTGCAATAAAATTACAAAATAAATCCTGCTTGGCTCTCCAAAAGGCAAGTGGAAAGGCTAGTGTGGCGTAGGGGTTGAGAGAGTGCCGGGCTAGGACCCGGGTAAGATCAGGGTTCGAATCCCCGCTCAGCCACGAAGCTCACAGGGTGACCTTGGGGGCCCAGTCACTGCCTCTCTCAGCCTAACCTACCTCACAGGGTTGCTGTGGGGTTCAAAATGAGGAGGAGGAGAACCACCTTGAGCAAACTGGAGGAGGAATAGTTGGGATAACAATGCAATCGATCAAAGTGCAGCGGATCCAAAAAGATCAGCTGGGTTTGAAACGCCACCACTTACCCGCTCACCGCTGGAGTTCAGGCTTGGGTGCACTACAGACTTCAAGGTTATCCCCGTTCCTAAACCGGCTTTCCTGGAAGGGGCAGGAGGAAGACAAAGAGGGCATGATTCTTACAGCAAGAGAAGGTATAGAAAAAAGGAGAGCCCTTAAAATAAAATGCTTCCAAAACGGTGCCTTTTAGGAGGGGAAGGGGGAACAGAGACACACAATGAGAGGATGACTCAAACCAGGACTCCAAAAATCATGAATGATGTGGAAAGACATACAGAGAGAGAAAGAGAGAAATGGTTCTCTTTCCTCCATCTACTGAAACTCAAGGTTGCTTCGGCAGAAGGTAGCCGGCGTTTATAAGGACGACAAAAGGGCGGTTGGAGTTTATTTGTTTCGGTCATGCAACACGTGACTAACTTATGGAACTCACTGCCACAAGACGGAAGGGGCAGCTGCCACCTGTCCAGATTGCTTTGAGAGAAAATGAAGAAAAAGAGAGAGGAGAGGATTAAAACAGATTCATTGGACAAGGAAGAGGAGAAGGAGGCCTCTTTGTGATGAAAGCTAAATGCGGGGCTTCCATATTCAGAGACAACGTAACTACCAGTGTCCAGATAGCCAGGCCCTGATGGAGTTGAAAGTTCCCAAGGAGTCATCTAGTTTAACCCCCTGCAAAGCAGGAATCACAGCTAAATGGAGATGGGAAGGAACCATTTTATGGCCTGAGGGCCGCATCTCCTCATACGCATCCTCCGGGGGGGAGAGAGATAAATGGTCAAATTAGGTCACATTACTTCGTTTCATTTACTTAAACAGCCCTGGTCAGGTCTGTTAAAAATCCCATTTGTTATATAAATTGGGGGCAACGCATTGCCATGGAAACTGGATGGCAGGAGAAAGGTGATAGCCAGCCTGACAAAAGGGGCGGGCAGGCCTTTCTTCCCCACTGTCCCCTGGCTGGAGGGGATGTCACTCGAGGTGTCTGCATGTGTGAAAGAGAACAACTGACTTGACAGCTTTTGCAGTCAGAGAGAGAGAGAGAAGGAGAGAGACTCAGTGTTGTAGACTCTGAAAGCTAACAGCATTTGGGTGGGGAGGGGGCTGCTCACGTCCACCAGAAGCTGGTGGGAAGGCAGCAGACTTGGACACCTTAGTTAAGAGTTACATCTTCTCTGCCTATTCTCCCCTGGATATAGTTGTAATTAAAACTGTATGTCACAAAGAATCTGCAGCTATTGTTGTCGTTTATTTAATAAAATTTATACACCGCCTGACAGCAAAAAGCCCCCAAAGTGGCTTACAGAAAAAAGATTTTTAAAACTCAAGTGAGAACAATTAACAAGTGGTCGATATTGGGGGAAGGCACTCTCTTAGGTACCGTATATACTCAAGTATAAGCCGACCCGAATATAAGCCGAGGCACCCAATTTTACCACAAAAAACCTGGGAAAGCTTCATAGGAGCCACTGCCTGCCTCACTCGAGTATAAGCCGAGGGTGGCTTTTTCAGCACAAAAAATGTGCTGAAAAACTAGGCTTATACTTGAGTACATAGGGTACTTGGGTCCCAAGCCATTTACGGCTTTATAAGCTAACATTGCCACCTTGAATTGGGCCTTCCAGCTCACTGACACCCAGCCCTGTGCTTTCAAAAAATGGCGGTCCATGGTCCCATCATGTTGCCCCTTAGCAGCCCCATTCTGATCTAGCTGCAGTCTCCGGACCATCTCCAAGGGCAGCCCCGCGTGGAGTGCATTGGAGTAGACCAAACGGTGTAGATCACTAGCCTCCAGTGGCCTCATTCAAAGGAAACCAACCCAGGGTGTATTGCTGGAACCCCCGAAACCTATTACCACTCGGGGGTGGGGATACGTACAACTATTGGATAGCTTTAATTCTGTTGTATGCCCACCCCCATCCCTTGGGGGATCCGTACCTGCGGACTCGCTTTCCAACCTCGCTGACGAGGAGCCCGGCGTTTCCAAGAGGATTCTTGATGGCACGCTGCAACCCGCGGAGCTCATTCCCGGCGTTCTGGGATAGGAATAGGAATAATAATTTATTGGCCAAGTATCAATCATACTTGGAATTTTGCTTCGACTACATTGCAATGTAAAGAAAAACGTACCTCATACAAACACTATTCCCCTCACACTACAACAACACAACAAAGGAACCCCATACCACCAACTGACCTCCCTTCCGCACACAACTACGAATTCAACAGTTTGATGGCACAAGGAAAAAAACTATTCCTGTGCCTAGACGTTTTTGTGTACAGAGCCCTGTAACGACGTCCGGATGGAAGTAAATCGACCAGGATGCGAAGGGTCTGCGACAATTCTCTCTGCTCTCTTCCTGGCTCGAGCAGCATAAAGTGTCTCTATTGGAGGCAAACTAACACCAATTACCCTCTCTGCAATTCTTACTGCTCGTTGGAGCCTTTTCTTATCCAGCTTGGAGGCTGTGCCATACCAGGCAGTAACAGAATTACAGGGAAAGAGGAGAGGAGAGATCAGCAAGAGGGAGTATTTATATTGAAAAGTCAGGTGGATTCCAGGCTTTGAGGACTCGTAAAAAGCTAGCAAAAATGTGTCTAGACTACCATGACACGCTCTAGATAGGGCACCCCTTGATGATGGCCCAGAAACACCACTTGGTCCATAACAGCAAAGCGCCCCCAGAATACGTGTGTGAGGTCATAACAATGCTTATTCTGCAGGATCTGGCGGCCTTTACATTACCAGGCCCAATTAAAGATGCTAATCCGGATGGGGACACTCTTTAATATTTATTGCATTGATATGCCACCTTCTCTCCAAGGAACTCAAGGCAGCACTGATATGCTTCCTCCCACGCTCACCAAATGCCCACAACAACCCTGTGTGGTAGGTACAGTTGACAGGCAGTGACAGTGGGGGTTTTTGTGTGCCCGTGTTCGTTTCCAGGAAGCGGTTCTGGTTCCAGGAACTGTGACAGCATTTGAACGTGTGTGGTTGCAAAAAGCAGATATAAAAACAAGCAAAAGACATTCTGTTTTTAATTTGAAAGGCAACATTAACCCGCGGAACTTACAGCCACAGGGTGTGGCTTCCAAAGATGATTAAGCCACACTCACAGAGGGGGGAGATGTCTGTGAACAGCTGTTAGTCACAGCTTAAACACCACTACCGAATACTAGCCAACGGGGAGCTGCAAGGTTGTATTGTAAGAAATCCACTTTAGCCGTTGGGAGCACTGCTTTTACTGTTTTGGATATGAATTTCTGTAAGCTGCTGTTTATTTTATAAAGGCGAGTGGGATCTCTCTCTCTCTCTCTCTCTCTCTCTCTCCATATTAAAAAATCAACCAAACAAGCAGAGAGAGAGAGAGAGAACGGCTGCCCTCACCCCCTGCCTGTGGGTCTGTCTCCCGGAGGCATCAGGCTGGCTCCTCTGCAAAGACGGACGCTGGAATAGGTGAGCCTTCTTATTATTATTAAGAAGAAACTCAATACAAAAAGTTAATAAAGATTGGATAATTTTTAAAGAATACATTAGAAATTGCTGTGATAATGCTAAGCTCCTGGCAGACGTAGAATGAATCATGAAATATAAAGAAAGTGTATAATAAGATCAGTTGGAAGAAATGGAAACTAATGATAATGAAATGTGTATAGTTGAACAAAATGTAATATAGCACCATGAAAAGAATCGGAAGTTAGTGTCAAGGGGGTTGTTTGTGGTGTTTATGTTGTAATATGTGTAGTGTGTATTGGATGTGTTCCGTGTACTGTCTAAGTTAAATGTTATTAGTAATATGCACACTGATCTTAATTGATGTATAATAAATTTTATTTTAAAAAAAATATTAAAGGAATAGGTGGGCCTTAGGCCTGATCCAACAGAGCTCTTCCAATGTTCTCATCAATGGCTGAAAGCCACGGGGGCGACACAGAAGCTCCCTCTGCCACCTTAAAAAACAATGATCTTTCCTCTCCTCCTCCCCAGATTCTGAACCACAGACACACATTCCCAGCAACCCACCTGAAATCCATTGAGCGCAATGAACAGCCGCAGGATGTCATTGGTTCCCTCAAAGATCCGGAAAACCCTCAAGTCACGCAGCACACGTTCCACTCCTGTATCCTGCAGCAGAGTGGGAAGAGAAGGAGAGGAGGGTCAAGGTGGACAGAACCAGGATTCCCCCAGCGGTTCTGACCTTAACATGGGGGCTTTCAATCCAAGGGTGTGGATGGCCCAGAGTCCTGGGCAAGGCAAGTTTAAAATCAAGAGCCTGAGCATGAGCAGGGCAGATTCGGGACAAGATGAAGGAAAGAGAGCTCCTTCACGCAGTGCATAAACTCTGGAACTCCCTGCCACAGGAGGCAGTGATGCCCACCAACCGAGATGGCTTTGCAAGAGGATGGAGGAGAGGGTTGGATATGATGTGCCTCCACAGTCTTCTGAATCCCAGCTGCTGGAAACCGTAAGAGGGAAGAGACGGGCTCTTGCGCTCGGATCCTGCTTGCAGGTTTCCCTTTTGGCCACTGTGGTAACACAACGCTGGACCAAATGGGCTGCTGGCCTGATCCAGGAGCCTCTGCTTATGGTTCACAGAATGCCTTCCCCTCACTACAAGGTAATCATACCCAGCCTTTGTCCATCTCCTATTTGGGGGCAGGAGGTAGCTTTTGGCTTAGAGTCGCGAGACCAGGTTTCATTCATTTCAGAAAGGGAAATGGGGGGCTGAGCCACAAAGGCCAAGTTTGGGAAGGATTTCAGTCCTGACAACCTGGACTGCTGGTTTTCCGAGTCTTGGGAAATTGCTTTGCTTGGGGAAAACACACACACACACACACACACACACACACACAGAGAAACAAATTAAAGGTGTCCCAGAGCACTTGAGATTAGTTTCCTCACCACTTGGTTTAATTTTATTTCAGATACAAATACAGGTCAGGAATGTCAGGTCCCGTGGGTTCATGCAAATATCTGGATTTAGCGTCGCTTAAGAGTTATCTTTTGTCTCCTTTTCGAAATAATTTGTAGCTGTAATTACAACCCAACCTCTCTCTCCTTCGCATGCCACTGTTTATTTCTTATCAATTCAGTTAATTACAAAACCGTGTTTTCATTTCTTCTCTTTGTATTTTTCTGTCTGTTGTTATTTTATTTATTTCATAAATTTATACAATGCTCGATTGTTTTGTTTTTTTTAAATCAACAACCTCAAAGCGGTACACAAAGAGAATAAAACAAAAAGTAGCAGTAAAAACAACTCCTTAAAAGCATTCAGAAGATTAAATCAGCAATAAAATGAAAGCAGATTAAAACATACACCAACGTTCTACGTGTCTGAGCAGGCTTGTCCAAAGAAAAATGTTTTTAGCAGGCGATGAAAAGAGTACAGGGAAAGGAGCCTGCCCGGTGTCAATAGGCAGAGTGTTCCTGCACGTAGGTGCTGCCACACTAAAAAAAAATTATTATTTTTTAAATGAATGAGGAATGGGTATCATTTTGGCACCTGGAATACTGCCAGTTCCATAGATCAAAGTGGTCAAATGGGTGGTACGACAATCTTTCAGGTATTTGCTTGCCGTTATTGAAAAAAAAAACATTTTGGAAAGGAAAAGGGAATGAAAACCTGGAACTACGAACACTGTGGATGACAATTGGTGGTGGAAGAGATTTCTCCCAATTGACTCACCTTCATGAAGCCCATTCCGCCCATGACCTGGATGCACTCGTCTGCAACAGTCCAAGCGGCCTCCTGGGCAACACAAAAGGGAAAGAGGGGGAAATGACTCTGTCTTCTCAGGCTGTAAAATGGGCGCACTGAAACACCAACAGCAGCAGCAGCCGCCGCCAAGGGAGATTGTCAAAACAGAGGGGACTTTGCCCGTTAAAACAGGTGACCAACAGACAAGGGGGCAGGTCCACCTTCCCCATTTCCCACCAGGCCCCTTTCTCACCGAGCCAAAGATTTTGCTGATGGCCGCCTCGATCTGGAAGTCGGTCGCCCCTTGATCCATATTCGCGCTGATCATGTATGCCATGGACTGTAGGAAAGAGGAAAAGAGCCAAGGGAATGGCTTCAGGGGTCAGCAATTTTTTTCAGCAGGGGGCCGGTCCACTGTCCCTCAGACCTTGTGGGGGGCCAGACTATATTTTGAAGGGGGGAAATTAACGAATTCCTATGCCCCACAAATAACCCAGAGATGCATTTTAAATAAAAGCACACATTCTACTCATGTAAAAACACGCTGATTCCCAGACCGTCCGCAGGCCGGATTTAGAAGGCGATTGGGCCGGATCTGGCCCCTAGTTTGCCTACCCATGCTCTGCTTCATCGCTGTTTTGAAAAAGTTTGCGTCGTAACAGGATGCGCTGAAACTAACAGCTTCTGGGTGCGTCCTGTTAATTTCACCTTTCAGGTTCACAAGCCTTTGGGGAGTGCGGTTGCACTCATGGCCCCCCTAGGGGTTGGCCACTGTGAGAATAGGAAGCTGGGCTAGATGGGCTTTGACCTGATCCCCCTGCAGGGATCCTCCTGACGTCCTTCTCAAGTTCCTAGTCCTTATGAAGCAAAGATTTAAAGGAGCATTGCCAGGCGGGTCGGGACAGGCTGCAGTCGGGGGGGCTTTGGTGCTGAGCACTGTGCTTTTTCTGCATGCCACAGCAGTTCGCGCGTCGCTGTGCCAGCTCTCTTCCGCCTTTGCCCTCACCTCTGTCACGTACTGCAAAACTGCCATGCGAGCCAGTTTCTCCTGAATTCCCTCGAAGTTGTGGATTTTGTCTCCAAACTGGGTCCTGTTTGCAGCGTAGTTCACCTTTTGGGATAAAAGGGGATGTTGGTGGGGGCGTGCGCAAAGAAACAGAGACTGTGAGGCTTGGGGTGGAAAAATGAGAGCAGGCAAAACATTAAAAGGGGGGGGGATTATACAACAAGGGACGCCACAGCTTTGGACCCCGAGGCAAGAGCCACAGAGATCACAAGCCAGAACTTCTGGGAACATGCTAAAGGGGGTTGGACTAGATGACCCTCGGAACCCATCACAACTCTACAATTCTAGATGATTTTTAAGCAGGGACTGGGCGGCCATCTGCCAGGGAATCTTTAGCAGGTTAGACTAGCTCAGTGGCTCTCAAAGGGTGTGGCATGCAACACCGGTGTGGCAGGAAGATTCAAGGACAATCAAACTCACTGAGCTTGTATACATGCTTAAGGTACGTATGCAAGAGGCTCACTGGTCATTATATTTTGCGAATGACACATGGTCTTCTGTAGCTGCACTGTCTTATATTTTCTGGGTGTCCCGTGATCGTATCATGAAGTAATTGTGTTCTGTGTTATAAATCAGGCATGTCCAACTCCCCAGAGGCTGCGATCTACTCCCAGTATGAAAAAACTGGCAGTGATCTACCCATTGTCGTTGCCAAGAGTTGTTGAGCTTTTTTGGGGGGGGGGGGGAGAGCCAGAGCACCTTCGCGATTGACCGGTAGAATCAAGCACTGCTAGGAGTTGTTTCTCTTAGCTTGCCAATGTATTTCTCTTCAGTAAAAAAAAAAAAATCGGCGTGGCAAAAGCAAATTTTTATTCTGAAAGCGTGGCGCAGAGAAACAAGATTGAGAACCACTAGATGGTGATGGTGATGATTTTATTGTTTGTAAGCCTGACACAAATCCAGAGCAGAGTCCCTAAGGCGGTTGGATGAGGCCTTGTACGCCTCCTTCCGGCAACTCCTGCAGCCAAGCTGGTGCCAAACGTCTTGCTATGCTTTCCTTTGGGCCACATAAGTGAGGCCAATGAAGGGAGGGGGTCTTATCCTCTGGGCAGCCCAGGACCACCAGACCCGCTGCCCAGGCTTGCGCCTCCAGGAGGTCACTCTGGTGCTGACTTCACCCTCGGAGGTGCACTCCATTGTATTTCAAGACAGACTGATGCCAATAACCCTGTCCACCTGACCGGGTTTCCCCAGCCCCTCTGAGTGGCCTCGAGCAGATATAAAAAGGTAAAGGGACCCCTGACCATTAGGTCCAGTCGTGGATGACTCTGGGGTTGCGGCGCTCATCTCACTCTATAGCCTGAGGGAGCCGGCGTACAGCTTCCGGGTCATGTGGTCAGCATGACTAAGCCGCTTCTGGCGAACCAGAGCAGCGCACAGAAACGCCGTTTACCTTCCCACCAGAGTGGTACCTATTTATCTACTTGCACTTTGACGTGCTTTCGAACTGCTAGGTTGGCAGGAGCTGGGACCGAGCAACGGGAGCTCACCCCGTCGCAGGGATTCGAACCGCCAACTTTCTGATCGGCAAGCCCTAGGCTCTGTGGTTTAACCCACAGCGCCACCTGGGTCCCCCCAGCAGATATAAGAACATGCTAAAACATCAAGCATTAAAAAAAATTGGAGGGGGAGGTCCCCCCTGCCAACTCAACAAATCAAAGATACTATTGAGACTTCACTCACCGCTTTGCTGATCAGCCCCCGCATGGTGCCGGCCGTGGCGGCGGCCATGCCAAAACGCCCGTTGTTCAGGATATTCATGGCCACCTTGAACCCAGAGCCAGGGGCCCCTATGACGTTCTCGACAGGAACACGGCACCCGTCAAAGTGGACCTCGGCAGTGTTGGATGCCTTGATGCCCATCTTCTTCTCCGGGGGTCCGCTGGAGGGGGTGAGATAATTACCGTATTTTTCCGTGTATAAGACGACCGCTATTTTGGGGGACTCCAAATTAATAAAATGGGGGAAGATCGCCCAGAGTTGCCTTTTGGGGGGGATTGCCAGTCCCCCCTATGCACTATCCATGTATAAGACTATTCCCAATTTTAAACTTAAAAAAAAAACAGTCTTATACACAGAAAAATACGGTAAACGCGTTTTAACCTTTAAACGCCTGCAGGAAATTTTTCTACATTGCCATGCACTGACGATTAAGGAAGCACCTTCCCGTAATAAAATAAGTTAGTGGACAGTCCCCGGTTTTAAATGTCCGCGTACGTATCATTTACAGGAGTTCTTGTAAATTTCCGGTTTTTTAAACACAGAAGCTCCCAAGTTCAATCTGCAGTGAGCAGAGCCAGGAAATCTCTCCTCCTGTGTGCGCCTGAGATTCTGGAGAGCTGCTGCCAGCCGGAGCAGGGAATACTGGCCCGGGTGGAGGAATAAGCCTAAGCTGGAATGAGGTCGCTTGCTCCGATTCTACTCACCGCGTGACACCCCCAAAGGCTCGCTCCACTATGAAGGCCGTTATCTTGTCCTTCACTTCCCCAGTCGCCTCGTCCTTTATCTGCGTTTTCGCGAAAACGGTAAATATATCTGCAAGGCCGCCATTGCTGCAAGAGATTTGCCAGTCAGGATTCGGCTCGTAACTGCAGGACCACAGGCAAGCATCCAACCTCACATATGAAGGAATGCTCTCCCCAGGAAGTCCTACCTGACACCTTCCTTATCGTTCTTTTCGTTACCAGCACTTGTTTTTGTTTGTTTTTAAATATTCTTTAGATACAATTTTAAACCTCCTAAACCAGGCATGGCCAAACTTGGCCCTCCAGCTGTTTTGGGACTACAACTCCCATCACCCCTGACCACTAGTCCTGTTAGCTAGGGATGATGGGAGTTGTAGTCCCAAAACAGCTGGAGGGAGGGCCAAGTTTGGCCATGCCTGTCCTAAACTAACACACACAAGCAGTTTGGCAGCTTTTTAACTTATGGTGGTTTTTCACATCCTGACATTTATAGGTTTTTTTGTTTGTTTTTTTGGGGGGACATATTTCATTTTGATTTGATAGCTGCATTCCGCGCTTTTGCAACAACACACGTCGAGCTCAAAGAGGCTCACAACAACACGGGTTTGGGGGGGGAAACATTGCAAACATTGGAATATCAAACACAGCAGCATACAAGGAAGCAAACCGGTGGAATTCATCCACAAATAATTAATACAAGTCAGTAAATATCAGTCATTTTATATATCTATATCTAGGATCCGGGTGGCGCTGTGGGTTAAACCACAGAGTCTAGGGCTTGCTGATCAGAAGGTCGGTGGTTCGAACCCCCGCGACGGGGTGAGCTCCCGTTGCTCAGTCCCAGCTCCTGCCAACCTAGCAGTTACCTCCGGCGGGAAGGTAAACGGCGTTTCCGTGCGCTGCTCTGGTTCGCCAGAAGCGGCTTAGTCCTGCTGGCCACATGACCCGGAAGCTGTACGCCGGCTCCCTCAGTCAGTAAAGCGAGATGAGCGCCGCAACCCCAAAGTCGTCCACGACTGGACCTAATGGTCAGGGGTCCCTTTACTTTTACCTCTATATCTATATATAACACGTTCCTTTTTAACCAGGCCTTTGGTTGACCTGATCAACATCCCATACCCTTTTAAAATGTGGCTCTATTTTTTGAAGGGGGGGGTATTATTGGGTTATTGCTTTTATTTTGCATACTGTGATCTTTTTATATGAACCACCCTGAGACCTCCAGGTATAGGGTGGTATATAAATTCAAATAATAATAATAATAATAATAATAATAATAATAATAATAATAATATATGATCAAAAAGCGGCAGTATAATAATTATCCAAAACATACTGAGGAAGGGGGTGTTTTCCAAAGAGAAGTACGGCAGGTTCAAGGCTCTTTTTTGTGAAATCTCTGCTCCAAGGTGGGTGGGCACACACTCCCCCCCCCACCCTGCCCCAATCTGTGCCTCCTCCTCTTCTACCTACCCACCCAGGCTGGCCCCCAACTCACCTGATCCAAATCTTGCTCCCGTTGAGAGTGTAGTAAGTGCCGCAGGGGCTGAGCTCAGCCGTGGATCGGATGGAAGCCGCGTCCGAGCCGCTTGTGGGCTCCGTCAGGCAGTACGCAGCAATGGTCTCACCTGGAGGGTTTTATTTTATTTTTTTTAAAAGAGGGTCGTCATGGGAAAGACAGAGGCACCCAAAATACACACAGCCACCTTTGCCTACAAGGTCTGAAGCAGCTTCCGGGTTTTATGCGATATAAGCATCCCTCAACCCTCGTGATCCAAATAACACAACCCGGATGAAAAGAAGAAACAATCCAGACCAGGGAAGAACGGCAAACCAAGTTGATGGACTCTGCCGAAAAGCCAAAATTAACTGGGAAGCTCAGGAACCAAGAAGACAAGAACTTTAAAAAAATAATAGGGGGTCTTTTTTTCTTTTTCCTTTTTTCTCTTCTTTCTTCTGTATTTTTCTTTTTTATTAATAACATTATCGAGAATTTTGTATATATGTATGTAATTGTAATACAATGTATTGATTTTGTAGTAATTATGCTAAATTAATAACTAAAAAAATGTTTTAAGGGGAAAAAACAAATAAAAAGAAAAAAGAATAGGTGGAATATGCCGGTATGTGTGTGTATAAAATTTTTTTTTTTATTTAGGAGACCATTGTAAGCAGATGAAAACACTTGCAGGATTTTAATCTCACTTGCAAGGTAACAAATACTATGGACAATTTAGATGGATAAAAAATGTGGATAACGGGCTGATATGCAGATGTAAATATTGACACTAGGACCCATGGAGGGGAGGGGAGGCAGTCATGAGATTCAGAGAGATCTCGCTATATGGATTTTCAATGGATTTTGTTATGTTTATATATATTTTTAAATTAAATAAAAACTATTTCAAATAATAATAATAACACAACCCATCCTCGTGCACACACAAAAAACACGCATACACCATGAAGAAAGGGAATTTAAGCAAGTGAATGGCCCCACAGGGACGTTGGGCGGCGAAAGGGGGAACTTGTGAAGCGAGGAACCTTTGAAGCAGGGATTCGTGCAGCAGGAGGGACCGTGTTGCAGGTTGCACCTCCCTCCCTCAACTTCCTTCCTCAGCCCCTTATTCTGCCCCTCTCCTCCCCATCGCCTGCCACTGGTTATTATGTCTCTGCCCCTCAGCTCCCACCACCACCACCACCAAGGCCACGACCCCTTACCTGTTGCCAGTTTGGGGAGGTACTTTTCCTTCTGCTCCTTGGTGCCATAGAGGAGGATGCCTTTGAACCCGATCGACTGGTGGGCCCCCAAGGTGATGCCCACCCCCAGGTCGTGCATGCCGACGACCTCCACCATTCGCGCATACTGCGGCGGGAAGAGAGGAAAAAGAAGGAATTGTGGCTGGTGTCGTCGGCTGTGAAGCATTCAAACTCTCTCTCTTGCCTCTGAGCATGGGCAGAGCACATTTTTCTCGGCGGCGAAACAGCTCAGCCTTCCTCAAAGCAGGAAAGCCATCCCCATCCCCGATAGGACAGAATGGCGGCAAACATTCCATGACATCACAGCAACTTGACCAATGGCTGCACAGAGCAGCAGGAAATTCCTCCGAGCTCACAAACCTTTATGCCGTTTCCTTCCTAGGCGTTGGGGGAAGGATGAGGGGGTGCCAACCCTCGAGCCTCACCTGGGTGTTGCTGAGCCCCAGCCCCCCGAGGTCGACGGGGATTTGCAAGCCAAAAGCTCCGAGCTCCTTGAGGCCTTCCATGGTCTTGTCCTCCACTTTCTCCAGCGCATCGTTTTGGGCCGGGTCGTTCACCTCCTAGTGGAGGGAAGGAGGGAGAGTCAGACGATGGGGAAAGCATCTATTTAAACCAGGGGTCAGCAAAAATTTTCAGCAGGGGGCCGGTCCACTGTCCCTCAGACCTTATGGGGGGCCGGACTATATTTTGGAAGGGGAAAAAATGAACGAATTCCTATGCCCCACAAATAACCCAGAGATGCATTTTAAATAAAAGGGCACATTCTACTCATGTATAAACACGCTGATTCCCGGACTGTCCATGGGCCGGATTGAGAAGGCGATTGGGCCGGATCCGGCCCCCGGGCCTTAGTTTGCCTACCCATGATTTAAACCCATTCTGCGTTTCCCCTCGCTGTTGGGAATGTGTCCCCCAAGCTTCAGCCAAAACCTGCCATTCCCACCCACATAATTCTGGCCCTGCCCTAATAAATTATTATTATTAAGACAGACGCCATTCTGGGAGTCCTCACCTCAAAGAAGCGAGAGACGGGGCCCACCAGCTCCCTCAGCGTCTGGGCTTGTTCTTCACTTAGAACTGTAATAAGAGAAGGGAAGGGAAAGATCAGCCCCTGCGTTGCTCCTTCCTCCTAGCAAGCTGCTTTTCCAAACCCCAACATGCACCTTGCGGCGGAACCGATTTGGATTCCCTTGCCTCATTCTGCTTTTTAGACTCTCCAAGCTTTCCCCACCTGAGACCGCTGGCTGGATTCTCTTAACTGCACGCCAAGGAAAAGGGGGCAACTTAGCCCGGCACACCTAGAGTTGGTCTTTCCTATCCTCAGCCAACGTTCTTAGACTTAAAACACAAACCCACAGACCTCCCTCTGCCTTGCCCTTTACGGAAGAAGGAAACGAGATTAAGAAATTTGTTTGTCTTAGGACTAGGTCAGGCATCCCCAACTTGAGGCCCTCCAGATGTTTTGGCCTACAACTCCCATGATCCCTAGCTAACAGGACCAGTGGTCAGGGATGATGGGAATTGTAGTCCAAAACATCTGGAAGGCCGAAGTTTGGGGATGCCTGGACTAGGTCAAACATGGGCTGCTGATTGATGTATCTAGTCCTCGGAAGAAAGAACAGGAAATGAGGCAGACCCAGGACTCAAAATGAAGGGGGTCTTGGGCTGGGTTTCTGGCAGGTGTATGAATTGTTATTATATTATTATTTGCATTTCCTTTTCTTCTGGATTTAATTTTATTAAGTTTTCAGTTTTACCATTTAAAATACCCATTTTACATCCTTAAGAGACCAATGATTTCCCTTCTTCTCTTTCCATGATTCATTTTACATATCACAAATCCCTGCATATTTTACAAAAACTACACCAATCAGTATTATTATTGCACCCGTCATTATTGCACCCGTCAAAACTTATTTACATTGTTGAATTTATCTTAATGCTGCCAGCGTTTTCAGCTGTACACAATTATTTCCCATATAGTCAATAAACGTTTTCCAATCTTCTTTAAACATATCTTCTTCTTGTTCTCTCATTCTGTATGTTAAGTCTGCGAGTTGTGCATATTCTGTCAACTTAAGTTGCCATTCTTCTTTAGTTGGGACCTCGCTCGTTTTCCATTTTGGGGCTCACAAAACACGGGCCGCAGTAGTGGCATACATAAATAACCTTTTTTGACACCTGGGAATTTCAGTCTGAATTATCCCCAACAGAAAGGACTCTGGGTTTGTTTGGAAAGTACTTTTAAACATTTTTTTCAATTCATTATGGATCATTTCCCAATACTCCGGATGATGATGATGATTAATATTATTTACATGCTGCCCATCTGACTGGTTCCTGAAGTTGAGGCTCCAGTACTTTGGCCACCTCATGAGAAGAGAAGACTCCCTAGAAAAGACCCTGATGTTGGGAAAGGGGACGACAGAGGACGAGAGGGTGGGACAGTGTTCTCGAAGCTACTAACATGAGTTTGGCCAAACTGCGAGAGACAGTGAAGGATAGGCGTGCCAGGCGTGCTCTGGTCCATGGGGTCACGAAGAGGCGGACACGACTGAACGACTGAACAACAACAACATCTGACTGGGTTACCCCAGCCACTCTGGGCAGCTTCCAACAAACTAAAACACAGTAAGGCATCAAACATTAAAAACCCTCCAAACCACCCCCTCCAGGCCCCTGGCGTTTACCTGAAGGATAAGGGAAGACCTGCTCCGTGTTGACTTGGCCCTTGAACATCCCAACGGCAAATGACTTTGACTCCTGGGTGGAGAAGAAGAGGAAGAGTTGCAACACTTGGGGCTTTTTAAATTGAGAGAAAATGCGAGTGAGATCCAGCATGACGGAATTCGATAAAATCATGCATATCCCAGAGAAAGCGAAAAACCTTTTCTCCCTCTCTCGCAGCACTAGAGGCTGAAGGCTGGAGGTATTCAGGACAGATTAAAACGGAAGCCCTTCGGTACACGATGCATGGAAACTCTGGAACTCCCTGCCACAGGAGGGAAGGACGGCGGCCAACATGGATGCCGTTAAAGAAGGATTAGACCAACTCAGGGAGGAAAAGTAGCCAGGAGGGCTCTGCCGATGGATTACAATTGGGGAATATTTCACACCAAAAGCTGCATCTGCTTTTGTACGTGGATTAATGTGAAAATGAGGGTGAATCGTTGATCTTTGCGAGCTTGGGGGGGGGGGAGCTAGGATTTTAGAGGAACCACACAATTATGGACTGTGAAATATACCCCACAGCATTGCTCTTCTACGGAAAACTCGTATTTGGACTATCAGCTCGTTTAAAAAGATCTGAAAGACCGCTGCGCCCAACTCAAGTGAAGGAGAGCTGGAAGCGAGCCAAGAGTCTTGAAGATAAAACTGGAATGAAGGGGGTGAGCTGAAAATCAGCCGATGGGTAACAAGACGGAATAAAAAGGCCTCTTGCAGGTTAATAAGACATATGGACTTGCTAAATAGGATAGAAAGTCATACACCAGTGATTGTGGTGATAAGACAAGGGTCAAGATCGGAATTATGAAACTGGAAAAAAACAGGAGAGAAGGATGCAGGAACAAGTGAAAGAAACATTCTCCCGACAGCCAGAACATGGGAAGTCCCATTAAATTATTTAATTTGGAATATATAACTGGCTTTATTGTTTGTATTACGATGTGGCAAGATTTGATTTGACCTGTTATCAATATGAATGTTATTAAGGGAAAATTAATAAAAATTATGTACAGTCGTACCTCTGGATACGATTGCTTCAGGTTGCGTTCGTCACGGGATACAAACGCGCCGAACCCGGAAGTACCGGGAACGGGTCACTTCCAGGTTCGGCAATTCGCTCATGTGCAGACACGCAAAATGACATCAAGCGCATGTGCAGAAGCGCCGAATCGCGCTACGCACATGCGCAGAAGTGCTGAATCGCGCCGCGCACATGCGCAGATACGGCACTTCATGTTATGGCCTTTTCATGTTGCAAACGGGGCTCTGGAACAGATCCCGTTCGCAACCAGAGGTACCACTGTGTGTGTGTGTGTGTGTGTGTGTGTGTATATATATATATATATATATATATATATATATATATATATATATATATATATATATATCGGTCACTGGAAGCCACAGGGGGGAGGGGAGAGGGCTCTTGTGCTCGGATCCTGCACGTGGTTGGCCACTGCGAGGACAGGATGCTGGGCTGCCTGGGCCATGGGCTTGATCCAGCAGGTTTCCCTCACATTCTTAGGAACTCGGTGGGGAAGGGACCTGCGTGGCCTGCATAAGGTCTCGGGTTCAAATCCTGACACCTCCGCGAAGGGCTCGGAAGGAGCCTGCTCAGTCGGAGACCCTGGAGAACCAGCCAGCCAGTCTGGACCAGAGGGTCTCACTCTGCATCACAAAAAAAACCGACAGCTGCATGCAGACTGACATAAATTTAAACCATGTCTCTCTCTCTCTCTCTCTGCAAAGGAGAATAAAGGCAGGGGAGATATTAATACCAGCTAACTTTCGCCGGTGCAGAACCGCCCACACGCGAACGTTTCGGAATTATACCTGCCCTATAATTAGCTGTCAGGGCTGTCGCGCTCACACCCTTATCATCCCATTTAATTATATTTGCTAATTTACATTTAGCTATATTTTTGGAAAACGGCTACGCTCCACCTCCGCCGTCGGAGGCAACGCTCCTATCGGCGCCGGTCGCTGGAAACCGCAGGAGGCGAGAGGGTCTTGTGTTCGGATCCCACTTGCGGGTTTCCGATAATGCGCATCAGGGTGGCCCCGGCAAGAACAGGGTGGCGGCCTAGCTGGGCCTCTGGCCTGATCCAGCACGGCAATCCTTACATTCTTAAGGTTTTCCAAAGACGGGACATGAAAAAAAGGCCTCTTGACTTTCGATACCACCTGCCCAACCATGTACGGTGGTGGAGACCAGGAAAAGTGCGTCTCATGGTGAACGTGGGGGGTTTGCAGCAGAATTATCACCCTATATTAAATTTGCATACTGCCCTATGACCATGGACCTCAGGGCGGTTCACAACACAAAATTACAATATATTTTTATAAAAACATATTAAAAATAAGAACGAAGACAACCCAATAACACCCCCCATCGCACGGCAAATTTAAAAGGGCATTTAATTTAATTTAAAATTGAATTGAATTCAATTGAATTGAATTTCTATTTAATTTAATTGAAAGACCTACAATGGCTCCCAGTACGTTTCCGACCACAATTCAAAGTGTTGCTGCTGACCTTTAAAGCCCTAAACAACCTCAAAGGCCCAGTATCCCTGAAGGAGCGTCTCCACTCCCATCGTTCTGCCTGGACACTGAGGTCCAGCTCCGAGGGCCTTCTGGCAGTTCCCTCCCTGCGAGAAGCAAAGCTACAGGGAACCAGGCAGAGGGCCTTCTCGGTGGTGGCGCCCGCCCTGTGGAACGCCCTCCCATCAGATGTCAAGGAAATAGACCAGTGTTTCCCAACCAGTGTGCCTCCAGATGTTTTGGGACTACAATTCCCATCATCCCTGACCACTGGTATTGCTAGCGAGGGATGATGGGAGTTGTAGTCCCAAAACATCTGGAGGCACACTGGTTGAGAAACACTGAAATAGACAACTGTCTGACATTTAGAAAATACCTGAAAGCAGCCCTGTTTAGGGAAGTTTTCAATCTGTGATATTTTAATGTATTTTGATATTTGTTGGAAGCCGCCCAGGATGGATGGGGAGACCCGGCCAGATGGGCGGGGTACAAATAAATTATTATTATTATTATTATTATTATTAAAAGGCAGCCAGTTAAGTCCCAAAACGCTTGGGGGCCCTTGCTCAGGCAGTCCTCTCCCCCACCCCCTTATGAGCACAGAGAACGAATGTTTGTGAATACCCCATAACATCCCGGAAGCTCAAGTCAGTGAGGAGGTCAGGGGTTTGCACAGCACTATACGACTCCGATTTTTCACATTTTCCCTCAAAACGGGGCTGGGATGGCAGGTCAGAGAACCAGGAGACCATCTGAGCACGTGTCTGTTGTGTCCCCTAAAATTCACAGCGGGGAGCGTGAAGTCAATATGCCTAATATCTCTCCCCCCCAAAAAAAAGTAAAAAAGCACCTACTGGAATTAAAAGTTTCTTTTCCGGTATCGCTTGGGAAACTGCGTCTGACTTAGCACTCGATTTATCCAGCACGGCCTGCAAAAAGCGACAAGAACGTTATTTGGTCGTAGAGGCTTTCCGGCTAGAGAAACATGGTGTTATATACAGCTTTGTTGCAGGGTGGATTTGATTTAAATCAAATCGATTTAAATCACTAGTCAGTAAGACTTGATTTAAATCTTTTTTTTTTTTTTTACAAAAAGACTCATTCTTGCTGGTATAATCTTAATATTTACAACCAGAGGAAGGTTTCATTTTTGGAATAATAAATTTTCAGAGTAGTTTTTATAGTTTTATCAAAAATTACTGATTTGGTTATACTATCAGAAATACAATGACAGGTAATTGTGAAATTACTGTTTATATTTGGACAACTTTTCTGCTGTACTTTATTGGAAGGAGACAAATAACCATTTCCTTAATAACAAGTTAAACAATTGATTTAACTAAAACAATAACATTATAGCATATGTATCCGTGTTTGTTAACTGATGTGGTTAAACGATTTTAAAAACAAAAACAAAAAAACCTTAGACTGAGTTTTCACACACAAACATGAAAAACTTAAAACAAATCCTTATTTCCTGATGAATAGCCTTTGGACTATAATGAAACTTAAATAGAAAACGATCTTTAGAAAGATTTTTCCTCCAAAAGCATTTTATTTTTAAAATCTGATTCAAATTTTTAAAAAATCTGATTTAAATAAAAAATCTGATTAAAAATGTTTAAAAATCCGATTTTTTAAAAAAAATCCAATTTAAATTTTAAAAATTCACACCCTGAAAAGTCCGCAACTAGAGCAGCAATTCTGTGCAAGCACGGAGCGCGATAGAGTGCTTCTGCGCATGTGCGAAGCACGCAGAACGCTTCTGCGCATGCGGTGAAACCCGGAAGTATACACTTCCGGGTTTGCCGCATTCGCAAGCTGAAAAGATGCAACATGAACCTAACAGAACACGAGGTATGACTGTATTATTATTATTAATAATAATAATAATATTATGGATTGTTGAACATTACTTTATTTGATATAAGTTGCTGATTCTAAAGTTATCTTTTATTATCACATTTTTGTATTGGATTAGATTGTTATAAGGCGTACGTTCTTTGTCGTTTCTTCAGATTGTAAACCGCCCTGGGCATAGTAAAATAGAAAGACGGGATACAAATGAAAAGTGAAATGAAATTATAAGAAAGGAGGTTCCGGCTCAACAACTTTCTGACAGCAAGAGTTGCTTGACAGTGGAACGGACCCCCTTGCGAAGAGGTGGGCTCTCCTTCCTTGGAGGCTTTTCAGCAGAGGTTCGAAGGCTGTCTGCCATGGATGCTTTAGCAGCATTGCAGGGGGTTGGACTAGATGACCGCTGGGGGTCCCCATTCTATAATACGATGATTCAGCCTGCCCACTGCTGGGAGCAGAGTGCTGGTCCTCTGGCCTCACCCGGCACAGTCCCTCTTCCTGGTTGAGACGGGAGGCGAACCTGAAATCAGCCCTGCAGTGGGGAGGAGACGGCAGAGGAAAATCCTGGCGGGATCCCAGGACAGCCGCTTTGTTCCAGGAATTCCAACGCAGCTGGGATGAGCAAAATCCTCCTCCTCCAGCCGCGTCATCAGGGCGCCTGGGGCTCAGCTGGTGACGGGTCACCTTTCCCCTACATACTTCCCAAATCGGGGATTAAGTAACCTGACCTTTCCCCTAGAAAATGCCGGGTGGAAGTCAGGGAGGGAAGGATCCACGGGATTACACCTCCATTTGCAGAACTGGCAGGGCTGCAGGTGACACACAATCCCTGCTCCTCATTTGTACGAAATCAGCCTTTTAAGCATAGCAGCAACTAAACTTTGGAACTCCCTGCCTATTGATGCCAGGCACGTACCTTTTTTGTGCTCTTTTCAGGGCAAATTACAGACAGATGATAGATAGCTAGATAGCTAGATAGATAGATGATGAAAGAAAGAAAGAAAGAAAGAAAGAAAGAAAGAAAGAAAGAAAGAAAGAAAGAAAGAAAGAAAGATGATAGATAGATAGATAGATGATTGATAGATAGATAGATAGATGAAAGTTTACTTTCTCTGCCCCCCTTTTTCTCCCCACTTCTATTTTCCCCCAAACCCATAACAGTAATGCCTCACATTCAATGTATGAAGGACTCTATGAATTGAGAACAGGCACTGTATGTACTTTTGCTACCCAAGAAAACAGCCAGTTTTAACCATTTTTTCTTGATAATTTCACTGTTCTATCATCTTCGTAAACCGCTTTTCGTTCTACAAGCAAGCGGCGTATTTACGAGACAAAATACAGTGGTACCTCTGGTTACGTACCTGATCTGTTCCGGGGTGCCGTTCTCACCCCGAAAAGCACGCAACCAGAGCAGCGATATCGCGCATGCGCCGAAGCCCGGTATCACGCTTCTGCGCATGCGCTACCTGCGCAGAACACTTTTGCGCATGCACAGACCGCGCGGAGCACTCCTGCGCGTGCGGCGAAACCTGGATGTAAACACTTCCGGGTTTGCCACGTTCGTAACCCGTGCCGTTCGCAACACGCAGCGAACGCAACCCGAGGTACGGCTGTAATATACGTCTGGAAATGACGTTACAAATGCATCTGGTTTGAGGGGGTGGAAATGTGTCGCGAGATTCCACCATGGTGGGGTTGCAGCCACCTCTGGGGTGGAGCGTTTATGAAAAAAGGGTGTTCAAAATGCATCTTTTGCAGGGTGGGGAGTTAATAAATGCCTTTTCCAGCCAATTCCAGACATTTGTGTAAGAAAGGGTTCAACCGTATCCTAAGGGACACACTCTGACTTCAAAGCACTTCAACTGGAAAAAAGAAACTTTGGCCTCTACTGTCATGGGAACCTGAGAAGGATTTGAGGCATATATTCTTTTTTCCAGGGTGGAGTGGAGAAGGTGAAAGGAATAAGCGAGGCTAATAGCTGCTGGGGTTCTCAATGAGCGTAACGGAGCTGGCTAGGATAAAATCCGCCTGGCTTTCCAAAAGCTGCTTTTGGTTCTTAAAACCCACCATGCTCCTAGTCCTCATGAAGATGAGGAACGGCAAGTCAATCTGACTCACTCCCCCCAGAAAGTGTCAGGCCCAACAAAGGGTGTTGCAAGCATAAATGAGATTAATGAGTGCGCAACAGGCATTCGTCAAATTAGGAAGCCACGTGTCGGTAATGACAGAGGAAGGGCTAAAGGTTCACAGACCTGTTTTGCCAGCAACCGAACCAACAACCGTCCCATGCCACACAGCCCACAAATCCTTCCCTTTCTTAACCTCCCCCCCTAAAAAACAACAACCCTTCGCACATCCATCAAACTGCAAAAGCCCCTGGGCCCGATCCACCGGGGATTCCCACTGAAGCCCCCATTAAAATAAAGAGGCGTAACTAAAATAGGCCCTGGTACCTCCGCAGTCTGTGTAGCATAGAGTCTCCTTCCATTCGGGTGGGGAGG
The DNA here is from genome assembly GCA_034641385.1 of Darevskia mixta. Classification (NCBI taxonomy): domain Eukaryota; kingdom Metazoa; phylum Chordata; class Lepidosauria; order Squamata; family Lacertidae; genus Darevskia; species Darevskia mixta. The sequence goes on along the minus strand of JAWWNH010000159.1, from coordinate 154,310 downwards.
GGGGTACGTCAAAGCTGGGAGCCCACCAGACCTGGGAAGAAAAAGGAAAAGCGAGGGGTAATTCAGGAGTAAAAAGGAGGAGAGGGTGGTTTAGTGAAATGGTTCCTGAACTACCTGGACAGGTAAAGCGGCTGGGGTTGTAAATATTTATATTTTTTTAGAAACTGCGACGTTTCTAACGGCTTTTTGTGGGTGTGGAGCAGGGGTCCCCAATTTTGTTTTTAGGACCACCACCCTCGTTTCCTTCAACCCATCCTCAGTGCCCCCCCACTACCCTATAGAAAGAATTACTCAGAATAGCAGCCCGCAGGACCGACTTAGGAAGGTAATAACACAGTAAAGTTCGAAGCAGCAACGAATAATTGTACGTTTGTTCAAGGTCCAGTTAAGACTCTTCCATTTAATCCCTTCCACAAAACTGCTGAATTAAATCAAGCGATGCTATCTCCCTGTGCTTTTTTTCTGGGGGGAGGGGGGGTACGCATACCCCTGAACATTTTGTGAATCTTTGTACTTCGGTCCATTTAGTGTACTTATTTTCCTCCGATCTGAACTATAAAATGGTGATTTTCTCGAGTCCAAATGAGAGTACCCCTAAACATTTTTTTAAAGGAAAAAAAAAGCCTTGCTGCCTCCTATCGCCCCCCAACAGGTAGCCCCACCGTCCCGTCCCCCCATAAGGATTTACTTATGGGGAGGGTCTTGGCCACACACTCCATAGCTCCCCATCACCCTCATCCCCTGCACCCCTAAACCCCTTTCCCACCAGCCCCCCAAAGCGCCCCACACTCAGATCCCCACCAAAAAACACCTCCCCACGCCCACCAAAAGGCAGCCTTCCCTGCCCCCTCTCCGGACCAGGGGCCAGACTCACCCTGGGGGGCTGCTCAGCCGCAGGAGGCTCCAGCAGAGCTTGGGGGGCAGCTTGAAAGTCTGCATGGCTGGGGGTGTCTATGGGACCTGCCTTCCTCTTGGAGGTGTTTGCAAGTTTCTGTCTGCCTGTTTCTCCCTCTTGCTCCTCCCCACCCCTTATGCAAGGTCATCAGCTCAAATATGTGAGTGTGTGTGGGAGGGGGGGATAGGGCTAATTACTTCCTGCCCCACCCATAGCCCCGGGGCATGCTGGGAGTTGTAGTTTTCTTCCCCCATGGAGACGTGGCTTTCCTTTCCAGCCCAGCAGAGGAAGAAAGCATGTTTTGGTGGGGGGGGGGGGTTGGAGAGAGTTGGCCTGCCCTGAGCATATGCAAAGTGCATTTCTTTCCCCTTGCTAATCTAGGCCTGTGCATTTATTCCTTTGCTGCAGTGCTTTTTTCTTTTCTTTTCTAAGAAAACGTCTCCTTTTCCTGCTCATATGGAAAGAATGCCCCTCAATGAGGCCAAACTTAGATTCACAAAATGTTTAGGGGTATGCGTACCAGGCCCTTGCAGAGCCAGGCAGAGGCCCGGGCCAGGTAAATAATGTGGCCCCCCCCTTTTTTTTTTACCCTGGGGATCTCCGATAATGTAATTTTTGTATAATGTATTATCATTTTAAATACATTTTAAAATAAATACATTATTTATTTTAAAATGTATTATACAGTTTTTAATAGTTCAAAAATGTATTTAAAAATCTATTTTTAAGTTGACAACTTTGACTATTATTTATTATCTTCTTATTCTACTCTTTAAAAAGATGTATGCTTGTGAGAAAGCCACTATTGCTCGTAAGCCACTATTTCTTTAAAAAACATGGTTTCCACCAAATTTTATCCACATTGAGTTATATGTACTCCTCGGGTGTAAGTAATATTCCTTTTAGCAGGTTGAAACGCACCACCCTCCCGCCCTTCACGTTTTCTGGGTCGTCCCCCCCCCCCCGATTTTTTACATTCACCTCAGGTGAGCGATTGTGAATATGCTGAGACATGATGCGTACCCCCCCCAAAAAAGCAATGCTTTATTGTATTAACACCCCACCTTTTCTCTTTCAGGGAGATCCAGGTGGCATGCATGCATGGTTCTCCGTCCTCATTTTACTCCCCACAACCCTGTGAGGTAGGTTAGGCTAAGACAAGCGGTGACTGGCTGGTGGTCAACCAGTCAGGATCTGAAACCTGGTCTTCAAGGTCCTAGTAAAGCAATAGCCAGGGGTGCATCTGTCCATGTGCAGAGGGCCACAGGGGTCTCCCTGGCAGGATGCCCAGTTTCCTCCCTCCCCAACAACCAAGCACGGGGATTAGGGCTCAAGGGGTTTCTAGGCCACAGAAAGTGAGGTCCACAGCCCAGTCTGAGGAATAATGTTGGGGTCCCAAGGCATGTGGGGGGCAGGGAAGAAGAGGCAGAATTCAAACAAGGGCATTCTCACTTCACTCGGCGTGCCCCCTCTTCCTGGCTCAGATCCTGGTTTTGTCTTGGCCAGATGCAGCCATAAACCATGGTGCCACTGAGCCTGTGCAGAGTGCCAACCACCTATCAACCGGCAAGGGGTGGCCTGCTTCTTCCAGGCAGCTGTTGGGAGGACTCTAGTTCACATCAGCTCCAACGGACATGTCCTAATAGCCAGGGATGATGGGAATTGTAGTCTAGCGATACCTGCAGGGCCAGATTCTGCATTTGATGCCTTGCGTGACTCTTCTAATTTAAATGCAAGGCAAGATTATCTTGTGGGAGAAATGGAGGGGGAAGCAAAATCTGTATGACCCCCTCCCTCCTCACATCATGGGACAATCTGCTTTTCTCTAGATCTATAGCAGCTCCGAAGCAAGAACGTCCTCCATTCCGCTGCCAGCAAAACATCCCAGATGCCATTTGAAATTGTTCCATTATTTACCTTGCCTTGTGCTGTTAGAAATTACTGTATCTTCTCCCACTCCCTGCTGCCAACCTTGCTTTGAATATATTTAAGGAGGGCAAAGCACTCTTGATTTGGGGAAATGCTCCTGCGCTATTTGCATGGAGAATTTGGGACCTGCCTATTCTGCAGTGGGAATGTTGGAGGTTCTGTTACTTTCCAGTCAGCAGGGGAAGGAAAAAAAACATTTCCATGCAGCGTGAATTTAATCCATAGCCACCCTGGACTCCCCTCCTCCAGACTTTCCTTTTTTTCCTTTGTAAGCTGGGCCAACTGCTGATCCTCCAGTTTTGACCTTGAGCATGGGTAGGCAAACCCGGGAGCCGGATGCGGCCCAATCGCCTTCTCAATCCGGCCCACGGACGGTCCGGGAATCAGCGTGTTTTTACATGAGTAGAATGTGTCCTTTCATTTAAAATGCATCTCTGGGTTATTTGTGGGGCATAGGAATTCGTTCATCCCCCCCCCCCAAATATAGTCTGGCCCCCCACAAGGTCTGAGGGACAGTGGACCGGCCCCCTGCTGGAAAAGTTTGCTGACCCCTGACCTTGAGTATCAAAGACCGGTTTTGCAAAATGCCTAAAGCACTAATTCCGAATCTTGCCATCCAGTTTACCCCCCCCCCCAAAAAAACCCTCTCTGAGCATCACATAAACAAAATGCACGAGTTGACACACTTTGGTTTTATTAGGTTTTTTCTTTAATTATTACTGAATGGTGTTTTTTTTTTTGTACACAAAAGAGCTAAAAAATAAATATGTTATTACAAAATAGTTATCTGCTACCGATCACACGCACGCACACACACACCCAGGCCCCTAGAGAGAGGGGAGGGCTAAATACTCAAGAGGGGCCCCAATCCCTAGGGGGGTGTCTCCTGCTTGCAACCTAGAGACAAAGACTCGCAGGAACGTGCAGGCTGGAAGGAAGTAGCACCATTGAAGAGGAAGTTCGTACCCTGTTTGGGGAGGGAGGCAAGAGAGGGGGTTGAATCCCTCCCCTCCTCCCTTCCACTTTTTACCTTCTTCCCCGGATGAGACTGCAGGATTCAGGGGAGAGAATTGCTGCAACTCTGGAAGGAGCAGCGACAGGAGAGTTAAGAGAGAGCAGGAAGTGAGACCAACATACTACCTGGCACCGCTCAGGAGGTGACAAGAGGCAAATTTCAACATCCACGCTTTGCGCTTGGGTGTGGAAAGTGAGAGGCGCAGCGCAGCCGGCCGAACCACCTTCCCGTCCAGGTGAGGAAAAGGTTTTGTTCTGCAAGAGTCCCTGGCCTGGCTTCTGAAACCGGGAGGATGGAAGTGTCAAGGAATCTCGGCTCTCAGCTCTTATCTTGGACGTCCCTAGTTAGAAAGGCCCTGAAGGTGTTGTAAAGGTAAAGGGACCCCTGACCATTAGGCCCAGTCGTGTCCGACTCTGGGGTTGCGGCCCTCATCTCGCTTTACTGGCCGAGGGAGCCGGCATACAGCTTCCAGGTCATGTGGCCAGCAGGACTAAGCCGCTTCTGGCGAACCAGAGCAGCGCACGGAAACGCCGTTTACCTTCCCGCCGGAGCGGTATCTATTTATCTACTAGCACTTTGACGTGCTTTCGAACTGCTAGGTGGGCAGGAGCAGGGACCGAGCAACGGGAGCTCATACGCACCCCAAAATATTCCACCCCGATTCACTCACGTGCTCCAAAAGCCACAAAACCAGGCCTTTACATTATATGAGCCCAATTCGCTCCTGTGATTAGAAAAATGAAAATTCCTGGCTTACAGGATGGCCACTTATTTGGCCCTAGAGTAGGGTTGCCATACATCCGGGGAAACCCGGTTATGTCCTCTTTCGGGGGGCAACATGCCCATCCGGGCGGATTTTTACATTTTAAAGCAGTTGTCCAGGTTTTTTGAGGGGGGGCAAGGGCTCGGGAGGCTCTGCACGCCTGCACCCGCACGCCAATTTCTCTAGCTCGGGCTGGCAGCAGCTCGGGCTGTCCTCTTTTTTGCTCTTAAGATATGGCAACGCTAGAGAGACTACAATCCCTGGGGTCGGACATAATACTAAGGCAGGAATTGTGGTTTCTTTCTCCCCAGCTCGAGAGGGAAGGAGCAAAGCGGGCACAATCTGCCCGGCCCCCATAAAACCTGGTTTTAGGGCTTACTGCTACAATTTGCAGGCGGAGATTCTTTGGGGTTTGTTCTCCCGCCCACCTACATCGCAAAGCAAAGCGTGAACTATAACCCTGAAGATCCTGCCCAGTGAGAGGCTTCAAAACCGAATTCTCTCTCTAAAAAGAATTTTAAGGGCTGGGGGGGGGGGGTGGACGTCTGTGAGCAAAATAGACGCATTTCAGTCCTGAGCTGTGTTCCCCCAAGATGTCCATACAAGCTTGGATCCAAGAGTTCCTCCTTTGTATGACAGGGAAAGTATTCCTCCTTTTGTTGGCAGAAGGGAACTTTTGGATCCAGTCTCCGCTGCCAACAAAATAATTACAGTGGTACCTCGGGTTACGAACTTAATTCGTTCCGGAGGTCCGTTCTTAACCTGAAACTGTTCTTAACCTGAGGTACCACTTTAGCTAATGGGGCCTCCCGCTGCCACCGTGCAATTTCTGTTCTCATCCTGAAGCAAAGTTCTTAACCCGAGGTAATATTTCTGGGTTAGCAGAGTCTGTAACCTGAAGCGTCTGTAGCCCGAGGTACCACTGTATTATGTACAGCCTGAAGATGGAATCTGAACTCTGTGCCCTAGAACCAAAAGGACTCCTACCCGACATCAATAGCCTGGTCTTTCCCTGGGATTCAAACGGGGGGCAAAGGATGTTGGGGTTTTGTCTCAAGTTACCTCCGCCCCCCCCCCACGGGATGGAAAACTTTAGCAGCTGAACCAGCAACAGGCTGCAAAGGAAACAAACACATTTTCTATTACAAACAGGGGAAAAAGAGCACAATTCTGGCAGCGACCCTGGAATCAAACGTTGCCAGTGACACTTTGGTTGTAAACCCTTCAAAATGGAAAGAGTTGTAGTGTTAGAAACACACAATAAACCCCCCCCAAAAAAAGAATGATCTCACATTTGGGGTTGTGGGGGGGGGGATGTAGTGTAAAAATGAGATCTGGGGCCGGGGGGGAGACTTTTATACAAAAGGAAGGTTTAAAAAAAATAAAAAATGAACCATCTTAACTCCAAAAACATGAATAAAAAAAATTAAGAAAGTTTCCTGTTTAATAGAAAAATAAACGAAACAGCACAAAACAAAATGAGCACTTCATTGACACCGGGGTTTTTTGGGATCCTCAAGTGGGGTGCAGGGATGGGGATCAAATGGATCTACTCTTCCACTAAGAAACTGAGGCATCGAGACTCACCTGCTCACAAAACCCTAGAACAGATCAGGTCATGTGACAGGAAGTCCTGGGCCGTTGCCCTGGGTCACGTGACATTCCAAGGTGGCCACCTGACCACGGAACTCGAGGGGGGGGGCCAAAATTCAGAGGACACCAGTTCAAGGCAGATAAAAAACAGGAGGCAGAGGTCACATGATTCTAGAGACCTGAGTCACATGATTAAAAAGTGGCCAAGCCAGCCACGGTACTAAAAAAAGGTAAAAAAAGGCGGCTCACAATATGGAAGCAATAAACTAGAGAGGACCCGTCAAGCCATCTCCTGTGGCCACGGAAGCCACGTGGGACAAACAGCTAATCACGGGATGAAGGCAAACGGTTCTGCTGGTGAAGGAAAAAATGCTGGCAAGGCAGGCGTGGGTCACGCGAGCCCTAAGCTGAGCCACGGAAATGCCACGCCGTGGATGGGGGCCACATTGCTTCTGGCCGAGTCGGAGGACCAGCCGGGCGGTCAGCGTTGTGCCAACTGGCGGCAAGAAGCAAATGTTTGGGTCCATCCGAAAGGCTCTCTTGTGGCGTGTGTGTGTGTGTGAGAGGGGGGCCACGAAGCCCCAGCAGAGGTCAGAGGGTTGTGGAAGGCTCTGGGGACGGAGGCCACGGCGGTGAGCGCAAGGTGGGGCTGGAGCCCCCCAGCCTCAGTTCACATCACGTCGACAAAGAACTCGCTGGGGTTCCCCATGGCCATGTGGAACGACTGGCGGCTGGCTGTGAGCTCGGGGGGCACCGAGGCCAAGTCGCGCACCGGGGGGGCCCCGGGGGGCTGGACGGCCGCGGCGGCCGCAGCAGCTGAAGGTGGGGCGGGGGGCGGGACCATCATGACCACCATGGGGTTGTAAGCCAAGGGGATGCCCCCCGGGGCAGCGTAGGCCGCGTGGAGGGAGTGGTGGGAGCGGATGCTGCCACCCCCCAGGCTGTGCTGGCTGCGCTGGGAAGCCCCCTCCCCGCCGGGCCCCACCGTCACCCCGCCGCGCTGGCTGCCGCTGCGGATGGAGTACTCCGACTCGCTGCCGCTGCCGGACTTGGAGTCAGCCCCCGCCTTCTCCTCCTTGGGCTTGCCGGCCCCTCGGCCGGCCCCACTGCCACCGCCACCGCCATCACTGCGGTTTGACCCACTGCTCCGGCTGCCTGCAGAAAAGAAGGGGGAGAGGAGGCATGTAAGTCAGGGGAAGCAATGTTTGCCCACTCTCTAATAATAATACTTAGTAGTTGTTGGCAGGTGTCTGTCTCAAGAAACAATGGAGTGCGCCTCCCAATGGAATATTAAAAACACGACAAAACATCAAAAAATCAAAACAGGGCTGCCTTCAGATGTCTTCTAAAAGTCAAATAGTTGTTTATTTCCTTGACATCTAAAGGGAGGGCGTGCCAAAGGGTAGGCGCCACCACCAAGAAGGCCCTCTGCCTGGTTCCCTGCAACCTCACTTCTCGCAGGGAGGGAACCGCCAGAAGGCCCTCAGAGCTGGATCTCAGTGTCCGGGCTGAACGATGGGGGTGGAGACGCCCCTTCAGGTATACTGGACCTTTGAGGCCGTTTAGGGCTTTCTAGGTCAGCACCAACACTTTGAATTGTGCTCGGAAACGTACTGGGAGCCAATGTAGGTCTTTTAAGACCACTGTTATATGGTCTTGGCGGCCGCTCCCAGTCACCAGTCTAGCTGCCGCATTCTGGATTAGTTGTAGTTTCCAGGTCACCTTCAAAGGTCGCCCCACGTAGAGCGCATTGCAGTAGTCCAAGCAGGAGTCCGCGGGCAGGGAGGGTCTCATCCTGTGTACCAGATGGAGCTGGTAGACACAGAATTAACCTGCGCCTCCATGGACAGCTGTGAGTCCAGAATGACTCCCAGGCTGCGCACCTGGTCCTTCAGGGGCACAGTTACCCCATTCGGGACCAGGGAGTCCCCCGCCCCCCAAAAAACAGTACTTCTGTATTGTCAGGATTCAACCTCAATCTGTTAGCCACCATCCATCCTCCAACCGCCTCCAGACTCTCACTCATTCACCCAGAGAATCCCGAAGGGCCCTTGCTCATGACTGGGCATCACGCAAGGCTGGGAACTGCTTGTCCCAACTGGGGGACCCAACAGCTCCCACTGGGCAGCCCGCAGCCCTGATACCCCAATATAGCAGTCGGAAGAGCTTGACACTCTTAATCTCAGGGTCGAGAGTTCGAGCCCCAGGTTGGGCAAAAGATTCCTGCATCGCAGGGGCTTGGGCTAGACGACCCTTCCAACTCTATGATTCTGAGCGAGGGCCATTTGCAAACACAATAAAAGGGCCAGACGAGATCCAGGACTCCCCCCCTACCTTCGCTGTGTTGGCTGCCGGCACTCCCCATGCCGTAGCTGTAGGAAGAGAGCTCATGGTAAGGCGGAGGTTGGGGGCTGTAGGGGTGGGGCGCCGGGTACTGGTAGGAGAAGGTGGGCATCAGAGGCCAGGGGGTGGCGCCCGGCAAGGGCAGCGGGGCCAGGGTGTCCTGGTCGGAGGCGCCGCTGGAGCCGTCGTTGTCGTTGAGGGAGAGGTTGGCCATGTCTGGAGGAAGAGGAGGAGGAGACCGGGAATGAGGAGTCCATCCGAGTGGAGAAAATGGAAAGAGACTGGCTGCTGGATCAGGCCCATCTAGTCCAGCACCCTGTTCCCACAGGGGCCATGCAGATGCCCCAGAGGGAAACCCGAAAGCAGGATCCGACCAGAACGAGCCCTCTCCCCTCCTCCTGTGGTTCCCTGAAACTGGAATTCACAAAGACCACAACCACCAGGGTTAGCGGCCATCGATAGCTCCCTCTCCTCCATGCAAAGAGGCAGCCAAGGCACTCCAACCGGCTTTCGGCTATCAAGCAGAACGGTGGGGGGGCTAAGAATGGAATGGAAAGGACAGGAAGAAACATCATGGACAGAATAAATGTCACACACAGGAAGAACATCGATACAGGATGAGATCTTCACTTGTAGTCTTATAAATTACTTAATGCGTCAACAAGAATGGAAGCTATGAATGTTGCAGCTGTTGTATAAGGGATTACTATTATGACAGGAATGTAATTGAAATCAGTTAAGGTTTTGGAACGCAGAAATAAAGTAAACCATCAATTCTAGCCCGCAGAGGGCCACCGAAATTATGTAATTTGGTTATTTGAATGATTTGTATTAGGATTTGCATTATAATTTGGCATTGTTATAATGAGGCTATTATTGGATTGTTGCAAATGAAAAACTAATAAAAATTATCATTTTTTAAAAAAGGATTAAGACAATTAAACAGGGCAGAAGGAGAGATTTAGCAACTAAAACAACCTGTGTTATTCTCATCCTCCTCAGGACTCGCCTATGTTACAGCCCGACTAGGAGGAACCCAAGACTGAGCTGAGCTGGCTTGGACTGACCATACGGTCTAATTCAGCAGTGCAATTTTGTGTGCGTTTGTATTCCACGGCCTGGCAAACTATGGGATGGAGCACCCGGAAAATTCAACAAAGTCCGTGGCTGTGACCAGCTTCAGGGCTTTTGGCAACAGGGCAGGGGCAAACCTGAAAGCAGCAAGCAGATCAGGCAGGCAAAGGCAGTGCAGGTATGAGATCCAGCAAACACAGAACAGAGCGGCCTCCTCGCCCCCCCCCAACCTGCCACCCTCCAGATGTTTTGGATGACAACTCCCATCAGCCCCAGCCAGCACAGATGTTTCCATCCCTTGCCTTAATCGTCTCTGAGCATGTCTGGACCAGGTTTCCTTGCACTCCAAGCAACCTTCACCGCTGCGCTCCCATTAGGAATGTGGGCAGTGCCTCTTGGTTTGGTTCCGGGTGTTTTTTACTACAACTTACAACAGGTAGGGACGCGGGTGGCGCTGTGGGTTAAACCACAGAGCCTAGGGCTTGCCGATCAGAAGGTCGGCGGTTCGAATCCCCGCGACGGGGTGAGCTCCCGTTGCTCGGTCCCTGCTCCTGCCAACCTAGCAGTTCGAAAGCACGTCAAAGTGCAAGTAGATAAATAGGTACCACTCCGGCGGGAAGGTAAACGGCGTTTCCGTGCGCTGCTCTGGTTCGCCAGAAGCGGCTTAGTCCTGCTGGCCACATGACCCGGAAGCTGTACGCCGGCTCCCTCGGCCAGTAAAGTGAGATGAGCGCCGCAACCCCCAGAGTCATCTGCGACTGGACCTAATAGTCAGGGGTCCCTCTACCTTTACCTCCAACAGGTGCATTGTTATACAGTACTTGACATCCGTATTTTTCGACTTACAAATGAAAAAAAGTGGCCGCACGCCTACGAATTTTTTGACATCCGAATGGAAATCGTTGCTGGTTTAGATGCGGTTTCCTCGACTTATGAATTTTAGATGCAGGTTTTTTCGACTTACAAATGCTTCTGAATATTTTTCTCCCAATGCATTCCTATGGGAAATCGACTTACGATTTTTTTCGACCTACGAATGTCCATTCGGAATGGATAAAATTCGTAAGTCGAGGGACCACTGTACATCCACACGGGTTGGGGATGATGGGAGTTGTAATTCAGAACAGAGAAAGAGAAAGAGAAAGGAAGACAGACAGACAGAGCTTGGGGAAGGCTGGAGCAGAGCTACAGTTCTGAGCAAAGCCTCTCCCTCCTTACAGTTTTCGCAGCCGCTGAAGTCTCCGAAGATGTAGTAGCACTGCTCGGAGAAGGTGATCTTGTTGACCGTGTGGCGGATGAAGCCGGCCTTCAGGAGGTTGCTGGCGTACTTGCGGGCCTCTCGGCGGTCCTGGAAGCCCTCCACGTGGTGGTACAGCCAGTCCACCACATCCGAGCCTGGGAGGGGTGGGCGACAGGGGTGAGGGTGAGAGCCGGGGGGCAAGCTAGGCTGCCACGGAGGGCTGCATGGCTCCCTCACTTCAGGGCCTGTGGAGGGGAATCCTGCTCCCTGCCTCCTTTTCAGGCAGCAGGCCATCCACCCTCCCCGCTCCTCAGCACGGTACCTAGGAAAGCATTGGGGATGGTGATCTTGAGCCACATGCGGTCGCGGACCTCCAGGCCCGACTCTGGGGAAGCCATGGCCTTGGTGACGGAGGCCATGTCGGTGTGGATGGACAGGTTGAAGTCGTCAAAGCCTGAATGTCGGGCGGCAGGGGGAAGGGAAAGAGAGACCTCCATCAAACTCCCTGGGATGCGAGATCCCGAGCGAGTTTTCCCCCAGGGGAGCTGAGGCATCATTTTTCTGCAGCGGCTAAAAGCGCCCAGGGGCCAATGCGCTCCAGATTGTCTTCTTGGCATATAAAATAAAATCAGACCAAACGGCAAACGCAGCAGCTCAAGTCCCACAGGTCTATCAGAGTGCCTACTTTTTCTATATATATTTAAAATAAAAATATTGAAATTGTTATGATTCAGACTATGAAGCTCTTTGTAATAATCATGGGCCACAATGCCCCTTTCCTCTATGGTATGTTCTACCACCGACTCAGTAAATTGCAGAGCTGAACTCTACATTTCTTTATTGACAATTGAGACGACTAAGGTTTTTTTTAAAAAACTCGTTTTTCTTTCACTTCTTTTTTTCCTGTACCCGCCTGTCATTATTAACACTCAATTAAATGTATTTTTGCGGGGAGAAAGAAATAATGTTGAGGGAAAGGTGTGGAAAATGCTCAGATCCTGGGATCTTCTGTGGACGTGCAAGACAAATGAGACAATTGGTGCGAATGACCCAGAAACAAGCAAGATGGGAGACTGAAGATAATCCTGCATATAAAAGCAATGTGGAAGAATAAGAAAAAGAAAAAAACTCTCTCTCCTCCTGCGTTTTCCAGCAACTGACATTCAGAAGCATTGCTGCCAACTGTGGAGGTAAAGCGCAGCCATCCTGGCTACAGCTATTGAGAGTCCTCTCTTCCTCCGCAAATCTGTCATGTCTGTTGGCGGCTATCATTGCCTCCTGCTGGAATGAGTTCCATAGTTTATCTATGCACTGTCTGAAGTACTCATTTATCTCTCCTGAATCTTCCAACATTCAGGCCTCAGGGCTAATAACCTTACTAATCCAAAAACCTGGGACCGGGTGGCCCAAAGGCTGCCTGCCCCTGGACGAAAGTCTTGGATTGCCTGGGCAAATTTTGCTCGCAGCATCACATCCGGCAGAATATCATAAGGTGGTGACCCAAAGAAGGGGCATTTCCACCAGAAAGTCCTTCTCATACGTGAAGCAGCAAAGCATCCGTTGCTTCAGCCCTCTTGTAAAGACTGGCCTTTTCGCTTTCCCAGACCCATAAGACTAAACTGCTTTGTATCCCTGGATTCTGTTACAGTGGTACCTTGGTTTACGAACTTAATCCGTTCCAGAAGTCCATTCTTAAACGAAAGCGTTCTTTAAACCAAGGCGTGCTTTCCCGTAGCAGTGGGGGACTCAATTTACAAACGGAACACACTCAACAGGAAGCGAAACATGTTCTTATTCCAAGGCAAAGTTCACAAACCAAAACACCTACTTCCGGGTTTGCAGCGTTCTTAATCCAAGTTGTTCATAAACTAAGCTGTTCTTAAACCAAGGTACCACTCTATTAGCTTTTCTATCCTTTTAAACAGGCATCCCCAAACTTCGGCCCTCCAGATGTTTTGGACTACAAATCCCATCATCCCTGACCACTGGTCCTGTTAGCTAGGGATCATGGGAGTTGTAGGCCGAAACATCTGGAGGGCTGCAGTTTGGGGATGCCTGCTTTTAAATATGCTTCATACCACTGATGTATTGGATTTAGATTGAATTTTTACTCAAATAATACTGTTTGCTCTTCTATATTACACTAGCTGACCCGGCCATGCCTTGCTGTGGCTATGTGTGTGAATGCTGTGGTGTTGATGGCTGCGTCTGTGGGTGGTGGTAGGAGAGGAGAGGGCTGGCAGCGGCTGTGGGGATTGTGTCTGGACTGCCTTTCATGGCAGCTGCGGTGGGGAAGTGGGCAGCGGGCGGCCCAGGCTGGCTCTGACGGCGGTGTCGTGAGCAGCTGTGGAGAAGGGCTAGGGCCTGCCTTTCATGGTGGCGGGGTGGCCTGGGCGACGGTTGGGCTGGGCCTGCATTTGATGGCATTAACGGCGACGACCTGGGCTGTGGTGACAGTGCTGGCCTAACTTTCATGGCTTTGTGAAACTGAAGAAGTTCCCTTGTTCAACTTCCGTCTGCCCCTTCTCTGTCCCTACCCGTTTTCAATTACCGGTTTGCGAGCTTGCAAATGGCTGACGGAGCTCTGAGGTTTTGCTGTGATGTATAAAAGCTGCGCCATTGTTTTGCTTTTGTAGCTGTAGTACCAGTATAGCCGTCGTGAGAGGGCGCTGTTTTGCTGATGACATCTAATGCCTGCAACGGGTTTTTTTTGCGTTTAAACTTTATTTTAGGTATGACAGGTGTGGTTTGTATGCATTTTTATTATGCCAGATTAGTATGCCATGGTAATGGAACGCTGTGTCCTAATTTGATGCGATTTGGTCCAGCGGTTACACAGCAAGGGTGTTTCGGACAAACACGCAATGGGAACATTTTTATATATATAGATACTGCTTAAAGGTTTTTTAAAAAATATTTAGTGCTTTGTAAATGCTTTTAAATAAATACGCCAGATATGGGATTGCATTCCTGCCGCTGGGTTTCCCACTGGGTTTATTTTTTAACTTACAGCAGTGTGGTCCAGCAGCAGACACCTGATGTTTCTTGAAAGAGGGACCACAGAGATTTTCAGAAGAGGGCTTACACCTCCTTCTGCTCCCACCCTCTCCCCCCCCCCCCGGTAATAATCAGGGCAGAGCGATATGGGTCACTCACGTTCAGTCTCAGTGACGGAGGTCCCCGAGGTGATGGTGCTCATCGAGCTGCTCCCAGGGTAGGCAGCAAAGGCCCCAGTCAGGGCAGCTGAATGGGACACCCAAGCCGCTGGGTCGATGGGCTGGATTGGCTCATCTGGACGCAACACAGACAGGGAAGAAGCCTTAGGAAAGTCCCCAGCGAACCGAGGCTCCTGGCCTGCCCTGCTCTCCCCCATCCCAGAGTCTAGGCCCGAGAACCAGGACATTTCCAGCTCCGGAGCCCAAACCCGGCTGTTTGGCAAAACATCTTAGGTTGGGGGACGGGGGAACCTGTGGCCTGCTGTGCCTTAGGCCATGGCTGGGAAGTCCATTTCGCTCCTTTTGGGTCTGGCTGAGTCTGAGCAAAAATCAAAAAACAGAGCAACACGAGACCAAGAACAATGTACCTACGGGACCGCCTCTCCTGGTATGCCCCGCAGAGGACCTTAAGGTCCACAAATAAGAACATTTTGGAAGTCCCCAGCCACAAAGTTGTTAGACTGGTTTCAACCATGGCCAGCGCCTTTTCAGTACTGGCCCCAACTTGGTGGAACACTCTGTCACAAGAGACTAGGGCCCTGCGGGATTTGACATCTTTCCGCAGGGCCTGCAAGACAGAGCTGTTCTGCCTGGCCTTCGGGTTGGACTCAGTCTGATGTTTCCTCCCCTTATGGGTTTGATTATGGGCGATAAATGAAGCGGCTTTTTAAATTTTAAACTGTATTTTAATCTGTATTTTAATTAACATTCTTTTTTCTTTTACACTTTATTGTAATTTTACTGATGTTAGCCGCCCTGAGCCCGGTTTTGGCTGGGAAGGGCGGGGTATAAATAAAATTTATTATTATTATTTATTATTAGTATGGACTCTAACAAGCTTTAGTAATATCAATAATCAATATAACATTCAAAGGGAAATTCATCCTGACAATATATAATGCGTGTAAGTAGTCTCTATTAATATAGCACAACTAGTAAATTAAGCCTGTTAAGCAAAACAGGCGCTAGAAAGCTCTCTCAGGAGCCGCAGCGGCAAGGCAGTAGGAGCCGCCGGCACCCCCACCCACCCAACTCCCAATGCGCGCACCTCTCGGCAACACCACCTCCTTTCTCCCTCCCTTCCTCCGCTGCTGCCGCCGCCGCCGCCGCTTTCACTTCCACCCCCTCGGAAGACTTTCCTCCCCGATAATGGGGAGGGGAGAGGAAGGGGAGAGAAAGAGGTGCGGGGGTCCCCCCTTCCCCCATTCCTCCCCCTCAGCTGAGGCTTCCAGGGAGGAGGGGCCGGCGTGGTGCGGCTGCTCCACGGCCGCCCCGCCAGCCGCCGCCGCCGCCGCCTGCCTGTGCCAGAGGCGGCCGCTGCCGCTCGGTGGGGTCTCGGCGGGCAGGGGGTGTGTGCCGGTGTCCGGCGGCCGGCTCATCCTCCCTCCGCCGCTGCCGCTGAGGGCGGGGCGACGGAGCTGGCGAGCGGGTCTCTCCCTGCTTGCCTGCCGGGCGGTCCTGGCTGAGCCAGAGGCCGCCGCTGCCACTCGGTGGGGTGTGGACGGGGGAGGGCGGCCGGCACCCCGGCCGCTCCTCCTTCCGCGGAGCCTCCGGCGCCGGCAGCCTTCTGTGCTCGGCGCGGCCGGGGGAGAGGAGGAGCGTGACGGGGAGGGGAGGGAAGGAGGGAGGGAGGGGGAAAAGGCGGCGGCGGCCCCCCGAAGTCTCTGCGAGGCAGCGGCGTTGGCAGGGGGAGAGGCCGGGGCTTGGGGCCTAGCGGAGCCTCCCTCCTCAGCGGGGCAGGCGGAGGGAGCCCGGAGGCGAGCGGCACGGAGGGTCTCCCCCTCGGCCAGTTGAGGAGGGAGGCTCCGCTAGGCCTGCAGCGCCCCTGGCGAAGCCGGCAGGTCCGCGGAGGTGCCTGGGCAGGGCGAGCCCGGCGGCGGTCGGTTGCCCCCTGGGAGGTGCTGGGAGGGCAGCCGTGCGAGGCGGCGGCAGTGACCCAACTGACGACGCGCCTGCGCACGGCCGTCCTCTCGGACACGCCCCCCTCTCCCGTCGTCCAATCCCTGCGTCCGTCTGCGACATGCGCAGTGAAAATTTCCACTGACACACGGACGGACGCAGGGACATTAGGGAATTATTATATAGGATAAGTATAGTATTCCAGCGAAGCCGAAGTGGTGGAGAAACTAGTGAATAATCTCCCAACGGACTGCGTTTCCGGATAAAGTTCACTGTTTCACTGTGGGCAGTGTTTACATATTATTATGAGCACTGTCCCTTAGTATGCTTTTTATGCCACGAGATGGGCCTTAAATTTATCATACATCATTTGCTGAAGAAGTAACATTGCAACAGTCCATACTACATTGTTCTTGGTCTCGTGTTGCTCTGTTCTTTGATTCTCGTTCCAGTTGCAACACAGGGGTTCCCTTTTGAGTCGGAGCAAAGCCTCTCGAGGGTTTGGGGTGGGGGGCACGGGTGTCGGCCACTTACTTCTAGGCAGGGTGAAATAGCCTTGCGGGGAGGGGTCCCAGCACTTGGCCACGGTCAGCACAATCGGGCTGCAAAGGAAAGGCGAGCGTGAGCTCCAGGCTGCCCCCGCAAGGCAGCCCGGCGCTCAAGAGGGCGCTCGGGGGGGGGGGGGAAGCCCACTCACCCCGGCTTGTGGACAATCTCCCGCAAGACCCTCACGGCGTCGTCGTTGCTCATGTTCTCAAAATTAATGTCGTTGACCTGGGGGCAGAGAAGAAACAAGCACTGCTAGGCCGGCTGAATGCCGTGGCTCCGGGGCGCTGCTCTCTCCCCATCCTCGCGTGGGAGGCAGGAGAGAAGCCTCCAGCCCCCCAAAACGGGAAGGAAGCTCCCCAAGGGCTTTGAAGAGGGTCCTCTCTCCCCCCTGCAGCCGCCGGGCTCACCTGCAGCAGCATGTCCCCGGGCTCGATCCGGCCGTCTGCCGCCACCCGCGCCGCCCTTCATGATGGAGCCGATGTAGATGCCCCCGTCTCCTCGCTCGTTGCTTTGCCCCACGATGGAGATGCCCAGGAAATTGTACTTTTCTGCTCAGGAAAAAAGGCGGCGGGGGGGGGGGGAATAAAGGAGGTCAAGTCCAGCAATTAACTGGAGGGTGGTGGGTGCTCCTTCACGGGAGGTTTAGAAACAGAGGCTGGATGGCAACCTGTCAGGCATTCGACTGGACGACCCAATGATTCTAATAAACGAAGAAACTGAGGAGGGCAGATCTGGAGAGGAGGGTTGGTGGTGTTATGATTTTTGTCCAAGCCGAGCGGCAAACAGCTGCAGCGAGGATGGTCTGACATTTGCCTGTCTCACTAAGCCGTGAGAAAGCTGCCTTATCTTTTCCTACATTGAATGTTTATGTTTCACTGTACTATTGTAATCTTAGCCTTTGTGCTTTCTATTCTGGCTAGACCTGATGCCGAACGGACTGCTTTATGCTGGCAGCAGAGATTCTCTCTGCACTTTCCTACAATAAATAAAAAGGTAAAGGGACCCCTGACCATTAGGTGTAGTTGTGTCTGACTCTGGGGTTGCGGCGCTCATCTCGCTTTATTGGCCGAGAGCCGGCGTACAGCTTCCGGGTCATGTGGCCAGCAGGACTAAGCCGCTTCTGGCGAACCAGAGCAGCGCATGGAAACGCTGTTTACCTTCCCGCCAGAGCGGTTCCTATTTATCTACTTGCACTTTGACATGCTTTCGAACTGCTAGGTGGGCAGGAGCTGGGACCGAGCAACGGGAGCTCACCCTGTCGCAGGGATTGGCTCTGTGGTTTAACAGTTTAGCCTTAATTATGGCTTGTGTGTGTTGTTCTTCACACTGGGAACAATCACATATGACTGCGCCACCGGACTCTCTGTAGCCGGGGATGTGCGCACACGACTGTGCTCTGGCTTTACAAACTGCCCCAGGCGGGGTATATGCTAACAGGTGGACCACCCAAGTCAACGTGAGAGGAAGCCAGATGTGGTCCCCCCCCCCCATCATCCCTGAGCATTGGCCCTGCTGGCTGGGTCTGGTGGGAGTTGAGGGTCCAATGAACTGATCCACAATAAACAACTGATACACCCCTTAAACCCCACTGTCAGGTTCTTGCCCTACTTTCTCACAAAAGTAGAGAAGAGACGCTATGCCCACCAGAAGAACTCTGTTTGCAGTGTGGCTTCAAAATGCCTCTTCTGGCATTCTGCTGCTCAGCTAGCCAGCCTGCAGACCTCAACCCTCTCCCTTATAGTGATTCGCTCACACGCACAACCCTGCCTTCCATTGCCTCTGCAATCCCCCATTTTGGCCTCTCAACCTTTTCCATTTCAAGTCTCTCTCTCACCTCACCCACCCCCCCAACCCCGCCGACCACTCCCTTACCCAGTGCTTTTTTCCTAAAAAGATGTTTCAGGGTACTCTCATTTTCCTACTCATATAGTGGTACCTCAAACAACTTGGAACCCAAACACTGCAAACCCGGACACACGTGTTCCAGTTTGCAAACGTTTTTCGGAAGTCGAATGTGCTCCATTTTGGGGTTACGCTTCCGATTTGAGTGCCACACTTCCGTTTTGAGTGTTACGCTGCTATTTCTTTTGCATTTTTGCGGCTCTTTTTTGTGTGTGACTGTGTGGAACCCAGTTCAGCTACTGATCGATTAATTGTGTGACTGCAGTACATTGTTTATTGCTTTCATTTTATGGCTCAATGGTCTCGTTAGATAGTGAAATTCATGTTCAATTGCTGTTTTAGGGGTTGTTTTTAAAAGTCTGGAACGGATTAATCCATTTTGCATTCCTTTCTATGGGAAAGCATGCCTTGGTTTTGCAACGGACTTCCGGAACGGATTAAGTTTGAGAACCACGGTACCACTGTATTGAAATACTGCCCCTCAATAAGGCCAAACTTAGATTCACAAAATGTTTAAGAGTATGCATCCCCCTGCGTCCCCCAGAAAAAAAGCACTACTCTTACCCATGTTCAGGGTAACGGTGATGATGTTGAGAGACATGGTCGAGTCAGTGACGCTGCTGAAGGACGACGTCTGAAAGAAGAGTTGAAAAAGAAAGGAGTAAGGAGAGGGACCTCAGAAGAGCCTGGCTGCAGGATCAGGCCAACGGCCCATCTACTGCAGCACAGCAGCCAACAAGACGCCTGTTGGAAACCCTCAAGCAAAGGGGGAGATCAGAGTGAGGATCACCCCCCCCCGAAGCTTATTCCTCTCCCCCTCCATGCAAGACAAGAGATCCTGCCTCTTCCATCACCCGTGGGAAGCAACCCACATGGCCACTGCAGACCCCCCA